>CM060367.1:161223253-161624484 GCA_030545235.1 Helianthus tuberosus | reverse complement strand
CTGACGGCTTTTGATGCTCGGCTTTGACTTGCGCACATGTCAAGCATTTAGCTACATAGGTGGCTATAGACTTTTTCAAGCCTATCCACCAATAATTTACCTTGAGATCCTGGTACATCTTATCAGCTCCAAGATGAACGGAGTATTTGGAACTATGGGCTTCCTGGAGGATGACATCTCGGAGTCCTCCATAAATTGGAACCCATATTCGTCCATTTAATCGTAGAATTCCGTCCTTGCTAAGAGTTAACTGCTCCTCAGTTACTCCTAACTTTTCATTAGGATAGTTAGCTTCCAACACAGCTTCCCTCTGTGCAGCTAACAACCCTTCAATCAAATTATTCTTTATCTCCATGCGCTTGGCATTGATTCGGATGGGTTTCATCCTTTCCTTTCGACTCAAGGCATCGGCGACTACATTCTCCTTGCCGGGATGGTATCTGATTTCACAATCATAATCATTTAAAGTTTCCATCCAACGGCGTTGCCTCATGTTTAATTCCTTCTGATTAAACAGATGTTGGAGGCTCTTGTGATCAGAATAGATCACACACTTGATTCCATAAAGATAATGCCTCCACAGTTTTAGTGCGAATACAACGGCACCCAACTCCAAATCGTGGGTGGTGTAATTCTTTTCGTGCACCTTTAACTGTCGTGATGCATAGGCAATAACCTTGCCTTTCTGCATAAGTACACACCCCATGCCAGTGTGCGATGCATCGCAGTAAACCACAAAGTCTTCTATACCCTCTGGCAATGTTAGTACTGGGGCGTTGCTCAACTTTTGCTTCAGAATATCAAAGGATTCTTGCTGCTTAGGGCCCCAAACGAACTTTACTTTCTTCTTGGTCAAGGAAGTTAGGGGTGCAGCAATCCTTGAAAATTTTTCAATGAAACACCGGTAATATCCTGCCAATCCCAGGAAGCTACGAATCTCCGTAGGCGTCTTTGGCTCTTGCCAATTCATAACTGCTTCAACCTTAGCGGGATCCACTTGGATACCATGCTCACTCACCACATGTCCAAGAAATTGGACTTCACGAAGCCAAAATTCACACTTGGAGAATTTGGCATAGAGCTTCTCCTGATGCAGGAGTTTGAGAATACAGTGAAGGTGTTTCTCATGGTCAGCTTGATTCTTCGAATAGATAAGAATGTCGTCGATGAAAACGATGACGAATTTATCTAAGTACGGCTTGCAAACGCGATTCATGAGATCCATGAACGCGACAGGTGCATTAGTGAGCCCAAAAGGCATCATTAGGAACTCGTAATGACCATAACGAGTCCTAAATGCTGTTTTATGCACGTCTTCATCTCTAACCTTCAGTTGATGGTAGCCTGACCTCAAATCAATCTTCGAAAAATAACTTGCCCCCTGTAACTGATCGAACAAATCATCGATCCTGGGCAAAGGATATCTATTCTTGATCGTGACCTTATTAAGCTCACGATAATCGATGCACAGACGCATCAATTCGTCCTTCTTCTTGACAAACAGGACTGGCGCTCCCCAAGGAGACGAACTAGGTTTTATGAAACCCTTGGCTAGCAATTCGTCTAGCTGTGTCCTCAATTCTTTCATTTCCGTTGGGGCTAACCTGTAAGGTGCTCTGGCAACTGGTGCTGCTCCGGGGATGATATCAATCCTGAATTCCACTTGCCTATCTGGTGGCAAACCAGGTAGTTCTTCCGGAAAAACTTCTGGGTATTCAGAAATGATAGGGATGTCTTCAATCTTCGGTTTAGGCTCATCAATAATCACTTGTGCCATGTAGATGACACAACCCTTCTTTAAACATTTTGAAGCCTTGAGCATAGTCACTTGCTCAGGCAGCCCATACTGGGTATCTCCCCGAATGGTAAGTGATTCACCAGACGGAGTCTTTATCACCACTTATTTCTTGTTACAGACAATTTGGGCCTGGTTATGAGATAACCAGTCCATACCCAGAACTATGTCAAAACCAGCTAACTTAAATGGAAGTAGAGACAGAGGAAAAGAATGGTTCTTAATGGATATAACACATCCATCTAACACAGTTGAGACGGTTTCTAGGGTGCCGTCTGCTAGCTCCACCTCATAATTCACATTTAAGGTTTTGACAGGTAATTTCAACAATTCACAAAACTTATTATCAACGAAAGACTTATCAGCGCCTGAATCAAAAAGTACTCTAGCATAGACGTCATTTACAAGGAAAGTACCTGTAATAACGTTGTCGTCTAGAACCGCTTCTTTTGCGTCCATTCTGAAGACTCTGGCATTAGTCTTCTTGGCCTCCTCAGGCTTCTTGGTGTATTTAGGGCAGTTGGTTTTAATGTGGCCCTTTTCATTGCAACGGTAGCACGTTGCGTCTTTCATCTTCTTGCAATCCAAGGTTTTGTGATCCGTGGACTTGCATATTCCACATGCATAGGATTTTGACTGAGTCTGTGAGTTCGACTCAAGTCTGCACTTTCCAAAGTGCTGCTTCTTGCAAATTTTGCATTTGGGCTTCTCACCAGAATTATGCCCATCTTTCCTTGACTTCGATCCTTTCTTGTTGTCACCGTTCCCACAGTGCTTCTTGTTCGATCTACGTGAACTATCATCCTTACGTTTTCTCTTCTCAGCCTCCTTATTCCTCAGCGATCTCTACCTGACCGCATCCAAAGTGAGGGACAAGGATATGTCAGCTACAGATCTAAAAGTAGCTGGCCGAGAAGCCTTCACGCTTGCCTTGATTTCCGGGGCTAAACCACCGATAAAACGAGCTATTCTTTTTGGTTCCGGGGTTACCAGATAAGGAACCAACCGGGACATCGTGTTGAAGCTCGTTAGGTAAGCTTGACAGTCAAGGTTTGTCATCACCAATGATAGAAAATCAGGTTCTATCTTTTCCACCACATGCTGAGGGCAGTAATTTTCCCTAATAAGGGCAACAAATTGATCCCACGACATGTTGTACAATGGGATTTTTCCGGTGGCTTGAATCAGAGATCTTCACCATGCTAATGCTTCACCCTTAAAAGACTGCGACACAAACTTGACCACGTCTCTCTCAGCGCATCCGCTGATATCCACAACCATATCCATCTCATCCAGCCACGTTATACAGTCAATGGCTCCTTTCTCCCCAGTGAAATCCCGGGGTTTGTAGGAAACGAAATATTTATACGAGCAACCCTTGTCACGGGGTCCCTGGTTTAGTATAACCTGCTGAGATGGAGCACTGTGGTTCGAGGAGTGTCGATCATCATCTTTCTTCGAGTCGTCCTTCTTGGACGGTGGCTTTGAAGGCTGAGTAGATAGGGTCCTACTACGAGTCCCACTATACTCTTCGTACTGCCTTTCCAAGGCTTGTGTATCTGCGCCATCTATTATTGCTTTCAATTCAGCACCCGTTAAATTAATTCGGGCGTTCTCGTTATTCTCAACTGGATGACTATTACCCTCGTCTGAGTTAGCCATTTTAATTGAACTGTTGCAGAAAACAAGGACAATAGTTTATTTGGGAGTTTATTATGGAATTGCCCCTTAGGGAAATTCATTAACCATGGTAAACAGAGACCATATTTGGTTAATTTATTAATCATATTTATTTAGGATTTCTATAATAATTTATCCTAATTATAAAACAATAACAGTTTTATTTGTGGCACAAAAGGCCTAGTCACATGGACAATTTTATTTATAAGTTATGATTTCAGAGAATCAAAACATGAAGGTATATTGGCACAATAGGCCTAGTCACAAGGACAATTATAAATTATATGCTAGGATTTCAGAGAATCAAAGCATTTGAGGTTTGAACCTAGTTCATTACCTTTATTTGACAGGGAGTCATCGCTACCACTGTCTCTTGGCTCATATGGAAATGAGCAGGGCCCGTAGGCACTATATTACCACGTATGGTAAAAATATGATCATCTTAATTGATGATTTAACCCATGATTCAGAGATCATTTAATTGGGTTTGGAATCTTTGAAAGATCCTTATATAATAACGTGTGTGATTTCCAACGAATCACATCTGCCAGGAGTGTTAACATGTTTTCAGATGTTAACAGGGATTTGAATCTTTTTAACAGGTCTTACCATCTTGGCCCGGCCTTATAATGACCCGAAGGCTAGGTTTCACTCTTTAAGATTCTTATTTAAAATTTACATAGGCAGATTCTTATTAAAAGGAATGATTTTAATTTATTTATTTCATATATAAATTATTTATGCACATATGGCAAACATGAAATTTATAAAACAACATCCCATTAATTTATTACAATATTACACGCTGCCCTAAACGGGTCTTTTCAAATAACAACTTACCCACGCAGGGGTTTAAATAAATACTTACCCTCGCAGGGGCTTAATAACACACATACCCACGCAGGGGCTTAATAATAAACATAATAGTCCACGTAGGGACTTACACAAATAAAATACCCTCGTAGGGGTTTACAGAAAGATAGACCCACGCAGGGGTCAAAATAAACAACATACATACCCACGTAGGGGCTTAACAACAAATGGAAGGATTCAATGATCCTTCTTGTTCTTCCCTTTGATCAAGCTTGCCAATCCTTGGAAGAAGCTCTGTCTCTCCCTACGGTCACGGTGGAAGCCTCGCTCTACTTCATCCAACCTTTGTAGGATTTCCTCCCTTTCTGGGGGAGAAAACCGTGGCGGCTGCGATTGCGTCCAGATAATAGGTCTAGGAGGTATCTGGTATCCCTGATTCGGGTAACCTACTCCCCATGGAGCTCCGTATGGTCTCTCCGGGTGAAGAGCGTTATAATTAGCCGCTACCATGTAAGGATCGGCCTCCGCGTAACCATAGTTGTGGTGAGTCGGTGGTTCAAACGGGTTGTATGCCATGGAACCCGTGTATGCTGGAATTGGGTTGTCAAAACCCATCGGTGGTGGCTGTAACACCTCGTGTTTTCACGAGTGAAAGTCAAAGTCAAGGTCAAAGTCAACGACCGATTTCGCGCGACATGACTCGTAGAAATGTTTTTATTTTAATTATATTATGTGGAGTAAATGTCGTACATTACAATAATCGAGTCATGCTAACCGTATTTCAATCGACCTACGACTGCGAATGATAGGAAGTAACAATGCGATAAAGTTAATCAAGCTATGCTAATCAAATCGACATCGAACCGTAACTCGAGCTATATTTTTACTTGTCATTTATACGTGTGTGTGTGCCTTACGTGTTACCTGTGCATGCTTATTTTATGTTATGTTGTGATAATCAAGCGAACTCAATCGAACTCGAAGTCTAACTCGGATATAAACGAACCCGAACCCGAATCCCGAGTCGAACCATATAAGAAGTAGTTGGGACTGAAAGTAATTTGACTAGGAAACCCTATCGAATCGCTCGCAAATCGAAACCGAAGCAACATCGCACCGAACACCCCAAAGCAGGCGGCATCCGCACGGATGGCCAATCCGCACGGATTGCCAGTCCGCACGGATGACCAGTCCGCGCGGATAGCCTACCCGGGTGCGTGCCATGCGCACGGCTCACCCTTTCCCTTTTTGGCATCCTATAAATACACGGGTCACTCTCCACTTTTTCCACTTTTGGCAAGTGACGTCCGAACCGCACGCATTCTTCACCTTTTCTCAGATTTCTCTCAATCCAGGTAAGATCTTGCACTAATTCTTGTACATCTTTGATCACTACACAATTCTACACATTTCCATCTTTCAAATCTTCACTTTTAACCATGAAATCATCCGGATTTGAGGTATTCTCGGGTGACGTCATCATGAAGTTCTTATGAACTTCAAGCTTGACCTCATTCCACCAAGAATAGCTCAAGATCTAAACGATAGGTCATGCGCACGGATGACACCCTCTCACGGATAGCTGATCCGCACGATCAGCCATCCTAACCACTCTCACTTTGTACTGTTTTACGCGCCACTTATCGTTACGTTACCGAATCTATTCAGGATAACCGTACTCTCTGTAAAGCGCTCCCTTCAATCCACAATCACTGTGAGTATACTCGAACCCTTTTTGCTTTTAGCACTTTTGGGTGTTACATACGTTACAACTATTCAAACTACAGCAATCACACTACTCAAGCTATTTTAACGCTAAACCATTAATGCATGTTATACGTGGCTTATGAATGCTTGTTTGTTATGTTTACACATGGAATGCTGTCTACCTGCCTTAGCAACGATAGTACTATAGTTTGGACTCAGCACCCGTTCACACGGGGGTTGTTAAGGATCTTTTACTTGCATGGATTACGGTGGTAATCATGTATTGCGAACTGCCTCGGGCAGTCAACCCGCAGTCATTGGTATCGATGGATCTATGTCGATAACTAACGTGCTTCATTTCACTATGTGTACGTGCTGGTTATGCGTAAACGAATTCGAACTCTATATGCTATTATCAAACTTGTATGCTCACCTTTACATTTTATGTATTGACACTATTTTAACGTATGTGACAGGTGCTTAGGATGCATATGTGGTAGGGAATGGAAGCTAGAATAAAGCTTAGGAGCCCAACAAATAGTTGTCTGTGGATAACTTATTAGGGGTCTCTAGAAGCAGATAAACAATTGCTACTTATTTAAATCTGAGTTGTCGGAACAGTATATTTGTTTTGATGTTGTCTGTAATAACTTGTTTGGCTAATTATGTTACGGTATGGGACGTAATGTTTAATTAAATGGTAATGATAGTTGTTATGGGAACTTCTGGACAATCTGTTTCGCTCAGTGCCACGCCTCGATGATTCTGCCATCGGTTGGGGTGTGACAGATTGGTATCAGAGCCATAACTATAGGGAATTAGGCAAGACTCGACCTAGTCCGGGTCGAAGTCTTAGAGACCTAGACTATAGTTAAGAACCAACAGACAAATTCACGCGTATGCGTAAATTCGCCACTATCACTCACTCTTTTCTATCACTGCACTCGAATTTTCAAGTTGTGAACAGGTAATAAGGCCGAGAATAGGTGTGAAAACCGCAAACTCTCGACTAAAGTTGCCTATTCAGCTTGCGTTTTAGCTACAAACAAGGAGAATCATACCAAATCAGGAGTGAAATCCATATTTTGATGAATAATCTCCTCAATTTTTATCAAAAACGAGGACGGAAGTTGCAAGATAGGGGTGAAACCCTAACCTTGACGACTCGTCCCGCTTTTATACAACAACTCTCACCAAAGTTCGATGGACTCCAACGGTCTAAAGACACAATATAACCAATGGGAATTGCGCCAATGCCCAAGAATCGAGGCAAAGGCATAGTCCTGGAGGTGATTGTGCAGGATCCTTGCGAATAGTCGAGCCACTTTGGTTAGTCGAAGTCTACTAGCCACAGACAATCTACCTTCGATTTATCGATCTTTATGAAATTTTATGCATTTTCTGTTATTTGTTAACGTTTTGAGGTGCTAATTGGTTTCGACCCAACACTATTGCTTCTGCTAAAACACAAAATCCGCACAACCCATCGCTAGCAAATCGACAATAGAGGCAGTTAGAATGCTTGTATGCTCGTAGATACTTTTAGTAATTAAGTTATACGTGATTCTTGCTGTTATGCTTACGTGTTTAGGAATATTGTGATTATGTGCTCTATGTGTTTATGTGATTTTGTGCAATTCTGTGATTTTATGACTACATGCGTTTACATGGTACGTGTTACTGAGCTTTAGTAGTAATAGACGTGTGAGGTGAGATTCGAATACATGTGTTGAGTTCCATGGCGATGTCTATTGCAGACAATGTCGTCTGGATCCCGTCATCCACTCTCTCGTCAGGAAAAGAAAGACAGACGTCTTGCTTCCATCGTCGCGAAAGCTGTAGCAAAGGCTGTGAGCGATGCCTATGAGAATGCCAGCAAGTCATCCGAGGAATCGAGGACTGAAGGTCCTAGAGCTGTCGCAAGACCTTTCCGTTTCAAACAATTCAAGTCATGTGGGCCAAAGGAATTCATAGGCGAAGGAGGTCCTACTGCTCTATTCCACTGGTTTGACTCTATCGAGGTTACTCTGCGACAAAGTGGTTGCCCTGATGACCTTCGAACTCTGAACGCTACCGGCGTCTTTCAGTCCCGTGCTTTGGATTGGTGGACGGCCGAGAGGAACAAGAGAGGGAATGATGCAGCTTACGGTTTGTCATGGGAAGAGCTCAAAGAAGTCATGCTGGAGGAATTATGCCCTCCTCACGAGCGTCAAAAGCTTGAAGATGAATTTTGGCACATACATCAGAAGGATGGAGACAATGCTGGCCATACTGCTCGCTTCAAACAGCTCAGCATTATCTGTCCTGACCAGGTCAAGACCCCTGAGATGACCATCAAGAAGTACATCTGAGCCCTGTCCGACTGCGTTGCTGATTTCGTGCAAGCGGCTAAGACTGCCACGATCGAAGAAACCTATCTGTTGGCCACCGAAATCAATGACAAAAGGGTTAAGGCTGGGGTGTGGGATAAGACCTCCAAGCACCTGCATCAAGCCACTACTGCTGCACCAGCTACTGAAACCACCTCGTCAAGCAACAAGATAAAGAACAAGAGAAAGAACAGCTCCACCAACAAGAACTGTGCGATCACTGCTGCACCGATCCAAGCTGTACCTGCTCCACAGTGTCAAGTAGCGGCGCCTGTGGCCAATGCACCGCCTGCAAAGCGTGCATATACCGGGCCACACCCACTCTGCCCTACTTGCACCTATCATCACCCGACAGCTATCCAATGCCGCTTCTGTGCTCATTGCAACGTCTACGGCCACTTTACTGCCAACTGCCGTATTCGTCAAGCTCCTGCCAATCAAGCTCTACTCGCTGCCCCACAGGGTCAACAAGCTCCTCCGGCACCCGCAGTCAAAGCCAGAGCATGCTTCACGTGTGGCGACCCGAATCATTTCGCCAACATGTGCCCGAACAGGGTAGTGAAACAAGAACCGCAACAGCAGCAACCACAGCAGCAACAACAGCAGCAGCAACAGGCCGCACGCGCCAGAACCTTCAATCTCAATGTACGTCAAGCCCAGGCCGACAACAACGTGGTCAATGGTACGTTCCTTGTGAATGGTATTTATGCTTCATGTTTGTTTGATACTGGAGCCGATAATTGCTTTGTGTCACTCGAATTTGAGAAACTCCTTAGTCGTAAACGTTCCCGACTCTCCTCTGCATTCGATGTTGAAGTCGCTACCGGAAGAACCGTCGCTGTAAACTCTGTTATTTGTGATTGCACTCTCGAGCTCAACAATCACATCTTCTCGATCGATCTCATTCCGATGCAACTAGGAAGCTTTGATGTCATAGTAGGCATGGACTTTCTTCGCGAAAACCATGCCGAAGTTGTGTGCTTTGACAAAATGATTCGTTTTTCGCTCGCAAACGGTGATTCATTGTGCGTTTATGGTGATACTACTTCGAAGGGTCTCAAGCTTATGTCATGCCTACAAGCTAGCAAGTATCTCTGCAAGGAATACAGGGCTTTCTTGGCTCATGTCGTAGCAGCGGAGAAGGAAAAGAAAGAGAAGAAGGAAGTGAAAGACGTTCCAGTGGTTCGAGAATTTCCTCAAGTTTTTCCAGAGGATCTCCCCGGACTACCTCCCAAACGAGATATTGATTTTCGCATTGATCTCATTCCTGGAGCTAATCCTATCGCTAGAGCTCCTTATCGACTCGCGCCATCCGAAATGCGCGAACTCTCAACCCAACTCCAGGAATTGCTTGAATAGGGCTTTATTCGCCCAAGCACCTCTCCTTGGGGCGCACCAGTCCTTTTCGTCAAAAAGAAGGACGGGTCGTTCCGGATGTGCATCGACTACCGGGAATTGAATAAGTTGACTATCAAGAACTGCTATCCTCTACCTCGAATCGACGATTTGTTTGATCAGCTACAAGGCGCTACGTGTTTCTCGAAGATCGATCTACGTTCAGGATATCATCAGCTGCGTATACAAGAAGAGGATATACCCAAAACCGCGTTTCGCACTCGTTACGGCCATTACGAATTCGTTGTCATGCCTTTTGGCCTAACCAATGCGCCAGCAGTTTTCATGGATCTGATGAATCGAGTGTGTAAACCATATCTCGACCGTTTCGTCATCGTGTTCATCGACGATGTCTTGATCTATTCCAAAACGAGAGCCGAACACGCGCAACATTTACGTTTGGTTCTCGAGTTACTCCAGGGGAACCAACTCTACGCGAAATTCTCCAAGTGCGAGTTTTGGTTGGGGGAGGTTCAGTTTCTGGGTCACATCGTAAATTGTCAGGGTATTCACGTCGATCCTGCGAAGATTGAAGCTGTTAAGAGCTGGGTTACACCTAAGAACCCGACTGAAGTCCGCTCCTTCCTCGGGCTAGTGGGCTATTATCGACGATTTATCGAAGGATTCTCGAAGATTGCTGTACCACTTACCTCTCTCACTCATAAGGACCAGCCTTTTGTCTGGGGAACCAAACAAGAGTCTGCCTTTCGAACCCTCAAATACATGCTTTGCAATGCTCCTGTTCTCACACTACCCGACGGAAACGATAATTTCATTGTCTACTGTGATGCTTCCAACCTTGGTCTCGGTTGTGTCTTAATGCAACGGGACAAGGTCATAGCTTACGCATCTCGTCAGCTCAAAATCCACGAGAAGAACTATACAACCCACGATCTCGAGCTAGGCGCCGTTGTTTTTGCATTAAAGATTTGGCGACACTACCTATATGGTACAAGGTGTACGATCTTCACCGATCACAAGAGCCTACAACACATCTTTAATCAGAAGGAACTAAATATGCGTCAACGCCGATGGGTAGAACTTCTCAACGATTACGACTGTGAGATTCGTTATCACCCAGGCAAGGCAAATGTTATTGCCGATGCACTTAGCAGACGGAGCTATCTGCTTAGCACCTGTAATGTTCAAGCCCAGCACAATCTCGAAGCTCTTATTCGCGACGCCCAGCATGCATGTTTCAACGAACGAACCTTGAAGAAAGAAAGAATCTACCACGATGGAGCCCAGCTTGTGAGCAAATCAAATGGGATATTCCACTTCTTAGACAAAATTTGGATTCCCAAGCGAACCAACCTGCGACAGATTATCATGGATGAAGCCCACAAATCTCGATACTCCATCCATCCCGGTGCTGACAAAATGTACCATGATCTTCGCTATAGGTACTGGTGGCCAGGTATGAAACGGGATATCGCTCTCTACGTCGGAAAATGCCTAACCTGTGCTAGAATCAAGGCTGAACATCAAAGACCCTCTGGCTTGCTCGAACAACCTCCAATCCCCATGTGGAAGTGGGAGAGCATAGCTATGGATTTCGTAACCAAGCTTCCAACCACGTCATCAGGTCACGACAGCATTTGGGTTGTTATTGACCGTTTGACCAAATCAGCTCACTTCTTACCGATACGAGAAGACTACAAGGTAGAACGATTAGCCCGAATCTACACCGACGAGATCATTTGTCGACATGGGACGCCTCGTGACATCATCTCTGATCGTGATGCTCGGTTTACTTCACGATTGTGGGAAACGTTTCAAACGGCACTCGGTACAACGCTTAATCTAAGCACTGCGTTCCACCCACAAACCGACGGTTAGACTGAAAGAACGATTCGTACGCTTGAAGACATGCTCCGTTCGTGTGTTCTAGACTTCGGTGGTAATTGGGATAGACACCTTCCGTTAGTTGAATTCTCGTATAACAACAGCTACCAGGCTAGCATTCAGATGGCACCTTTCGAGGCCTTATACGGAAGAAGATGTCGATCGCCTATTGTGTGGCACGAGATCGGTCACTCGCAACTAACCGGTCCGGAGCTGCTACAAGAAACGACAGACAAAATTTTCCAAATTCGGGACAACCTAGCGAAAGCTCGGGATCGACAAGAAGTCTACGCCGATAAAAAGCGCAAACCCCGTGAATATGGCGTTGGTGACTACGTACTCCTAAAGGTATCACCTTGGAAGGGTGTAGTCCGATTCGGCAAGAAGGGGAAACTCGCGCCTCGATATGTGGGACCTTTTAAGATTCTGGAAAGGATCGGGAAAGTCGCCTACAGACTCGAATTACCGGAAGAACTTAGCAATGTCCATCCGACTTTCCACGTGTCAAACCTCCGAAAGTGCATCACCGACCACGACTTACATGTTCCTCTAGATGATCTACAAGTGAACGAAACATTACACTTCGTGGAAAAGCCTGTTGAAATCATGGATCGCCAAACCAAAGAACTCAGGCGCTCACGCATTCCTATTGTGAAAGTCCGATGGGAAGGCAAACGGGGCGCGGAGTTCACGTGGGAACTCGAAAGCGACATGAAGGCAAAGTATCCACAGTTGTTTAACGAATGAGTAATGTCCGGTTAAGAAAGGCAAGGTGGCATGTTTGTAAATAAGGAGAGATTCCTTATAACCTTGTGCCTATAAATAGAACCCTTAGGGGCTAGAGAGAGAAAGTAGAGAGAAAAAGGCAAAACGTGATTCTCGGCTCTTGTACACGTCATCATAATCAATAGAATCCCAGATTATAGTATACGTTTAATTTAGCGATTTTCAGAGAAAAACGTGATAGATAAGAAAGATGAAGAAATTGCTCAAATCTGAGCAATCGATCTCCTGCTCAGATACCACTTGTAGGACCGATTTTGACTCCATTTCGGTTATATTTAGTCGAGCACGTTCGCGGATTCCGCACGTCAAACGTGTTGTTACACAATCAAATCGGAGATAAATCCGGACCTACAATAATTCAAATTTCTTCCAAACGGCTTCGAATTGAAATCTAAAACTTTATAGGCTTTTAGATTAGATGTTTTCGCACATCATATCCAAAAAAATCAGCGAATTTTAACCGTAAAAACCCGATTAATTTGACAACTTTCAATGATCCGAACGAAGGACTCTCACATGTGATCCACGGTTAGTTACGGCTTCCAGCTTAATTTCGGGACGAAATTCCCTAAACAAAGGGAGGCTGTAACACCCCGTGTTTTCACGAGTGAAAGTCAAAGTCAAGGTCAAAGTCAACGACCGATTTCGCGCGACATGACTCGTAGAAATGTTTTTATTTTAATTATATTATGTGGAGTAAATGTCGTACATTACAATAATCGAGTCATGCTAACCGTATTTCAATCGACCTACGACTGCGAATGATAGGAAGTAACAATGCGATAAAGTTAATCAAGCTATGCTAATCTAATCAAATCGACATCGAACCGTAACTCGAGCTATATTTTTACTTGTCATTTATACGTGTGTGTGTGCCTTACGTGTTACCTGTGCATGCTTATTTTATGTTATGTTGTGATAATCAAGCGAACTCAATCGAACTCGAAGTCTAACTCGGATATAAACAAACCCGAACCCGAATCCCGAGTCGAACCATATAAGAAGTAGTTGGGACTGAAAGTAATTTGACTAGGAAACCCTATCGAATCGCTCGCAAATCGAAACCGAAGCAACATCGCACCGAACACCCCAAAGCAGGCGGCATCTGCACGAATGGCCAATCCGCACGGATTGCCTATCCGCACGGATTGCCAGTCCGCACGGATGACCAGTCCGCGCGGATAGCCTACCCGGGTGCGTGCCATGCGCACGGCTCACCCTTTCCCTTTTTGGCATCCTATAAATACACGGGTCACTCTCCACTTTTTCCACTTTTGGCAAGTGACGTCCGAACCGCACGCATTCTTCACCTTTTCTCAGATTTCTCTCAATCCAGGTAAGATCTTGCACTAATTCTTGTACATCTTTGATCACTACACAATTCTACACATTTCCATCTTTCAAATCTTCACTTTTCACCATGAAATCATCCGGATTTGAGGTATTCTCGGGTGACGTCATCATGAAGTTCTTATGAACTTCAAGCTTGACCTCATTCCACCAAGAATAGCTCAAGATCTAAACGATTTCTACAAGATTTCACAATAACTTCACCTAGATCTAAACTTTTCTAAGGATAAAAGAGTTGAAAGAAATAAACCTAAGTTCTCTCCTTCTTTTACCCTTAAAACCGGTACGAATCAGATCGGTTCTAGTGTTCTACTCGTTAATAGTGATTCACTAGTTCTAGATCTGGAATCCTACCCACAGACAACTGATTTCGGGGATAACCGGGATGACCGTTCTGAGTCGCCGACAGGCCGAGTTAGGGTGGTTCCTGACCGGTCTAGTCACGCGGGTGAGAATACAATTCCAAGTGGTTGCCACGTAATCAGAACGTCTCGATAAACGACAACAGAAACCAAGTGTAGACGAACGGAACAACCAGACCAGTTGTCCGCACGGACAAGCTGTCCGCACGGACTAGCTGTCCGCACGGACAAGCTGTCCGCACGCACAGGCCATACGGACGGGTCGTCACCCGAACGAGCTACCCTTGGGACCCACTTTCCAAACAAGGTTTGAGTATCGACGAACGAGCAATCCGGACGGACGACCTCTGAATGGATTACTCTTCGGATCATGAGATACTAAGGCCCTAAACTAAAATTCAAACAATATTCATCCGCACGGCCAAGTCGTACGCACGGATCATCACCGTCCGCGCGACCGGCTTGAAAGGTAGAAACACTTATGTGTTTTCTAAATGCTACAACGAAAACTCCAAAGCACAAGCCATCATACACAAACACATCTTAGGAAGAAACAATCCACTTGAACGTTTATCCACACAAACAACTTGTCCGTACGGATAAGTCATCCGCACGCACAACTAATCCGCACGGGTTACCACCCGCACGGACAATCGTACGCACATATAGCTTATCCGGATGGATCACCATCCGCACGCATCACCATCCGCACGGATAGGTCATGCGCACGGATGACACCCTCTCACGGATAGCTGATCCGCACGATCAGCCATCCTAACCACTCTCACTTTGTACTGTTTTACGCGCCACTTATCGTTACGTTACCGAATCTATTCAGGCTAACCGTACTCGCTGTAAAGCGCTCCCTTCAATCCACAATCACTGTGAGTATACTCGAACCCTTTTTGCTTTTAGCACTTTTGGGTGTTACATACGTTACAACTATTCAAACTACAGCAATCACACTACTCAAGCTATTTTAACGCTAAACCATTAATGCATGTTATACGTGGCTTATGAATGCTTGTTTGTTATGTTTACACATGGAATGCTGTCTACCTGCCTTAGCAACGATAGTACTATAGTTTGGACTCAGCACCCATTCACACGGGGGTTGTTAAGGATCTTTTACTTGCATGGATTACGGTGGTAATCATGTATTGCGAACTGCCTCGGGCAGTCAACCCGCAGTCATTGGTATCGATGGATCTATGTCGATAACTAACGTGCTTCATTTCACTATGTGTACGTGCTGGTTATGCGTAAACGAATTCGAACTCTATATGCTATTATCAAACTTGTATGCTCACCTTTACATTTTATGTATTGACACTATTTTAACGTATGTGACAGGTGCTTAGGATGCATATGTGGTAGGGAATGAAAGCTAGAATAAAGCTTAGGAGCCCAACAAATAGTTGTCTGTAGATAACTTATTAGGGGTCTCTAGAAGCAGATAAACAATTGCTACTTATTTAAATCTGAGTTGTCGGAACATAATATTTGTTTTGATGTTGTCTGTAATAACTTGTTTGGCTAATTATGTTACGGTATGGGACGTAATGTTTAATTAAATGGTAATGATAGTTGTTATGGGAACTTCTGGACAATCTGTTTCGCTCAGTGCCACGCCTCGATGATTCCGCCATCGGTTGGGGTGTGACAGTGGCTGTTGTACAGCAGGGTTAGAAGGTCCACCCATTTGTGGGTCCTGATATGGCGGATAGTGACTGCCACTGGATTGACGAGGTGAGCTAAAATGGAAGTCTCCTCCCCGTGTAGACATACGCGGTCCAGATCTCCTACGCCTTGGCGGTTGCGGAGGTGCCGTCTGCACTGGCGGTGGTGGAGGCGGTGGCGTGACTGCCACGAATCTTGGATCCTCAGAGGGATCCTCTTGTTGTTGTTGCTGCTGCTGATGAGGCGACGAATGGTGAGGAGGTGTATAGTACCATTCGTGCCTGGTAAACATAGCTTGGAAGCTATCTGGACCAACATAGGGTGATCCGTGGAACGAAGAGCCATCCGAAATCTCTATGGGATGGTTCGGTGTACCACTGGCGGGCTCGACGGGGTCCGTATCCTCGTCCATGTCGTCCGCATGATCGCCAGAGAAGTGGTCCTCCGGTCCCAATGGGTTAAAACCCACTGGTTCTTGTATATAATTGGCCGGGTTAAACCGGCCCCTGAAAACTGGTGTAGGGTCACCTAAAGAGTTGTGCGATAAGGATCGCTGTAATGGTATGTATGAGGGTTGAGGGTTGTTGGGCTCGTACTCCGGCTGAGGCCCATAAGGGTTAGGAGGTGTTGAACTATGTGAGACCGACCGTCTAGCCGGCTCAAAGAGGTTTCTCCGGTTCTGCCGGGGATCATCACTCTCCGTGGTAGATGGAGCTCGCACATTTGAAGGTCCAGCTTCATTATCATTGGGGGCGGTGATTGGCCCCTTGCCTCTTCCTCTTCTCCTGAAGAATCTTGGCGGCATTTTCAAATCCTGTCATTATAATATGAGATAACAACAAAATATATAAAATAAAGTAAAGGACAAAACAAAACCAAGTGGAATTTTTCCTATGTTATATGTCTAGACTCGAACGTTTAGAATGTGCAATTGTGTAACTGAGATTAAACACAAACGGCTAGTGTTTAATTCACTCAGTGTTGGCTCTGATACCAACCTGTCACACCCCGATTTCCACGTGTCACCGGTGGGCCCGGTGGGGGAGTATCGTGATGTGGTTGGCAACATAATAGTCAAACAACACAATATTTAATATGCACAGCGGAAGCAATTTAAGAGATATAATACAACCGAATTTAATATTGTATTATCAAATGTCACAATATTCAGAAGTTTATCCACAGAAGGATCGAAATATAAAATATGAAACAATAGTTCAACAGACTTCAGGCATCTTAAGCTTGCGAGACTTCTAATGATGCTAAGGAGAAATCCCAGCCAATTACGCATAGTACCTGCATTTAATCTTTTTGGGAAAATACGTCAGTTTACACTGGTAAATACAATCAACTGACTCATTTTGGAAAATGATTGAAAATTGGTTTGGATGCACATGGCATAAACATTTTATTTAACTTGGGAGAATTATTTTAAATATATAATCTTGTGAACGAATTACATGTTCCTTGTGCGTTCAGTAGCCCGGATCTTGCCCGGGTTAAAGATCAATAGACACACCACAATATTCTTTTGTGCACTGACGGGTGTACGCCTACACCCCGCGCTTAAGTCATGGCCATTTCGTAAAATGATGCCAAGGATATCCGGGACATGGTCATTAACCCCCCAAAGGCTTTAAGTAACAAGACTGTTTAAACGAGCCAATCAAATTATTCAATTAACCACCCAACGATGTAAGATTTGATGCCCGATCAAGCGGTATGCTATATACCGTAACCCAAGCCCGTATAGGGAAAATAAGTTAAAAGTATTTACCTGAGCAATGTATAAATCACAATAAGCAAAATGCACGTAGCTTTTACTGGTACTCCTAATCTGGAACGAAGGTTTATAATAACCTATTAGAATTCTAACGGGTCTTTAATTAAGCTAAAGCTTAGACAAGCTAGTTTCAATGATACGGTTTGTACGCATAGTTAAGCGAAGACCGGATAGAATGTGTTTTAGACCCGACAAGTTTAGAGACTTGTTTAATATGGGTATATTATACACATTCTGGATTTTGAGATAAAACCGTTAAGGTTTGACCCGTTTAGGCTAGTTTATGTAAACTAGTTACATAAACCGAACCGAACGCGTAATAAGCGTAACGGGTAATAATGAGGGCTATTTACAGGTTTCCTAAGTTAATATGCTTCATATATGTTGTGACATCAGTAAGATGTCTTTTATTATGCCCGAAATGAATTTAATCGCAATCTATGCCCCGTAGGGGTAGTTTGGTCATTTTAAAGGTTGTAAAAGAGTTTAAGTGTCAACCTGAGTTACAGGCCTGATGTAATCAGAAAATATACTCAATTTGATAAGTTATATCAGTAGGTTAAAGTATATAAGTGAAATTTATCAATTATAACCAAACTATGCCCCGTAGGGGTATTTTGGTAATTTCACCTAAGCCGAAAAGCTCAAAACTGAAGTCTGAGTTTATCAACCATTGCTTAATGTTAAAATATAATAATTTGCCTCTAATATCAGTAGGTATCAACCCTTGTATGTTTAAAATAGTTTTAGTACATACTATGCGTTAAAAACGCTTGAAAAGGCGATTAGAGGCCATTTCCGGGTTTGATACATAAATCTGATATTTTTATATTTCCAAAAGGCTTAAAATAATTTATTTATCATATGTGATCAGTAGCAAAAGGTTTGGAGTCGTTTAGATATGTAAAACTCATTTTATGGCCCGTAAGGGCAAAACCGACAATTACCGGATTAAGCTTACGACTATGAGTTATGCTCAGCCTAAAATTAATTAAAAATATTTAAAAATCCTTAAAAATCCCAAAATAATATATTACATCAGTGGGTAAAGAGTTTGATATCAAAAAGTATGTTTAAGTAGGCTATACGCTAAATACGCCGTTTAATTAACATAAAGCTTTAATTTTACGCTAACGAGCATAACTCTTTACCTACACCTCAAACTGATGTCAAATTTTGTATGCAAGTTTATATATCAGTAATTAAGGTTTCTACTCTTTTACATTTCTAAAAATCACTTTTTAAAGTGAAAAGGGCATAATGGTCAACATATGAGCAATTAACGGAATCATGCATATTAATTGGATAACTAATGATCCGAGGTGTATAATCACAGAGGGTTATACTAGCATGTAACCTGGTCCAAATAAAGCTCTAAGGTATTTCTAAAACATATCATAACGGGTCAGAACTGAAAGTCAAAGTATAAGTCAAACTATGCGACTTTCGGTTCTGAACCGGGTCTAAACAGGAAATTGTCGGGTTGAACATGTTTAGACACGTCCTTACACTAATTACCAAGTTATATTAATGATCAAACAGGTTGTATATGTTCTACATTGCTAATCATGCGTAAATTGTAAAATTAACATTCTGTTGACTTTTTATTAGTAGGTTTGACCCGACATTTGACCTAGTTAGAGTGGGAATCAGGGGGAACCCTTTTGAGGTTTTATTACCCACATAATTACCAACTTATAACTACTTTTGATTCGACTAATCACTGGACCATTAGTGATTAATCTTAGAGTCAACCGTTAATTACGACGGTTTGACTTTTAAGCTAAAACTAAGCTAAAACTTAATTAAGAAGGGTTAGGCATACTTACTGAAGTCCTATGCTTGATTAGTGACCACTTGAGAGAAGACTTGAGCTCCAGAAGTGATCCAAAAATGCAGATGAAGGTGTGATCAATGAGTTGCAAGTTCATGCCCTTTTATAGTGTTTAATCCACCACAAAATGTTGACACGCAACTCTACCACTGACCACAATTCACCAACATGTGTCCCTAAGTGCCTAGGACTGTTTAGGGGTCGCCCACAATGCAAAAATGTCGATTAAAGGTCGGTTTAGCGCGATAGCAGGCTGCTGTCTGATGATTCTGATACTGGGCGTCTGACGCGGCCCGCGTAAAGGTTAACCAACCTTGACGCGGCCCGCGTGGGCCTTGGAATCAGCTTTAACATTTTCAAGTTTTTGCATAAATGTCTCTTGGCTCTTCGAAAGGGCAACCAACTATTTTTCTTGCAATTTGACCCCTTTGTATTTATATACAAGGGCTTTAGGGCTTATACCCATTTGCCAAGTCCCTGGACATTTCTGGTTAACCCGAAAAGTCATAACTTTCAATGTTAACGCTTTAACCCCTCGTACACGAATTTGATCATAACTTTCTCATACGATAACGAAACTTTATGAAATTTATATCGTGCATTCTAGTGAGCATAATTAACAGTTACAAAGCTTCGGGTTTGTCAAAAGGTCACTCAGAGGTATAACTTAAACATGTTGACACATTTAACCCCTGTAGTTTGTAATCTCTCACTTTTAGCTTCGCATGATCCATGATTTATTCGTTTGATGCTATAAACATCATGTAGGGTTAATGTACAATATATTTATTCACTGTTGACATTTAGAACTCGTATATTCACATACTTTTCATGATTGTCAACTTTAGTCCTTCTATAACATTCTTTCACACGTTCAAACATATGACACGTGTCTACACATTATAGGACGTGAATTTCCGAGGTGTTACAACTTACTATGTGTATGAAAGGTAATCTAAACGGTGCAATTACTTGCATTGCTACGTTGCTACATGATTTGATGAGCTCGGTACCAACCGGTACGTAAAATGTCGTTACCCAAATGCCCAAAAGTGGGTACCGGTACCGAATATACCTGGTACGGCTCGGTACCGGTACTGGTACGACACCGACATTTGAGGGTAAAAACCAATGAATATCGGTGCCAAACCGGTACCGAAAATACACCCGGTTTGGTAAATTTGATACCGGTACCCGATACCAACTCATTCCTTAGTAATATTACTATTCATTTAATTCTATTTTTATTACTATATATTCATTAAATTTTGTTTACTGTTCATTCAATCTTGTTTTTAATATATAGGTAAATTCTCATCTTAATAATGTTAGATATATTTAAGAGTTAATTACACAATTGGACCCTGTGGTTTATAGCAAGTTTCACATTTGGGTATTAACTTTTTTTTAACAAGTTTAGGTTCTATGGTTTCAATTTTGTAACACCTTTGTGTACTAACACCAAAATTATCAATATAATGACTAAAATACTCTTCCATTTTTTTTAATTTATCAATGTAACACATTTGGGTACTAACACCTAATTTTATTTAAGTTTAAATCAATTTTACAAAATCTATTTTTTTATTTTCATCTTTTTATTATATCTCTTAATTAACATAAAATCTATTTATTTTTTATTTTTTTATAAGTAAATATTTATATATAATTTTTTAAGAAATGATAAATAATTTAGCATGATAGAAGTTGCTCAAAATCTTAAATAATTAAAAATTCAATAGGTATAATAATAGTTGGTAATGTGCAAATAAATTATTATTAAGATATTAGGTTAAAACTCCGTGTATTACACATGTTTAATGTATAGAACTTAGTTTTAATTTTTGTAATTTTAAATATATAGGATTAAATAATATAAAACCAATAACAATAATAATAAAAGAATGTATCTCATCGAAACTAAAGTGTTTCCTAAGCACATAGATATACAAATAAAATAGAGACGTCATGGTTTAATCACATCGTCTCAAAATGTTCCAAGTAATTGATCGTAACAAACAAATCGGATTAGATTATACATTTTTACGATTTTACTATAAAATATATTAAATTAGTCGTAGTTATTTTTAAACAGTTTTTATCGATTATGCTACATATCTTGATATATTAATTTAAGTAATTTTTCAGATTTTATAGTCGTGTGTTTTCAAGATTGCTATGGATTTTAAGAGATTCTTAATATATCATTTGTTTCATTATTTTTTATATTTTAAAGAGTTTTTATATATTCATAATATTAGTCAGATATTTATCTAGTATTATTTAGTAATATTATTAATAAATAAAAAAGGGAGCGGACGTTTTCTGACTTTTTTAATTTATATTTATAAATAAAAAAAATTTAAAAAATAAATAGATTTTATGTTAATAAAGATATATAATAAAAAGATGAAAATAAAAAAAATAGATATTGTAAAATTGATTTAAACTTAAATAAAATTAGGTGTTAATACCCAAACGTGTTACAAAATTGAAACATGAAACCTAAATCTGTAAAAAAAAAGTTAGTACTCAAAGGTGAAACCAGCTATAAATCATAGGTCCATCTGTGTAATTAACTATATATTTAATTGATTTCCGAGTATTAGATATTGTGGGGGCAAATATTGGCCCATCCTTTGGACCTTTGAGGTAAATATTGGCCCATCTTTTAGTTAGACCACTAATTTAGAGCACACTAACGTTGACCCTCTTTCGCTCTTTTCAACTTTTTGAACAATGTGACCTTTTCAGATCTATATTTTCATATGGGAGAAAACGTTCGTTTTGATTTAAAAAAAAAAAAAAGAGGCATTCGTCTTTTGCTAATTATTTCATGCATTGAGCTCCCAACCACCTATCCAACCAGGATTTCATCAAAATAAAATAGTAAACTAGAAAAGGATCCTATTTGGTTAAAGGATAATTAGTAATTTATTATACTTTGAATAAGATCACACCAACTGTGTTGTAAAAAAAAAAAAAGTAATTTATGAGGTTTAATATATTGATTTTTTCAATACAAGCACAGTGAAGGTTTTCTTTGGTATTTATATTTGGTTTAAATGGTAGGATCTAAGAAACAAATAAAAAGATAAAAATTCCCTAAGGTTTAATCCTAATGCCTTAATCATCTTCATGCACAAATCCGGCTCATGCACAAATCCAAATTGGTGTTTGGATTATACGTAATCAACTTTAAGACAAAACAACAAATAAACAATCCTAGTAAAAGATAATAAATTAACTAAAACTTGGAGATATATTGTAAAAATGGTTGAATATATGCATGCTATCATGGACGTTTTTCAAGTTAATTTTTTGGGTTTCTAGGCTTTTGAGTCTGTGGTTTGAAAAAAGTGATCTGATAACCGACCCATCTAAAGTTTGGGTTGGTCGGGTTCAGGTAATTCAATTTTCCGATTAGTTCAATTAAATGTTCGAGTTTAATTTTTTGGGTTTTGTATATCGGGTTTTTTGTTGGGAAAAAGCGACCTGATAAACAACCCATATAAGGTTTAAATTGGTCGGATTTGTGTGTTTCAAGTATTCTCCAGTTGGGGTTTGGTTGACTTCAAACTCAGGTTGTTGGGTATAGGGTAGAAATCACTACTTGTTACCTCGTTGGCTTTCCTTTTTGTGGATCCATTTTATACACGTGCTTATCACATGTCCTTAAACCTACGAATCCGCCACTTCATTAACCAACCAATCAAACCACTTCTTCACATCCCACTCGGATCCACATCCTACGGTCATCAACCCCTCACCTTCCCACCAATCCAACGAACCAAAACACTCCATACCCAAAACCCTCATCAATATATAAACACAAACCCAGTATTTCCCAAAATCATCAAAACTTCAAACTTTCAAAACAAATTACTTACCAATCAGCAATCATGTCAGGAAGAGGGAAAGGAGGAAAGGGGTTGGGAAAAGGAGGAGCAAAACGACACCGTAAGGTTCTCCGGGACAACATTCAGGGCATCACCAAACCGGCGATCCGACGGTTGGCGAGACGTGGGGGAGTGAAGCGTATAAGCGGTCTGATATATGAGGAGACGCGTGGTGTTCTCAAGATCTTTCTAGAAAATGTAATTCGTGACGCCGTTACCTACACCGAGCATGCTCGCCGGAAAACTGTTACTGCCATGGATGTGGTTTATGCGTTGAAGCGACAGGGACGTACTCTGTACGGCTTCGGTGGTTAGTAGGAGGGAAGTTAGATCTGAAGTGTTTGGTTATTGTTTTGTTATGTATGATAGTTAATGAAATGAAAAGTTAGATTTGATTTCATGATATTTGCAATTTATATTTTGGTTAATACTGAGCTTTTTAGCATGAATTTGAGGTTCTGGAAGTGAATATGATTATGGGTTTCATTGCTATTGCATTTGCTCATTGAGGCATTTTGTCGAACATGTGGAGTGCATGATGATTCAATCAAATAGATTGACTAATGCTGGACAAAGTTGAATGTTAGGATTTGAAATTTTGTTGGTTCATTGTTATGTTTCTTGTCAATGATAACTGAGTGATTTTACCCAAGAATGAAGTGGATTAATTAATCCACATGGAAAACCTAGTGGTTGTGTATTGCTTTTGCTTTTGATGTTTGTATTTGTATTGCCCGGTTTCATCTTTCCAAAACCAATGTGAAGGTAAGTTGAAGGAAAGGATCAGTTTTAATTAAATTGTTTGATTTATCTGGTAGGATTAGGATTAGGATTAGTTTTAATTAAATTGTTTGAATGTCTAGAAGAGGAGTATGAGTTTGAGTTGGTTTAGAAAGTTATTTGTTATAAATAGATAGTTAAGGGTGCATGTATTTTTGTAGATTCAAGGTTTTATAATAAAAGTAAGAGTGGATCTTGGTTGAGATCAAAGGCTAGACGGTATGGTCCCGTCCTCCATCCCGGTGCCGGCGTCACCCCATCCCGCTCCCGTCCTTATCCCGTCCCCGTCCTCTTCGTCTTTTTCTCGAATTCCAAGACGATCCAAAACAGGTGGGCCCCCTTTCTTTCTTTGTTTGTGAATGAGATTTGTACATTAGGCTTTAATACTTGTACATAGTTTTGTGGGGTAGGATCATCTAGCACCATCCTCCCATACCCTCTAGTTTAGTGGGATGGACCATTCTTGGGAGGACTATGACGTGGCGGATCATACTCCCTTGGAGGACCATCACCATACCCTCTAGCCAAATATTGTGTTTGTGTTATTGGGCCTGATTGTCAACAAACCAATGTTCAACTTGAACATCCAGAGTCGGGCACCCAATTGTCATTCAGTAGCTAATACTATCTAATATCACAACCTAATCCAATATTTTATTAAAAAACTAATTCCTTTCTCTTTCACCTACACAACCCGATCCAACCTAATTTAACTTTTTACTCTCATTCGCAACCCAACCCAACCTAAACTAATATTTTATTAAATAAATATGATTTATTACTATTGTTTATTAAATAAAAAATAATAGAAATAATAAAATAATAATTTTATTTTGAAACTATTAAGTATTTATATTAAATATAAAAAAAGTTAAAATTTTAGTATATATTTTATACTAAAAATATATTTTTCTGAAACAACTCTATTTTTAATAAACTTTATATCTAGACGTCAAAAAAATACTAAAAAATACAATGCATTTAGTTTTGTTTTTAAGTTTAAATATTATAAGTTAATTGAGTATTTAAATTACTGGGAAAATTAGTAGTTAAGAAAAGAAATTTAAAAAGAAAGTTCAAATTAGTGCACCAATTAAATTTAGACATAGGCATCATTAGGCCAGGCGGGGCGGATGATATATAACGCGTGGAACATCAAAAATCCCACCCCCACCTCAATATATAACGCGTTATATATTAACGAAAACATGATTTCATTATAAAAATAACGCCGTGATGGTTTTATTTGTGAGTTAATTGTTGGTTGGGGGGAAATTGTTGGGTGTGGTGGTGAGTGATGACCACCCCCACTAAAAAAGGTTGTGAGTGATGGAAAAATGGTTGCTGACATGGCGGAACATGATTGGATATTGTGAGTGATGGAAAAATGGTCACTAGTGACCACCCCCTCCCCCTTATGTTGGGTTGCAACTTAGGTTGCATGGCAACCAGGTTGTGAACTTTTTCTAAAAAAGAATTGATTTTTCTTTTTTATCAAATCCACATGACAATAAACCCAAAGAAATTATCACCATAGTGAGTAGTCTAATAAGGAGCGCCCAACCAAATTTTAGTAAGGAGCGGTTTGGCTGAACCCAGATTTCCTCTTTACGAAACAAATTTTTAATAACGGGAGTCATGGACGCTTGGCATTGTCTTTCCGAGCCTAAATGTATGTGCCACATAGCCAAACGTATATGATACGCACATCCAGAGACAATTCAAGGGAGTTTCGTTCCTAAATAACATGTTCAATGGGTATCCCAAGGACCGGTGTCGTGCCACCTATCAATCTATCATAATATAAGCCGTGAAAGAGGCTTTCTGCCGGCTTATGGCCTTTTACGTGTCCAAAAAAGATGGTTGATCCTATGTAGTGCCCCGTGAATGATTTTGAGATGCCTATCACAATATAATCCGCAAAATAGGGTTCAGTAGCACACACATTTTAAGCACATGCATTCTAAGAGCCCTGTTTACGAAAAAAAGTAGTTCGACCTCACACGGTGCCTAGGAATCGATGGTGGCCGCTTCTCACGATATTATAAGCTAATGTGGCGTGTAGTAAATGTTATGACTCCGACGAGAGATAAATATAATAATTATCCTATGTATAACAGTGTCCGGTGAATATAATACAGTCAATCGTACAAGAATGTCAATGAATATAAGAAAACACAAACATTTGTAAAACACCACCGCTTATAGTGATAGTTATGTTATACCGTGCTACCCCTGAAGGTTGAAACTCTACAATGCCAGTTTGCAGTTGCAAGTATTCAACTATTGCACTTCATCATCAATTGAATTTTTTTAAAACTTTATTTATTTCTCAAAAAAATAAAAAAAATAAAATAAAATAAATACTGCATTTTGGATTAATTTCAATCCACTTGGCCCGTTTAGACCAGTTAGACAATTAAAAAATAAAAATAAATAAATATATAACTAAATAGGTGCAATCTGTCTATCAAAACAATTGCATAGAGACTAAAGTGTCAACAAGAAGCATGACCTTTAAAGTACAAAACACTTGTACAACACTAACAATAAAGTTATATAGTTGCATGATCATTAGATCTATCTATAAATTCTAGCAATTTCATTTAATAATAGGTAAGTCAACAATCAAGATCCATATACACATATACATAAATAATATAACAATTATAAACTATATAAAAAAGCAACATATATATGCATATGCAACTTGTACTATATGTTGTGGGAGTTTTTCAAAAAAAAATTAGATTTTTCTTTTCTAACCCTAAAGTTTAAATATTTGGCAAAATAAGTTTAAAGTTTCATTCTTTGGTAATTTGAAACCCTTTAATTAGCTTGATTTTTCACTTATAATTAAAAGTTTATATCTTTTGCAATTTAACCCTGACATTTTTTAACATTCAACATTGGTCTCTTATACTTTTCATCTTTCGTAAGTTTTCCGTTTAACGTTTCGTTCTAAATTTTCCGAGTTAACACGCCGCAACGTGCGTGTGCGGTTTCAACGTTTTTTCATCTATTTTTCCCGTTTGACAGGCCTTTTGCAACGCATCTATTTCCCCCGTTTGATAAGTTTGTCTCAACACGCGGGTCAGATATCAACTTAGTTATTCTTTTTATGTTTTACACACAGGTTCACGGTCATGTAAGAGATATTTGACTTTTATCTAATTTGATATATAACTAATGAATACCTGCCGCATTGCGGTGGGTGGTAAGCAAGTTATATGTGCATAGAAGATTGTACCTTTAGCTTTGGGAGTCTTTCAAAAAAAAAAAAAAAATAGAAATTTTTCTTTTTAACCCTAAAGTTTTAATGTTTGGCAATTTAAGTTTAAACTTCTAATCTTTGTTTCCTTCTTAACCCTAAAGTTTTAATCTTTGACAATTTAAGTTTAAAGTTTTAATCTTTGGTAATTTAACCCCTTTGATTAATTTGATTTTTTACTTCTAATTCAAAAGTTTCCATCTTTTGCGATTTAACTACTTTGATTTTTTTTACTTATGTGTTGTAATCTTGGATTTGGGGGTTTTTTAAAGAAAAAATGGTTATGCATATGGTTGTTGTAACCTTGGCTTTGGGGGTTTAAAAAAATGATTTTTTTTAACTTTTCACTCAAAAGTATTTCATAAATTACTTTTAACCCAAAACTATTTGTTTTTTTTACTTTTAACACAAAACTTTTTATCTTTTGCAATCTATCCTCACAACTTATTTACTTTCAACTTTGGTCCTTTATAGTTTTCATTTTCCGCAAATTTTTCGCTTTATGCTTCGTTCTAAATTTTGTGACTTAACACATCGCAACGTGCGTCTTTGGTTTAGCGTTTTTACGTTTCGTTCTAAATTTTGCGAGTTAACACGACGCAACATGCATGTGTGTGAACATTTTTACATCGTCTTCCCTGTTTGACAGGTTTAACATAACGTATGCGTCCTAAATCGACTTAGTTATAACTAAAGAATCCCCGCCGCATTGCGGCGGGTCGTAATTCTAGTTTGAGTAAATTACAAAAATCGTCCTTTATGTATGTCACTTATTGCAAACTGTGTCATTTGTCTTTAATAATTACAAAAAAAACGTACTCGATCTTTGCAAACCCTTGCAAGTTATGTCCTTTAGCCCTAACTCAGTTAATTTTTGTGGTTAAATATGACCAAATGGACCCCACATGAGGGTATTTTTGTGGTTAAATCTGAACAAATGGACCTCACACGAGAGTAAAATGACCAAAATACCCTCATGTGGGGTCCATTTGGTCATATTTAACCACAAAAAATTAACTGAGTTAGGGCTAAAGAACATAACTTGCAAGAGTTTGCAAACATCGAGTACGTTTTCTGTAATTATTGAAGACAAATGATACAATTTGCAATAAGTGACATACATAAAGGACGATTTTTGTAATTTACTCTAAAAATTTCAAGCAAGAGCTGAACCACACAAGCAGGTAGATAAAGCACAAGTACAAAAGCTCAAGTGACACTTCCAACATATAAGATATGCCCCTTACATGACCAATTTTTGATTGGCAACTTGACCCGAGTGCACAAACTAATCTTTCTTTCCTTTGACAGCTGGCAGATTCAACAATAGCGCGTGTGACCAAACAGCATACTCATTCATTATATGGTTCAAAGATTGATTCAATATGTGTCCATTGGTTTATTGCAAATTAAAATCAAGGCCAGCATACAACTGTCATATGACATCTCAATGACCCACTTCAACAACATGGGTTCATCAAACTTCTGCATCAAATTTATCCACAGTTTAAACATTAAGCTGAGGCGTGAGGAGAGAGGCAAGAGCTTCACATACACGAGGCATGGCTTTGTGCACAACCAACCAAATAAGCTTGAACTACAATCAAAAGATGCATCTCTCTCATCTCTTTTACATATCAGCCTTTTTGTCAAGTAAACCATTCATAATATCTTCATCCCTTTGGTTGTTTTTACATATAAGCAGCCTCTGCACACCCTAACTTTGACCAAGTTTGACCCGGACAGCCTCACGCATAAGACACACTTTATAAAACCAAGTAACCTAACACCCATCTTTATGTTCAAACCAACTATAACCCGGGCCTTTTACCGCCTGTTTTTCAATCATTAACTCCCGAATATTCCTTACATCATCCCATCTCTCCATAGAAGAATACATGTTAGCTAAAAGCACATACGGTGCAGAATTACACGGATTTATACGAAAAAGCTCATCCGCCGCTCTTCTTGCTAAACTTACATTTAAATGCACTCTACAAGAACTAAGAAGCACCTCCCATAAAACCGGATCATTTAAGTACGGCATTTTATCTAAAATAGCCTCTATTTCAGTAAACCGACCCGCACGTCCCAACGAATCAATTATACAAGTGTAATGGTCTGAAAGTGGTTCCACACCATGTTCTTGTAACATCGAGTTAAATATCTTCATCCCATAGTCGATTAATCCCGAATGACTACAAGCAGTTAAAACCGCAATAAACGTTATAGCATCGGGTTTTACACCCGAAGAATTAACCATTTGTTCAAAAAGAGCAACGCCTTCATTTCCACGTCCGTTTTGTGCATATCCATGAATCATTTCGTTCCACGTAACGGTGTTTTTAACGGGCATTTTGTCGAAAAACGACCTTGCTTCATCCACATCTCCACATTTACAGTACATATCAATTAGAGCACTTCCAACTATAACATCATTTATAACTTCATCTTTTAAAGCGCGTGCGTGAATTTGTCTCCCTTGAGATATGGACGATAGTTTCGCGCAAGAACTTAGTACGGTAGCATACGAGAATTGGGTCGGAATCATATTGTTTTCCAACATGTTTTTGAATAACACGAAGGCTTCTTTATCAAGATTATTGAGTGATAATCCCGCTACCATTGCATTCCAACAAACTATATCATCTTGATCTTTAACTCTATCAAATATGGATTTTGCAACCTCTATCTTATTACATTTGGAATACATCCCAATAAGACCACTAGCAACATAAATATCATCATCGAAAAGATTCTTTACTGAGGCTGCATGAGCTTGTTTCCCGCCCTCTAAAAGCCCCATAGAAGCACATGAGCTAAAAACAACAGCAAAAGTCGTTCGATCACCTTTGACGTTACAAAACTGCATATTTATAAAAAGCCGAACAGCCTCCTTATGTTTCCCAATCTGGGTATACCCCGAAAGCAAAGCGTTCCAAGAACTTAAGCTTGGAGAACCCATTTTATTAAAAATCTCATGCGCGGTTTCAATATCTCCTGATTTAAGACACGCGGTTAGCATATTAATATATGTCACTTCATCCGGTTCAAACCCGAACCTTTGCATCTTTTGCATGAACTCTATCGCCTTGTTAATTTCATATTTTTGACCGTACCCGCCAATCATAACGTTCCAAGAAACAACGCTAATGTCTACCAAACTATCGAATATCATTTCGGCACTTTTCATATCCCCGCATTTTGCATACATATCTAGCAATGAATTACTCAAGTGTAGATCTTTTTCAAGCCCGAGTTTAACAGTGAGCCCATGAAGTTGTTGACCGTTTACGCTTGAACCCGATTCACTAATCCCGCTTCTAGCACATACACCGAGAATGCTAGACAACGATATGGCATCGATTCGTATCCCAGTCCTATGCATCAATCGAAACATGCCAAACGCCTCCTCAACCCGATCAGTATCCCCTAAAGCCCCCATTATCGAGGTAAACGAAACTTCATTAACCTCAGGCAAATCATCAAACACCTTAACTGCACTTTCAACACGCTCACACTTCGCATACATACTCAACAAAGCATTACCAACATACACATTCTTATCAAGCCCAATCTTACTAGCAAGCCCATGACACACACAACCATATTCCCAATCCGACAACGCCCCACACGCGCTGAACACACTCGCTAACGTATAATTACTCGGCAAGAAACCCGCTCGGGTCATTTCATAATACACATTCAACGCTTTCTGTTCCAACCCACCACGAACTAACGCGCTGATCAAAGTGTTCCACGACACAGCATTTCGCTCGGGCATTTGCACAAACAGTTGGTGTGCTGAATCTATGTCACCATTCTTGCAATGGGCACTTAACATTGCGTGCCATGAGAAGATGTTTCTGTTAGGCATTTTGTCGAACACTTGGCGTGCAGATGTTAAGTGGCCGCATTTGTGGTAGAGTTCGATCAAACGGTTTGATAGAAAGGTGTCTGAAAATAGGCCAGTACGGAGGATGTGTGCATGAATGAGTTTTCCATCTATGTGTGATTTTTTGTCGATGCAAAGTTGTAAGAAATTGGCTAACTGGGTGGTGGTGGTTCTCATTTCCATTGGGCAGGGCAGGGGGCAGTCTCAATATCGGTAATAAAAGTGTCAAAATCAGGGGTTGTTGTATTAGTAATAGTCAACAAGTCAACGGTTAGTTTTTTTTTATTTTTTGGATAGCTCAACGGTATTCCCCCCATCTGGTATCGTCCACACGCGGGTTCGATCCCCAGCCCCCCCTAAGGTCCAGCCGCACCGGAATTACCCAATATTGGAACCGGAGTGGTCTCGAACCCGTGACCTCCCGAGCGGGAACCCCACTGAAGTGGGTAAACCCTCTCACCTCCGACCAGCTGGGCTGGACATATTAGTTGTATGTTAGTTCGGTTAGTTGAGTGTTTTGGGTATAAAAGAGATACTTTGTAATAGTATAGGGTTATCAATCAAATGAAATAACCATTTTCCCTCTCTTAATTCTCTCTCAAACTGCCATTAACGGACTTTCAAGAACCATTCGAGTGGAGGTTCTTCTGAGCATTAATCCACTCGACCATTGTTAAATCAACCTCGAGTTCACTAAATTTGAAACCGCATCAGTCGCATTTAGTTTTTATTAATTACTTGTATAATTATACATATTTTATATATTAAATAAAAATTATTTATATATATTAGCTCGATATATGAAGCTCGAGCTCACGCTCGTATACTAAACAAGCTTCAATTTAGATTCAAGTAGGGGTGTTCAGTAATTGACACAGACTTAAAAACTGGAAATTCAAATTGAATTCGAATTCGTTTTTGAATATTTAGAATCAATAATCTAATTTCAAATCAAGTACAAATTTATGATTTTCAATTTAATTTTAAATATATATTTTGTTGGGCGCCCTAAAACATTAAAGAAAAAGATAATAAAACATAAAGAAAATAGTACGGACTACAGAGGCTATTATACCTCAATTTGGTGCACTTGACATCGAGTATTGTCACCTCATTCACACGCCAAGAGAGTAACCATAGCGACCATGATTAAGGACACGTAAAAACCACACATGTAAAGTATTTGCTCGCCAACGTTTGAAGAGAGGATGGCAATAGACTGTTTTTATGCTCCTTCCTTGAGTTGTGTAGTACCCACGAATTATCCACATGTGTCTCGATGATGCAAAGATAACAAATAAAATCAAATCATGTAAGCTTGGTGATGGTGACCAGTCACCGGCATTTGTGATCTTTTTCTTTGTTTTGAGAAATGTTGGATCTGAGTTTGTTTTTGATTGTATTTTCGTTTGGAATTAAGATGAAAATGAAAGAGTTGTGCAGCGGAATTAAGATGAAAACAAACTTTGCATACAATCAAACGAGAGTAATACTTTAATCAAACATCTTTACACAATGAATCGAAAGATTGAATTTGTTTCAACAACGATTACAATGATTGATGAATGAATGCAAACTCCCCCTCAGCCAGAGCTCAGTAGTTTGTTCGTGCAAAGAAGACGATGTGGTGAAAGAGCTAATAGAACAGTACAAAGTACTGAACTATTTATAGGCACTTGCAAACCACTGAGCATCTTTAGCTGACGTCACCATGAAAGTGACATCTAACCTCCTAACAAACTCTAACCTCTGATCAATACAAACACTGATGTACTAACTACTGCTATTACAAACTATTACACAAAAGACACTTAAACAGCTGCTGCATCCTTCCACTGCTGTGAACCCAGCAGTGCTTGTCCGGATCAGCAGTACTTGACTCAAGGTAGTAGATTGATTCAGCAGAGCTTTGTTCTTCCATCAGTCTTTGACATTTGGCAGTAGATGCAAGGCAGAAGTTGTAGGTCAGCACTTAGTAAGATCAGCAGATAGGAGGTCAGCAGATATGAAAGCACTTTCAAGGGGAGAGATTTGCATGAACCAATTGTAGTCGTCTGCTTATTCTGGATCCACTGCTCTGATCCAGTTTTGGCTTTAATTATCTGTTCCTCTGATAGGGTTCAATCCCAACAATCCCCCCTGGAACAGATAATGCCAAAACTCTTCATTATTTGTGGATTTCTTTATTGCCTCATCAACAACTCCCTTATTTGACCTTTAAATTGTAATTCAAAGTCTAGGGCATCTGTATCTTCATCATCCCTGCTAAGTGGAAGATCAAGGAGATCCTGCAAATCTTCAAGACTCAGGCCAAGAGCTTGTTCCCTTGATATTTTCTCCACTTCTCCACCAGGCCTGAGCAAAGTCAATACGCAGGTCTGTTTGTCAGTTTCCCACTTTTGTATTTTTGAGCCTGGTGGGTTTCTTGGGAGATGTTTATTTGCAGAAGTATTTGGTGAGGCTGGCCTGTTCATAGCTGGCTGAGCAGCACTTGCAGATTGTTCCAATTCAAGATCTTCTTTAATCATTACTTCCGTGCTTGCTTTTACAATGGCATCTCCAGCTAATAGATCTTGAATTGTTTCCATGCTAAACTGGTTTTTGCTCCTTCTTTTGTAGATGGCAGCACCAGCTGGAGCAGTGGTTCTTTTGACTTGCAGCTTTGGTGGTCTTTTTGAAACCGCTGCTTCAGAATAGTCAGGCTTTTGAGGAACTGTGGGATCTTTCTTTCTTAATTGTTCCAACTTTTTGTAAGTAGCCCTGACCACATCTTCTTTCCATCTAGCAACTTGTCTTTTGTTTCCATAATCGGCTGCTACCAGTTCCTTTTTCATTCTCCTCAGCTCTTCCTGTTTGTCAGGTACATTCTTTCTAAATTTTGCCCAGTTAGGTGGAGTGTGAGTGACTTTCCTTTTTATCATGTCTTGAATTCGTGCAGCTTCGTTTTCAAGTTCAGGAATAGTCCACTCTTTGTACATACATGTAGCTCTCTCCTTTGTACTTTTTGTGAGCCATGATGCTTTCAATGTAGTCTTTCTTCAGAGTTTCAGCTGCTCTTTCAGAAATTTGTTGACTAACATTTTTTGCAAATTGCTCTAGGGATCTGACTTGTGTGAGCAAATATTGATAATTTCTTGAAATTTCTTTGTCAGATTTCCCTTGTGTGTTTCTTTTTGAGATATCCTCTGCTTGCTTGGCCTTGATTTCCAAGTATTCATTAACATTTTTAGGCCAGGGCCTTTATTGATGGCAAACTCCTTTTGGCAGGATCATCCTCATAGTAAAAGGATTTTATTTCATCTCTAACAGCTGCTAGTTCAAGAGGAAATTGAACACCTGCAGGAGGTAAGGGCTTGTACATTGGAACTGAAGAGAGAGGAACAGGTTTTGGAATTGTGACAAGTGCTAAAGATTTTGAAGATGTTTGTGGTGGTGAATTGTCATCATCTTTGAGAATTAGTCTTCTCCTTTTTGTAGGAGGGACTGATGATGCTTTGGATGGAACAGTGGTGGTAGATGTAGAGACAGTGGATTGTGATTGACTAACAGCTGTTGAAACAACTGGTGTTTCAACCACTGTTGTCATTACAACAGATGTTATAACATCTGTTGTCTTCTGCTGTATGTCAGCAGGTGTTGTTTTTGGTGGTGATGATGGTAAAGCAGTGGATGTTGTGTGTGTTGAAGTGGTGTGTGTTGATGGAACAACTGTTTGACAAGCAGTAGTTTTTGTAACTCCTGTTGCATCAGCTGTTTTGTATGGTGGTTTTTGAGCAGACTTTGAACGTCTGGTTGGAATGGATTTGGGTTGCCTCACTTTTCTAGTAGGCTTCTTCTTTTCCTCAACAGAATTTTCATAATCCTTTGACCCAGAAGTACCCTGATCTGGATGATCCATTCTCTCCACCCTGGCTTTCCTTTTGGCCTCTCTATCCCTTTTTACACTTGCAACTGCTTCTGCTAGTGCATTTGTTGTCACATCAATTTTCTTGCTGCCATCTGGCAAAGGGATCTTTTTGGTCATGTTTGAATTTTCTGGTTCAAGATAAAGACCATCCTCTATACCCTTCTGTTTCCACTCCTTCATTTTCTCCCCCTTTTTGGCATTATCTTCTGGGAGTTGATAAATGTAGCGTACTTGTGGAGGAGCAGTGCCAGTGGTGTGCAAGATCTGAGTTTTGAGAGCCTTTAAGTCAGCCTTAGTGTTCTTGAACCTTGACTCCATTGCATTTCTCAGCTGTTGTACATGTTTTTCATGTTGCTGATCTGCTAATTGTGCTTGTTGTTGGAGAAAAGATTGAAATAGATTCCAAAGCTCATTTGTAGCAGGTGCCCTTTGTGGAGCAGGTGCTTGAGGTGGAACAGCAGTTGATTGTACCTTCTGAGCTTGTAACACCTGTTTTAGCATATCTTTGAGTTCTGCAACAGAGTTATCAAGCTTTGCAATACGATCCGTCAATTCACCCAAGTTAATGGGATCATCTGATTTCCCACTAGTAGTGGTTTTATCAGTGGTAGATATAGGGAGTATACTCCAAACATTAACCACTGATGCCCCTTTTTCTTGGTACTGGGGTCTTCTTCCTTCAACACTTGACAACCTTTTGATGTTGCCAGTAGGATAAATAAATCCACTGGTGGTTGGCAGAGGTGCTATGAAAGGAATTGCCTCCAAGGAAGTCTTATTAATGTAACCACTGTCCAAATGTAACCCAGTGGGTGTAACACTTGTAGTGGTTGCTTCACTTGGATTACCACCAAGAGTTACTTGTAACTCAAGGGGTGTAACCTCCTCAGGTTGTGTTGGTGGGTTAGCAAGGATTGATACATCAGACCCAGTCAGTTGTTGAGGTATATTCTCATTAGTAGGTGATTGAGAAGGACTGGTTAATGCCTGGTTCAAATCAATTGCATCCAACAGTGGTTTTATTGGTGAGGGAATTGTGGATGTGATGATTAGTGTAGAAAAAGGATGTGTCCCGGGCATTGGACTGCGGATGATAGAAACGAGTGTTTCCAGAGCATCATGATGTGGAGACCCTATTTGTACAACCTGTTCTTTTTGTGAAGAAGCAGGAGGAGTTGTGGTTATGGGTTGAGATATTTGTACCAACTGCTGTGAGGAAGTAGCAGCAGTGGTTTCTTGTGACATTTGTGTTGTCACTGGCAGGAGCTCTGGTATCTCATCCTCCAGAGTTGCCTTTTTGATGGGTTTTGTGGGCTTTTGAGTTTTTCTTTTTGGCTTTTTGGAGATAGTAGGTGTGGGTTTCAGAGCAGTTGTGCTGCTGCTTTGATCACCTTGAGCAGTGGGCTCAGCAGCAGATACCTGAGGAGCAGTTGTAACTGCTAAAATCTGCTCAGGCACCTCTGCTTGTGTTTTGCAAGGTGCTAACATTCTTGAAAAATTTTCAGTTGTTAAACTGTTTATTTGAGTAGAATCACCTTGGTTTATTATAGCTAAATCATCCTTACTGAATTTCTTTGTAAAATAGTAACTTAAAAACCTTGGAAACAGTAAGAATGATTTTGTTTCAACATTATTTACCAAATCTTTAAAAATTTCCCGAGAATAGTTAAAATTTTCTCCTTGAAGAATTGCATATCCCAGATTTTGAATCTTTAAAGGGATTTCATTGAAAGAAGTGGTTTTGTTTGAAACACATAGTAGGAGGGTATGAAATAAAAATCTGGTTGCAGACTGAAAATAACCTTTTTCTAAGGTAATTTTCTTCATCATTGTGGCTTCATACCCTCTCTCAATGAAGTCAGTTTGTAACTCGTTTTTAGTGAAATAAATTTTACCTTCCTGATCACCGAGTTGAAAGACCTCTGAAATGGATTGTGGCGTGATTTGGACAACTTTACCCTTTATCGAAGAGTTTATGGTGGTTGCAGTGTCTCCTTGTTTTTCAAGGGTTGCATTTTTCCAGAACTCCCTTTGGGTTGCCAAATAAATTGGTGCATCGGCAATGAACAAAGTTTTGTACTTTGATTTTGCCATGAGATCAATGATGGAATCGAAAACTTTGGTGGTTCCTGGTTTTGTGAGAAGACCCAGGAGATTGTGAGATGGTTTATGTGGAATTTCAGTGGAGATTGCCTTTTGAGAGGCTGTTTTCGATGATGATTTGGATGAGGGTTTTGCAGATTTCTTTGATTTTGTCATTTTGAAGATGATTGATTGAAGAAATTTGGGAAGAAATGAGATGAAAAACTGCTTTGAGAAGAGAATTTTTAAGAATTCAATTCGACAGTAAAACCCTGTTTTGGTGGCGAGTGGGGGATTTTATAGGGAAGAAAGTGAATGCTGAGGTGGCAGTCGTTACAAAAAGTCTGACCAATATGTACTGCCCACGTGACAACCCCTGTTGAAAGTGAAGGACAGTACTTGTGTGATAAGGACAGATGAAGGCAGTGGTATGAAAGCAGTGGATGATTTTCACTATCAGTGGATAGCATATCAGTGGATAAGACACTGCTTTTGAACAACAGAGTTTATCAAAGTAATGAGAGAGCAGGGGTTGACTTTCAGCAGTGGACAGACTTTTGAAAGAAGCAGACTTTTGAACAATCAGTGGTTAATGGCAGACTTTTAAGGATTTTAATGAAAATTTTCATTTTAGCTATTTTTAAGGATGGAATTTTGATTTTCTGAAAACATTTTGTTGCTTTTATTCATAGAAAAACAAGATGTTGCTTGTTATTCCATGTTCAGCATCCCAATCCTAGAGACCAAACTTTCAAAAGTGGCTGTATCAAGTGCTTTTGTGAGCACATCAGCCAGCTGGTCTTTAGTTGGGACATGATGCAGAGAAATCAAACCTTTTTCATAGCAATCCCTCACAAAGTGATGTCTGATGTCGATGTGTTTGGTGGTTGAGTGGGAAACTGGATTTTTGATGATATTTTCTGCTGCCTGACTGTCCAACATGAGTGGTGTCTTTAAGGCAGTGATACCAAAATCCAGTAACTGATTTTGAAGCCACAGGAGTTGGGCTGTACAGCTTGCAGCAGCAATGTATTCAGCTTCAGCAGTGGATGTTGAAACAGCTGCTTGCTTTTTGCTTTGCCATGAAACTAAGCAATCACCTAGAAACTGGCACCCTCATGATGTGGACTTCCTTGTGGTGTGACATCCAGCAAAGTCACTGTCTGAGAAACCTGAAAGCTTGATGTTCCCATTAGCTGGATACCAGATACCAAGTGTGGGAGCACCTTTTATGTATCTGAAGATCCTTTTTACAGCAATGAGATTTGATTTTCTGGGAGCTGATTGACTTCTTGCACAGACACATGTTGCAAACATGATGTCTGGTCTAGATGCAGTTAGGTACAATAAAGACCCAATCATGCTTCTATAAAGTGTTTGGTCAATCAGCTCATCCTTTTCATCAGACATGACTAGCTTATTAGTTGCCATGGGTGTGCTGCATGGTTTACAATCATTCATATCAAATTTGGTTAAAAGTTCCTTAGCATATTTGCTTTGATGAATGAAAGTTCCATTTTGCAGTTGCTGTACTTGGAGACCAAGAAAGCATTGCAGCTCACCCATAGCACTCATTTCAAACTCAGCTGTCATGAGTTCTCTAAACTCTTCACACATTGAGTTACATGTGCTTCCAAAAATAATGTCATCCACATAAATCTGGACAATCATTAAATCCTTCCCTCTCCATTTTAAAAACAGTGTTTTATCAATGGTACCTCTTTTGAAACCATTTGAGAGTAGGAAGTTGGAAAGAGTTTCATATCAGGCCCTTGGTGCTTGTTTCAGGCCATACAAGGCTTTGTTTAGCCTGTAGACATGATCTGGATAAAATGGATCCTCAAAACCTGGAGGTTGACAAACATACACCTCTTCTTGAATTGTACTCCCTCCGTCCCATTTTAAATGTCCAAATTTCCACTTTTGGTTGTCCCAATTTAATTGTCATTTCCAAAAATGTAAATATAATTTCCAGTTTTGCCCTTACCATTACAAACTTCCATTTTTGGTTGTCCCAATTTAATTGTCATTTCTAAGGACATTATTGTCATTTTACAACCCAAAAAATAAAATACTCAAATATTTCTTAAATTGTGTGAATGTGGGTCCCATGACATCTAAAATGGGACGGAGGGAGTACCATAGAGGAAAGCACTTTTGATATCCATTTGAAACACCTTCATATTGTGGTTGACAGCAAAGGCCAGGAACAGTCTAATGGCTTCCAATCTTGCAACAGGGGCAAATGTTTCATCATAATCAATCCCCTCTTCCTGTCTGTAACCTTGAACCACAAGCCTGGCTTTATTCTTGACAACAATACCCCTTTCATCAGTTTTGTTCTTGAAGACCCACTTTGTGCCAATGGGACTAACCTCTTCTGGCAGTGGTACAAGCTCCCATACTTGTTGTCTTTTAAACTGTTGGAGCTCCTCTTGCATGGCTTCTACCCAGCTGTTGTCTTTTAGTGCCTCTTGGTACTTGACTGGCTGATGGAGTGATAGAAAACCAGCAAAAAGACAAATGTTTTGGGTTTGACTTCTTGTGAGCACCCCTTCATTGATGTTGCCAATGATTTGATCAGGTGGATGAGATCTCAAGAAGATTAAATCTCCTTGGTATGGTATGATCAGGTGGATGAGATCTCAAGAAGATTCAATTTTGGCTGCAAATTTTGAAATGGAATCTTTTAAGTTCAAAATAAAACATGGGCAGCCAAACACTTTGAAATATGAGATCAGTGGTTTAATTTTATACAGAATTTCATAGGCAGTCTTTTTGTGCCTGGGGTTTATTAAAACTCTGTTCTGAACATAGCAAGCAGTGTTTACTGCCTCTGCCCAGAAAGTTAATGGCAAACCTGAATCTGCAAGCATGGTTCTGGCAGCCTCAATCAGAGTTCTGTTCTTCCTTTCCACTACCCCATTCTGCTCTGGTGTTCTTGGGATGCTGTACTGCCTTACAATCCCTTTCTTCACACAGAAGGCATCCAACTCCCTATTTTTGAATTCTGTGCCATTGTCACTCCTGAAGCTTTTCACTGGAAGGTCAAATTGCTTTTCAACCTGTATTACAAAGTCTTGCAAAATGCCTGCAGTTTCATCTTTTGAGTGCAAAAAGAAAGTCCATGTGAACCTAGAAAAGTCATCAACAATAACCAAACAATATCTTTTCTTTTTGAGGCTCATGACTTGAACTGGGCCAAACAAATCCATGTGTAGCATTTGCAAACACTGGGTTGTTTTGGACTCTTCAATGGACTTGTAAGAACTTTTATGATGTTTTCCTTTTAAACAGGAAATGCAATGTTCAGGACATGAAAACAATTTTTGTGGTAGGCCTCTCACCAAACCATTTTTTGAAATTTCTGTGATTGTCTTAAGATTTGTGTGTCCTAACCTTCTGTGCCAAAGTTCTGTCTCTTTGTTAGAGGCAGCTGAGAACAGACAGGCATCAGCTCTGGGACACTCTTTTGACATGTCAACAACATAAACATTGCCACTTCTTTGAGCAACAAGTTTAGTTTGACCAGTTTTGATTATTGCTTCAATCTTTTTGACCATTTCTGGTCCAACAATCCTACAACAATCTTTTGTGAAGAATGACTCAAAACCCTTGTCACTCATTTGGGACACACTCAGAAGGTTGAATTTTAGATTGTCTATTAGATTGACATTTTCAAATTTTACTTTTCCAGACTCCACTGTACCCGACCCCAGAACTTTTCCTTTACTATTATTCCCAAAGGATATATCACCCCCTCCATGGATTTTAAAGTCTTTGAGGAGGGCTTTACATCCTGTCATGTGCCTGGAGCCTCCACTATCTACATACCAAAGACTATCAAAGCATGCAGAAGCTCCCTGCACATGAAGTAAAATGATTAGTTCATTAAGGTCTCCAAAGCCAACAAGGCTTTGGATGGGGTCTCAACAGTGTCTGGGATGGATGCAGAATGATGGACAGTGGTTAGGTCAGGGGTTTGAACTATTTTAGGACAGTTCTTCTCTAACCACTGTTGTGGGTCCTGACCAATCATCTGCTGATAACCAAAAGGATGCTTGTTCACTTTGGGTTTAGAGGGCCTTTTGTAGGCCTCATAAACGTGTGGAATCCTTTGGTAAGACCGTTTTTCTCTGCCTTTTCTGAACTGATTGGCAGGGGGTGCATCAGTAACCTGAACATCTCTTTTGACAGATGTTTGGTTCAGCTGTTTTGTAACAGCTGTTTGAACTGGCACAAACAGTGGTTGTTTCTTGGTGAACTTGACAGATGATGAGGATGATGATGATGGACTCAAGGATGTTTTAGCCATGTACTCATTCTTTTTCACATCAAAGTTTTTGAGGTACACACATGCTTGAGTTTTGTGGTTTGTTTTACCACAGATAATGCAGCTTTCTGCTGAAACAATGACACTTGTCTTGTTTAAATCACAAGCTTTCAAGTGGAAACAGTCTTTTGTTAGATGATTCCTTTTTTCACAGAATTCACAAAACAAGTTGTCAATTTTTTCTTTCTTCTTTCTCTTTTCAGACTCCTTTGCAGCAGAGGTTTTAACCACTGCTGGGATGTCCTTGAGATGTATGACTTTAGCTTTTGGAGCTTTAACACCATCAGTTGATGTAAAGTCCATTGGCTTGAAATTTTCAAGAATATCACACTCGTCAGACCAGGTAGGTTTAAACTGATATTTTTCAAGTTCTTCAAAAGTTGAGGAACTCCTTGTTCTGCCAAGTGTGATTTTGTTACCAAGTTTGTCAGTGATTTTCACTTCTTGGCCATTCTTGTTTGTGGGGATGAACTCAGTGGTTACATCAGTGTTTTGAACAGATTTTTCACAAGCAATGTGTTCATCATCATATTTTCTATACCCAACCCCAAATTTCACATTACTTTCAATCTGTTTAGCAAGCATCACCTCATATCCTCTGCAGGATTCTACCCATCGTTCACAAGTAATCTGGGTGGATTCCAACTCCTTTTTGCAACTTTGGTATTTTTCTACCATAGTTTGAAGTTGGGTTTTGGTGATGCTTTGCTCTTCTTTTAGACAACTGATTTCTTTTTCCTTTTCAGTCAATTTGTTTTTAAGTTCTTTTAAAGACCTTTCAAATTTGACCTCATCAGACAAGATTTTATCCCGAAGGTTTTCATTCACCTCTTTGATGTTAGCAAAAGCAATTATGCAATTGTCAGAACACAATTTTTCAAGAACTTGAGGAGATACCTTGGCAGCTGCCATCATTGCACAATCACATTGATGATCTTCATCATCATCATCAGCTTTTACCTTCTTTTCACCAGCCTTTTCTTCTTTCTCTTCTTCTTTGTCCTCTATGGACCATGGATCTGTCATTGGTTCAATCAGGGTACCTGAACTTTCTCCCAACAGTAGTTCACCAGCCACAGCAGTAACCACTGCTTCAGTCACCTCTTCCACTGTTTCAAAGCACTGCTGTTCCTCCTCAGCTTCAACCCCCTCCTGTATTGACTCTAATGTCATCAAACAAAACTCATCATGAGAAGAATCATTAGAAGCATAGAGTGCAAAATTTTCATCATTAAGGTCTTCAGGCATACTGCTCCAGTCAACAAACCCTTGAGTGAAAAAACTTTGTTGATCTGGTTGTGCTGCTGCTGGAGCAGTGGTTTGAGGTGCAACAGGTTGCACTTGTACCTGTGGAGCAGGGGTTTGAACATATTGGATTTGTGGAACAGTAGTTTGGACATAATGTACTGGCACAGGGGCAGCAGCATAGTGAGTAGTGTTCACTTGTGCTGCTGGGGCATATTGGGCATATTGCACAGTGTTTTGGTTTTGAGGTCGAGGATTTGAGCTAGGATGAGTAATTATGGGACCAGCGGTTTGACTCCTACATTCCCTAGCGAAATGTCCCAACCTATTACACTTGTAGCACTTGATTTTCGATTTATCCAACCCAACCCTTAGATTCCCATGCAAACCTGGGAATTTTCTCCCTGTTCTTTTGTAGAACTTGCTAGTTCTACACTTAGCAAAGCCAGTTGGTGCAGGATGTCCATTTCCTCTAAATCAGTGGGATCAAAATGTTGTAAATCATTGAGTTCAAAGCTTAGATTATCTGACATCTGGTTTTCATTTGCAGTGAATGCATAACTAGCAGAGTGAGGATCAGGGTTGTTAAAATTTGCACCAGCAGTTATGTCAATGAAGTGATCATAACCCTGGTCCTTACCACTGCTCCCAGATTCTTCTTGACCCAGAAGAGCAGTATTACCGAAAGTGTAATCATCGGTAACTTTTCCTGACTCTTGTAACCTCCTTTTCTGGTTCAACTCCCTTTCGCAGGTCAGGAGTCGACCGTGGAGTTAGGTCAAGGTCAGATCCTTGAATTCAGGTGAGTTTCGGGTGACAAAAGCTATAGTGTCCCATTTTTCTGGCAGTGACCTGAGGAACCTGCTATTTTGAGTTGAGTTTGTAAAAGTGGTGTTAACAAGCCTCAGTTCACTGATGAGACAACTAAAACGCTCAAATTGTTGCGTTAGTGATTCACCTTTAACGTAGCAAAATGTTTCATACTGTTGGTTCAGGATTTCCCTATTGTTTTCTATGACTTCTTCAGTTCCCCCAAACTGTTCCTTAAGTGCGTCCCATAACTCTTTGGCACTGTTACAGTGTAACAGTCCAGCATATATCTCATTGGGCAGCGCTGATGCTATGATGCTAAAAGCCTTAGCATCTAGTTCGATCTTTTGAAAGTCGGTTTCGGTATAATTTTCAACTGGTTTAGGAACGAACTTTTTAGCATCTTCAGCGCTTGGCACTGAAGGAACATGGGGACCATAAATGACAGATCTCCAACAACCTGTGCTTTGTTGAGCGAGGATGTGACCCATCCTCCTCTGCCAGATGTTGTACTCATTTCTTTTTAGCATAGGTGGTTTAAAAAGCGAGCCGATGTTGTTTTTATCATCCTGAGATTGTGACGTCATTCTTGTTGTTTTACAGACACTGAGAAATCAACTTTAATGGTGATTAATCCTTGCTCTGTTTTTCAACGGACGAACAAACGATCAGTATCAACTGTTATGAGCTGAACTATTTACGTCAAAATGATTGTTAAATCAAATTTGACTGTCCAAGCTCTGATACCAATTGTTGGATCTGAGTTTGTTTTTGATTGTATTTTCGTTTGGAATTAAGATGAAAATGAAAGAGTTGTGCAGCGGAATTAAGATGAAAACAAACTTTGCATTCAATCAAACGAGAGTAATACTTTAATAAAACATCTTTACACAATGAATCGAAAGATTGAATTTGTTTCAACAACGATTACAATGATTGATGAATGAATGCAAACTCCCCCTCAGCCAGAGCTCAGTAGTTTGTTCGTGCAAAGAAGACGATGTGGTGAAAGAGCTAATAGAACAGTACAAAGTACTGAACTATTTATAGGCACTTGCAAACCACTGAGCATCTTTAGCTGACGTCACCATGAAAGTGACATCTAACCTCCTAACAAACTCTAACCTCTGATCAATACAAACACTGATGTACTAACTACTGCTATTACAAACTATTACACAAAAGACACTTAAACAGCTGCTGCATCCTTCCACTACTGTGAACCCAGCAGTGCTTGTCCGGACCAGCAGTACTTGACTCAAGGCAATAGATTGATTCAGCAGAGCTTTGTTCTTCCATCAGTCTTTGGCATTTGGCAGTAGATGCAAGGCAGAAGTTGTAGGTCAGCACTTAGTAAGATCAGCAGATAGGAGGTCAGCAGATATGAAAGCACTTTCAAGGGGAGAGATTTGCATGAACCAATTGTAGTCGTCTGCTTATTCTGGATCCACTGCTCTGATCCAGTTTTGGCTTTAATTATCTGTTCCTCTGATAGGGTTCAATCCCAACAAGAAACCAAAAAAGACTTTTTAGTAAAAACGTGGTGATGTGGGTAAAAAGTTGAAGTTATCTCTGAGCCACACGTGGATGGCCCCCGCAGAAGGCCAGAATACAAATACTATTCATTAACTTTGTGAATTAACAGAAAGCTCGATGATGCAAAGATAACAAATAAAACCAAATCATATAAACTTGGTGATGGTGGTCAGTCACCAGCATCTGTGATCTTTTTCTCTGTTCTGAGAAACCAAAAAAGGTTTTTAGTAAAAACCTGTGATATGGGTAAAAAGTTGAAGTTATCTTTGAGCCATACGTGGATGACCCATGTAGAAGGTCAGAATACAAATACTATTCATTCACTTTGTGAATTAAGAGAGTAATAATAATAATAATTGTTACAAGAAACAAAAAAAAATCTATAAGGTACAAGGGCGGAGCCCGCTACGGCTTGGCTCGGAAAAATTTGGAAAAATTAGTGTAAATTTTGGAAAAATTTGAGGTTTTTTCGATTTCGTTACGACTTATTTATAAAACGTTATGGCTTGGCGGATTTTCTAGATCCGCCACTGATAAGGTAGACATGATATTAGGCAAAAACTTAGGTTTAGCTCATTATTATGTTTGCTTGAATTACAACTTGAAAGAGAAGCTTAAATGATCATGAACCTTTTAACGTTGTAAATATAAACTAAAGATTTGTGTAAATGTATTTAGAATAGAGTTACATAGAGGGTTATATATGATAACCATTTTACACATCACTCCCTAAGTATATACACACATGATCTAATTATGTGTTAGATGATTTAATGGGTTTATTACTTTAATAACACATGACTAAAAATTTTCCGCCAAGAATTTGAATTTACTATTTTAATATTTTTGAAAAAAAAGAGTTACAAAGTTCTTTTTTACAAAGTATAAGAACCTAATAGAGGCTTGAGCTTAATTAACCATAAAAATAAGTCTATACAAGCCAAGCCAGGATGAAGCCAATAAAACTAAGCCCAACCAAGCCTCAATCTTCCTGTCTCTTCACAAGCCAAGTTTCTACTCGGCTCCGGCTCCGGCTCACTTGGAGCAAATACACCCTATCATGAAACTATCAAAAGATAAAAAAGGGAGTTAATACTTTTTAACATGTACACTCATGTTTTTGGTTATCGTGTCTAATCAGTTTAATAAACGGGTCATGTTCGTGTTTAAGCCCAACGCTGATTAACCCTTTAACTAAAGGGGTCCACCTTTAAAAATTTAGGTTAATAATATTAATTTTATAAGGTCAACGCGTAACCCTGTTAAGTCCATTTATTACAACCCACCGACCCTTTGAGATATGTTTTAGGGTCTGTTTGGTATGAGGTAATGGAATGGAAGGGGGAATAGAATGGACGAGGTAATGGAATGGATAAGGTAATGGAATTGATCATTACCATTCATGTCTTGTTTGGTTACCATGTGAGAATGGAATGAACCATTACTTTTTGTTGTTTGGTATGCGAGAAAAGACGAAGGAATAAAATCAGATGGCGGTGGTCAATGATGGGCGGCGATGGTGGGTGGTGATAGGTGACAGTTGTAGTGGCGGCGGTGGTGGTGGGTGGAGACGGCGACGGGTGGTGACAGCGGTGGTGGTGGGTGACGGCGAAGGTGGGTGGCGGCGATGATCTGAGGTGGTAGCGGTGGCGACGTTGGTGGCAGGTGGTAGCGGTGGTGGCGGAGGGTGGTGGTGGTTGATAGCGATGGCGGAGGTGGGTGGTGACGGCTGCGGTGATCGGAGGTGGCATGGTGGCGGCGATGATCGAAGGTGGGTGGTGGCGGTGATCGGAGGTGGCAACGATGATGGTGGATGGCGGCGACGGCGGTGGCGGGGATGGAGGTGGGTGGAGACAACGACGGTAGCGGGTGATGGCGGTGGCGGGTGGCGGCGAAGGTGGGTGACGGCGCCGGTTGAGAGTGGTGGTGGGTGGTGGCAACGGTAGTAGGTTGTGGTGTTGTTAATGAAGGGTGAAGAGGGAATGGAATGGGAAAAAAAACAGTGGGGAGGGATGGAATGATTTTGAGGGAATGGAATGCATTTTGAAATGGGCGATTCCATTCCATCGACCAACCAAACACTCTTTTCTTCATTCCTTCTCAATGGTCTATTCTGCATACCAAACGCTACCTTAACCTGTTTATAACCTCATTTACAACCCGCCAACTTGTATACAACCCAGTTTGACCCGTTTTGATAAATGGGTTACAAGGGTCATTTAGATAGATGAGCTACACGGGTCATGTAGCTTGACACAAATATCTATATAGGTTGTATTCGGGTTCATTAATTCAACCCATCAACTTTACACGATTGTCACTGGACTATGAATCAGGGAATCAATTAATGATAAACAGCATTGATGTACAAATACCTGGAATGATTTTTGTATACATGAAGAAACCAGAATATGTTAATGTCTAAAGCTTTCTGGAAGTGTTGATTCTGTAAAATACTCCTTTCTCACATCATCCGCCGAGCAAAACCGTACCTTTAAAATGTTAAAAAGCATGAAAGGAAGGACCAATAGTGCTAGTTACAGATGGCAATTATGATCCATTTACTTGTAAAATGGGTTGATTTACCTTACGCTCAATCTATAACGGGTCAAACCGGTTTAAAAAAAGTAGCATAAAAGGAAGTGGGCAAAAAGTCACCCAAAGTGTATTTTAATGCATAAAACCTATAAATTTTTTGACCCAAAACAATTACAATACTTGACAAAATGTGTACTGGTCAAGCGAACTTAGCCCGTTTAAATAATTACGGGTTTTGACCCGTTACCCAACCCACCCAGTTCGCCACTTCTACTAATTTGTATGGAAAGACGGTGTAAAAAGTATACCAGAGAAGCATACGACTTTACTAAAGGCTTGGCAAGCTGCCAAATTGGCTGAAATACAAACGGAGCTTCGACAAATAGTGCTTGCCCCAGCCGCCTTGGGTAATAATAATACAACACATCAAACTGCCAATATTCAAGAAAAACATTAGCTTTCAATATCCATAATTTTAATGCCAGGCATTCTGCTAGTCTCAGTTATATGCCAAAAAAAAAAAAAAAATAATAACTACAATAAATAAACTACTATCCGTTTATTTGTGAATAAGTTGATTTGGGTTATGTTTTATCTTTAGCGGGGTCATTCATAACTTACCAAAAATGTTAAGAATTTAAGATCTGAATTCTTCAAACTAAATCCGCGAAGATCAAATATTCCAAGTATTTCTTCTTTACCTTCTGGAAGTCTACTCAATGCCTTCTCTAGCAAGAAAACACATAACCTCTCATCCTCAGCCTGCTCAAACATCTGCCGCATATAATATAGTGTAAAATACATCACAATTAAGTTGACACACACTCTTCATTCAATTTTTCTCTAATTTAAATAACTTTGATGAAGATTTTAGATTACTAAAATCCCATTTCTTTCTGGAAATTATAAAGTTTACCTCTGGGATATGCTTTGATGGATCTACTATTAATACTGGCCTGCCATTGACATCAAGAGAATCATGCAAATAAGACTTTCCGGTTGCAGCAACTTTTCTGACTGATTCTTCGGTTATTTCTGACACGCGAAAGTCTTGTCGCCATTTCTAAAAATATAATGTAGGTTAATGAATTTTTTTTTTTTGAAAGAAAACGGGTTCATTTGGATTTTTTTATTATTTGATTTATGTCAAACGGGGCAAATGGGAAAGTGAAAATAAAACCTTTTTTTTTGTTGAAAGGAAACGGGTCAAATAATAAGTAAGTTAAAATAAAACCTTTTTAACAAGGAAATGGGTCAGAAGGGTTTAAAGTCATTAAAAGTTTGTTTAAATGCCTAAACCCTCCTAAACATTATTGTAATAACATACCTTTTGTAATCACATTTAGCACATTAACAATTTAAGAAATTCAACAAAGATGGATAAATAGAGGTTTGTTGGTCTATCCAACCTTGACAACTGACATGCCCGTTTTGACCCAAACCTTTTTGATATATTAACCAGCCCGTCCATTTTGCCACCTCTACAGACTATAACAAGAAAAATGAAGAGAGAAAATGTTGGTGGCAACACAAGCCTATATATGACAGATTTACCCACAATTGCTTTGGTCAATTTTGAGATGGCCTCGTCTACTGAAAACCGCCGGTCTTTCAAAAACCAAAGAATCAATTCCTCATCATCTCTTCCGTTTTTTCCTGTAGGGAGACTGTAGTAATCTTTCTCAAGCTTCTCTTTAACCTTCATAACTAGCTGCAAAGTTAAAGAAAATCAATTCTGTTAGGTGCATGTGAAATGCAAATAAAATTGGTATAGCCCATTAGTGTGTAACGGCTAATGGGTATTTTATAGCCTATTATTATCCCACATGATAAGTTCCTAAATTTATTCCAATGGCAGAACCAGTATCTACCCAACCCGTATCCATATGTTTAAGCCCGGTCCAGGAAGACACCATCATTATCCAAACTGAACCTAATAATTAGGAAGTTAAAAAACTGTTGAAACCGACCGAACAACCCAAACCGAGCTAAATCAGCCAGTTTAGGCCGGGTCTCTTTATGCCAACTGTTCCAGGTAAAAGTCACTGAATTTTTTCTCTACCTAAAGTCACTAAAGTTTCATTTGCTGTTTTAATACTATGCGACTATTAGGTTACGGATTACCAATGATGATGTGTAAGGTTTTTTTTTGAACGGACAACAAAATCACTCCAAAGCACTCTCGGGGCACGCACTGGACCAAACGGAGTACTCCGAGAGTAACCCGAGTCCACCACCAATTCCGGGGAAAACCCGGTAACCCACCCGCCACTAGGCACAACAGTGAAATTACCGGTAAAACCCGTTTGGCTCAAGGATCGAACCCAGGGGGAGTTTGTACCTACATCTCCCAAGAGAAATGCAAGCCTTCCACCACTTAATCTAGAGATCATTGGCGATGATGTGTTAGGTTTCATTAATTTTTTTTAATCTTTAGCAGTTATAAAAATATTTTTTAATCTTTAATATGTTGTGGAAGATATAATAATGAGATGAATTTTCAATTAAAAAAAAAGATCACATTTTTATTCTGAAACTTATAAAATAATAAGCTTTAAGTTTAAAAATATATATATATTTTTAAAATTTTAAATCATAAAATTATATATTTTTTAATGTGTAGACTGTAGAGTTAAGAAAAAAACACATTTTTTTAATAAAATCGTATTTTGTTCATAAAGTTATATGTTTTGCTTTTTATAAAAGCAACCTAATATAAATAATAATGCGCACATAAGCATTATAAGAAAATTAGAAATAAGAGAAAAAATATAACTTGGCAAGTTTTAAATCTATATATGATAAAAAGTAAACTCAATGAACAGTAATCTAGAATATATTAGAATATGAGGTATGGGGCAGGGGTTGTGGCGTGAGTTGGGTACAAACGCCCTAGTCACCACCCCGGGTGGGCTTAGGTTTCGGCGTGGCCCCTTGGGCGGGGGTTTCAGCCCGGGCGTTAGGCGAGGCTATCAAGATGACATGGCGGGATCTTATTGGCCAAGACAAGTAGTCGTTTGGGCTAACCGTTGGCCAACGGTTATGTGTTTAAAAAAATTATTTTTTCACTATAAATACTCACACTTTTATTTATTTATTTTTACCACAACTACTCCACCTCTTCTATAATCATCTCTATCTTATTTTAAAAAAAAATTCTCATCCAACCACAATACGAAAAATAAATCTTCATAATCGTGGTTTTGACCCGAACATTCCGTGGGCATTCCAAGAAACACCTAGCCCAACATCTAATCGTCCAATTGCTCCCTTTTTAATACACTTCACGATGCCGGATATGGCTGGTTACGCATCGTTTATCTCGAATCGTTTGAAAAATGATGTCGGTCGAAAACACCAATGCCTTTCGCGCAACGCGCGTCATTGAAAAACACTAGTTTGAATGAAAGTTAATCCTCCACCTTAAAAATAAAAAAAAGAGAAAAAAGTGGTATCCTGCACACCTGGTAATTTACACACTATTAGACCATGTGTAGTGGAAGGGGAAGATAATGCCCCCACCCTAGGGCATTTTACCCCATGTGGCGGTCCAGTCAGCAAAGGGGCATTATTGGACGTTTTCTAAAATGGGTGTAGTGGGGATGGGGCATTATTGGGGCATTAAATAAAATAAAGAAAAAAAACCTAAAAATCTTATTGGATAACAAAAAGGGAGATGAAAGATGATTGGACAAGGAGAAGGGGGCAAGGCGTTCTTAAAACCACGCCAAGGGGGCTATTTTTGAATTTAAAAAAAATGCCCTATGTAATGGGGCAAGGCGTTTTTGGGCATTTTTTTTTGAATTTAAAAAAAAAAACCGCCCCACTACGGGTGGTCTTAGAAATTATGAACACAAATTTAAAGTTTAGTTACTTTAGAGACAAAAAAAAAAGTTTAAATGACTTAATTGAAACAAATTTTTTTTTTGAACAGTGAACTTTATTAACAAACAAAAACAAGGCGAGCCCTCGAAACAAGGACCGCCAACCACCAACTTACATCAAATACACAGGATTACGAATCCAGTCTTTCCACACTAAATCTGAAAACTTCGACCTACTTTTTAACCACAAAAAAGACCAAGATTTAACTTAATTGAAACAATTGACAATCTTGGTTACATTTATCTAACATTTTCCCAAATATTTATATAAGTAATAGACTCGTTTATTAAATGAGCTCTGATTTAGGCCTGCTTAATCTCGGTTCAATTCGAAAGCAGATCTCGAGTAGCTCACGAATCACACACCTCCCCAAAAGATTTCAACAATCTCAATCAAATTCAACAGCAAAGCAAAACAATCATAGATAAAGACACTAGTCAAACAATGCACAATCAAATCACAAAGTAATCGAAAACGAAAACCAAACAGAAATAGAATTACCTTGCGTGAGGTGTGGGTATCGGTTCCGGATGAGCAATTCCGAACGGAGAACTTGAGAAATGAACGGGAGGACGATGAGATTTGAGGCTTCGCCGCCGTGGTTGATTGAGCGGCGGAACGGTGGTAGAAGGGGACAGGTGGCAACCGGAGGGACATTTTGATTTTGATTATTAATTAAGTTTTTGAAGAAAAGTATAGATAAGTGTTGCGTGGTTATATAGCTTGCTTGCTGGCGCCCCTTCACCAATACGACTATGGTGGCGTCACGCTACCAAATTTTATTATACACTTATGACATTTTGATATTTATCGGTGTCGCGCGTTGCGACGGCAACAACACGTTTGCGACTTCGTTACACACATATACACTGATGATATTAACTTGTGGTGCCCGCACGTATGACATTACCTTTTTTTTTTACTTTGTCACACACGTTAAGTTCGTGACGTTGACGTGGTTAGACATAGATAAGGAAGAGTACAATGTCTCGCACATTGCGGTGTAAAGTTATAAAAGTAATTTAAACATAAGAATTAATAAATATTAGAGAATATGAGGTGTAAAGTTATTAAGTAGAAAAGATAGGGTGTTAAAGTTGACAATTACCAAAAATCAACATGTCACTTGCTAAAAGATAGGGGTTGGATGTATAAAATCTATAAAGTAGGGGGCTCAAGTGAAAAAGGTATTGCCAGAACCACGACCATTCCTTTTAAAATATATAATAATAAATAAAGGTTTGCGGGTCAATGAGTGTTTAACTTACTTAAAGATGAGGGTTATTAGTGTTTCAAGTAAACAAAATGAAGGATGTGAAGTAAAAAAACTAAAAGTTTTAAAATGAATTAGAAGTATAAGGTTGAAATTGTCATTTGCCAAAAGATTAGAAAAGCTAAAAAAACAAAAAGTTTATAAAATTAATTAGAAATCTAGGGCTGACCTGTAATTTATTAAAAGTTTAGGGGTTAGAATGGTATGTGGGAAACCCCACCGACCATTCATTTTAAGACTATATATATATATAAATAGATAGATGGATCCCCACTTGACCCATGATACTCGAGTTCGATCCCTACTTGAGGCTGTTTATTTCTCTCTGTGGCGGCTCTCAACTCGTCAAGCCTTGATCCAGGGCGAGGTATCTGTGGAGTCTTTTTCCCGGTCACTCTCTGATGCCAGCTGGGACACGGTTAAGACACTCACGCCTGGCCGGAGAGGGGCAACGGGCCTCCCCAATGAGGGGGGTGTGGGGTGTCTCGCGCGCAAAAAAATTGTGACACCTTGCCGTTAAAAAAAAGATATTTCCCATATATTATTAAGCAAACTAGCAATATTTTCGTGCGCTTTGCTGCGGGCCTTTAGTTTTTTTTTTTGAACGGCCAACAAATCAATCCCGAGCACTCTCGGGGCACCCACTTGACAAACGGAGTACTCCGAGAGTAACCCAGTAACTCACCCGCTCGTAGGCACGACGGTAAATTACCGGTAAAACCCGTTTGACTCAAGGATCGAACCCAGGTTTCCCTGGGTCTCCTATCACTACCCACCAATGCCTCACCCTTTTTTTGCACCAAATGGGAATTGAACTTGAGTCTTCAAAGAAGAACTCAAGTCCTCCTACCACTTGAGCTAGAGGTCATTGGCGCGGGCCTTTAGTTATTATCTGTCTAATTCACTACAATACTTGTAATGGCCCTTGGTATAATAATCGTTGTTAATCGACACGTGTTTTACATCGATTGAAAACAATAAAAACGAATACCTGCACTGGTATTGTTCGGTCGGTATTGGTTCGTTACGATACCGGTATCGTACAAACACTCGATATAACTTTGTGTTCAATGAATTTTATAGCAGCACGTCGAGAAAATTATAGAAACGAATACGGTACCATTACCAATGTTGTTTGGTCGATATAGGTACCATTACCAATGTTGTTTCGTCGATATAGGTTCCAGTACCAATGTTGTTTGGTCCGTATATGTTCGGTTTGTTATGATAAAAAATCAACTATATATGGCTTTTTCGAATATAACTTTTATCAAATTGTACATAATAATAAGCACATGATAGCGCTAATAATAAAAAAAACTATACCAATGCAGTACGGTACTGATGTTGTTCAAACAACATCAGTAATATTAAAAAAATTAGAGAAATTTGATTAAGGGTAAAGTAAATATAATATTAATCTATTATAATACCGAAATGATAAAAGGATGAAAAAAACTATATATAATATTATAAAAATCAAATTTATATTCATGATCACTTTCCAATTATACTTTTGATGTCGCGCGTTGCGGCGAAACGTAACAAATGATAATGTAAAACAAACGCTATTTGAAAATAAATCATGTTGTTTAGAAAGGCAAACCTGTAACACCACGTGTTTCGAAAGTTAAAGTCAAGATTGAAGTCAAAGGAAGAAAAGATTGCTAATTGCGATCTGTCACTCCTTGCTCAACTCCTGTTTTGACTTCTTTGACTTGTAGTTAATCTAATTATTTTATCGCTTTGATTGTATTATGTGGAGTATCTATTAATAATCGAGGTTTAATCGCATACTTATCGCATGTTTAATCGATTTATCGCTTATCGCTATCGCAATTCGAATTATATGTTCTGGATATTGTTTTACGTGTGTGTGATATCTATGTGTTACTTGTGCATGTTATGTTTATGTTGAGGTGTTAATCGCAATCGCAATTCTATCGCATCGCAATCGAATCGAAACGCTAAACGCAAGTGATTATAGTGATTGTATGTTAGATATAGTAGTTGGGATTAAAAGTAATTTGATAAGCAAAACTATCGCATCGCTCTCTCGAATCGCATCGCAACTCTCAACACTCGAATCGAAACGCCAAAACTCACCGCGCCGGACTCGTGGATTGAGTGGGCAACCGACCGAGTGGCCATCCGATCGGGTTGCCATCCGACCGAGTTGCCACCCGATCGGACTGCCACCCGGTCGACCATCCTATCTCCCCACTTTCCTTTTTAGGAAACCCTATAAATAACCCCTCATATGTCACATCACTTGATGTGACAGCTCTCACTCAACCCAACTCGCTCCAGCCTTCATTTCTCGTGATTTCTTCCGATTCTTGTAAGTTTTCAACCTAAATCTTGTACTTTCTTAATCTACATGCACTCCTACACCTTTCTATCTTTCGAATCTTAACTTTTAACCATGAAATCAGTGGATTTGAGGTGTTCTAGGATGATGTCATCATGGTGTTCTTATGAACTTCATGTTTTGGCTTCAATCCACCAAGAACAACTTAGATCTGGACGATTTCCACATAAATAAACAAAGATCTTGCATAGGTCTGAACATATTCATGGTGAAAAAGATTGAAAGATGGTTTTTCCAACTTTCTTTCAACTCTTTTACACTCAATGCACTCAAAACCGATAGAATCAGAGCTTGTTCTAATTTTCTACTCATTCTTAGTGATGTATTAGTTCCAGATCTGAATTCTATCCGAGAGATATTGATTTCGGGATTGAACATGAACTACCGACTCGAACCGTGAACCGGTCGGACTTAGGTGATTCCTGTTCAGTCGGGTCACTTGGGCCGAGATAAGGGTTCTGATTGTTCAAACTAGATATCAAAATGTCTCGTTCAAAGCTACAAAACTTCAAAAGAAATCAAGTGTTAAAGACGATCTGGCCGTTGGGACAAATTGCCGTCCGATCGGATTGCCACCCGATCGGATTGCCATCTGATCGGGTTGCACTTGGTTTCATACTTAAACTATTTTCCAAACTAATCAAGACCTGAACGTTGAAACAGATTACCACCCGATCGGATTGCCATCCGATCGAGTGACCGTCCGATCGTGTGACGTTGGGACCTTGATACTTAAACAATTTTCAACATGTTCAATACAAAAGGATTGCCACCCGATTAGATAGCCATCCGATCGAGTGACCATCCTGCTGTGAACTTGTTCTCAAACTGAGAAGACTCGCCAATCGGATTGCTGTCTGATCGAACGACCGTTCGATCGACCGACCTGAAAAGTAGAGATACTTCTCTATTTTTAAAATGTTACAACGAAAACTTCAAAGTACAAACCATCATACACGAACACATCCTCACCAAACCAGGTGACAATCCAATCGAATGGCCATCCGATCGGATTACTGTCCGATCCTTGGTACACCTACACCGTTTTACGCGCCGATTTTCGCTTATGCTATCGTTAACTGTTCAGTCTAATTTCCGCTCTAGCGTTCCCTTCAATCCATTAACTCTACCACTGTGAGTATACTCGAACCCTTTTTGCTTTACGCACTTTTGGGTGTTACATATGTTACTTATTCTAAGTCACATCAATCACACTACGCAATACTTTAACGTTAACCTCTACTGCATGTTATACGTGACTCGATGAATGCTTGTTTGTTATATTTACACATAGATTGTTGTCTACCTGACTTAGCAACGATAGTACTATAGTTTGGACTCAGCACCTGTTTACTCAGGGGTTGTTAAGGACAACTAATCACATGGTTCATAGTGGTGAATATGTGTTACGAACTGCCTTGGGCAGTCAACCCGCAGTCATTGGTATTGATAGGATCATGTCGATAACTTACATGCTTCGCATTACACGTTGTACGTGCTGGTTATGCATAAACGATTTCGAACCCTATTATGCTATTATCAAACTTGTATGCTCTTCTTTACACTATGTGTATTGACTTTTACTTTAACGTATGTGGCGTGTGCTTAAGATGCTAGGACGCCTTGTTTGCTGTGTGATGAAATCGAGGCTAGGAAATAGTCTAGAAACAAACAAACAATTTATCTTTATTTGAAATCTGAGTTGTCGGAACAGAACTACTTGTCTTGACTTTGTCTGTAATAACTATGCTACTTATTATGTCATGGTATGGGACGTGATGCTTTAAATAATTGGTAATCGTAGTTGTTTATGGAAACTTCTAGACAATCTGTTTCGCTCGGTGCCACGCTCCGATGTTTCCGCCATCGGTTGGGGTGTGACAGATTGGTATCAGATCCATAACTATAGGGAATTAGGCAAGACTCGACCTAGTCCGGGTTGAGGTCTTAGAAACGACCTAGTCTATAGTTAGGTACCAACAGACCGACTTGTGCATGCCCCGTAGGGGTTTTGTACGAGCTTACCTGTTATATCTCGCCATTCTCGCTTGCACTACACTATCACTACACTCTAAATTTTCGAAAAATGAACGAGTGATTAGGTCGATATTAGGTGTGAAAACCGCAAACTCTCGACCACATCGCTTGTTCGACCCGCATTTATACATATAAACATGAGAATTTGCGTTAAACCAGGAGTGAAATCCGTACTTTAATGCACATTTTCCCTTCTATTTACATAAAAACAAGAATAAAGTCGCTAAAGTTAGGGGTGAAACCCGAACCTTGATGACTCGTTCCGGTCTTATTTTGATTTTCAACACTCTCACCGAGGTTTCGACGGACTCCAACGACTTGAAGTCACACCATAGCTTGAAAGATGCGTGCCGATCGCTCGAATCGAAGCGAGAGCACAGTCCCGAAGGCCAAAGTGTGCACTTAAGGTTCTTGTGAATAGTCGAATCACTTGGGTAGTCAACGTCTATCTAGCTAAAGGCAATCTATTCTCGATTTTCTATGTGTTTCGATTCTGAGCCCGCAACTGCTGACTCTGAAATTTGTCGATTTATGTGGAATTTATGTGTTTTATGTGATAACATGTTTCGATTTTGGTAATTTATTCGCTTTCACTGTTCATTTCGATCAACACGCACAACTCGCACTGCACATCTATCTTAAGACGCTAGCAAATCGCTGGTCAACACTCGCCATCGCTGCTCGTTACTCGCAATCGCCATATACGTTCTCTATACGTGCTGTGAAGGATAGGGAATACGTGCAACATATAGCTACGTTTCTGTATTCTGACTGCCTCATGTGCTTCTGTGCCTTACGTGCTTATGTGTTTATGTGCTCTACGTGATTGTGTGCTTATGTGTTTACGTGCCTATGTGCCTACGTGCCTGTGTGATTATATGAATTGATGTGTTCCTGAGCTTTATGGTAATCGCTAGACTATACTAGGAATAATCGAAATTGTGTTTGAGTCCTGTGACGATGTCTGTTGCAGACAATGTCATCATCTGGATCTTGCGCTACCCAATCCGCTCGCCGAAAGCAGGCCGACAAACGCCTCGCCGCTATGATCACTAAGCAAATGGCGAAGGTTGTTCCACAGATCGTCTGTGAACTGTAAGAAAATGTGAGCAAATCATCTGAAGAGTGCAGGACTGAAACCCCTAAGGCTGCGTTTAGCTTCAAGCAGTTTAAAGCTTGCGGACCGAAAGAATTTAATGGCGAAGATGGTCCTACGGCCTTATTTCAATGGTTTGATTCGATCGAGGTCACCTTGCACCAGAGTGGTTATCCTGACGATCTCCGCACTCTGAATGCTACCGGCGCCTTCCAATCCCGAGCGCTAGATTGGTGGACGGCCGAGAGAAACAAACGCGGAAATGATACACCTTATGGTTTGACGTGGGATGAGTTGAAGAACGTCATGTTGGAAGAGTTCTGCCCTCCCCACGAGCACCAAAACTTGGAGGACGAATTTTGGCACATCAAGCAGAAGGAGGGTGACAATGCTGCTTTAACTACTCGCTTCAAGTAGCTTAGCATAATCTGTCCTGATCAAGTCAAGACTTCTGATATGGCAATCAAGAAGTATATTCGAGCTCTACCCGACTGTGTCGCAGATTTTGTGCAAGCTTCAAAGCCAGCAACAATCGAAGAAACTTACCTGCTTGCCACTGAAATAAACGACAAGCGAGTCAAGTCTGGCTTCTGGGATAAAGCCGCCAAGAGTCTACATCAAGCTACCACCGCACCAAACGCTGAAGCAATCACCAACCCTCTGTCTTCGAAAGCCTCTCGTCGCAAGAGAAAGAAAAACAGCAACTCTAGCAACAAGAATTGTGTTGTCACCACTGCTGCCCCACTCCAAGCTGTAGCAGCTCATCAGCAGACTCAACACCGCCGGCAAAGCGTGCTTATACTGGTCCTCATCCTGCTTGCCCGATGTGCACCTATCACCATCCAGTGGGAATTGCCTGCAGATTTTGTGTACACTGCAACATGTATGGCCATTTCACCGCCAATTGCCGTACATGTCCTCTACAAGCACCAGCACCAGCCACTACTCATCAAGCTCTGCTCCCTGCCCCTTAATGCCAACAAACAGCTCAGGCGCCCGCGGTCAATGCTAGAGTTTGCTTTGCGTGTGGTGATCCCAACCACTTCACAAACATGTGCCCCAATCGGGCTGTGAAGCAAGAGCCGTAGCAACAGCAGCAACAACAGCAGCAGCAGCCTCAGCAGCAACAGCAACAAGCCACTCGTGCTCGAACTTTCAACATTAATGTGCGCTTGGCTCAAGCTGACAACAATATGGTCAATGGTACGTTCCTTGTGAATGGTATTTATGCTTCGTGTTTGTTTGATACTGCCGATAACTGTTTTGTATCGTTTGAGTTCGAAAAGCTCCTTAATTGTAAGCGCGCCCATCTCCCCTCGACGTTCGATGTTGAAGTTGCCACCAGAAGAACTGTCGCCGTCAACTCTGTTCTCCGTGATTGTACTCTCGAGCTCAACATTCACATCTTCCCTATCTACCTTATTCCAATGCAGCTCGGTAGTTTTGATGTCATAGTAGGCAAGGACTTTCTTCGCGAAAATCATGCTGAAGTTGTTTGCTTCAACAAGATGATTCGATTTTCGATCGCTAATGGTGAACAATTGTGTGTTTATGGTGAAGTCGCATCGAAGAAAATCCAACTCATGTCATGTGTCCAGGCCAGCAAGTATCTCCGCAAGGAATACCAAGCTTTTCTGGCACACATTGTAGTAGCGGAGAAAAAGGAAGTTAAAGAGGTGAAAGACGTCCCCGTTGTTTGTGAATTCCCCAACATTTTTCCTGAAGATCTTCCAGGTTTACCTCCAAGTCGTGATATCGACTTTCGCATCGACCTCATACCTCCACCCGATCGGATTGCCATCCGATCGACCATACATCCGATCGGGTTGCACTTGGTTTCATATTTAAACTATTTTCCAAACTAATCAAGACTTGAACGTTGAAACGGATTACCACCCGATCGGATTGCCATCCGATCGAGTGACCGTCCGATCGTGTGACGTTGGGACGTTGATACTTAAACAATTTTCAACATGTTCAATACAAACGGATTGCCACCCAATCGGATAGCCATCCGATTGAGTGACCGTCTTGCTGTGAACTTGTTTTCAAACTGAGAAGCCTCGCCAATCGGATTACTGTCCGATCGAACGACCGTTCGATCGACCGACCTGAAAGGTAGAGATACTTCTCTATTTTTAAAATGCTACAACGAAAACTTCAAAGTACAAACCATCATACACAAACACATCCTCACCAAACGAGGTGGCAATCCAATCGAATGGCCATCCGATTGGATGACCATCCGAACGGATTGCCACTCGATCGACTGGCCATCCGATCGGATTGCAATCCGATCAGATTACCGTCCGATCCTTGGTACACCCACACCGTTTTACGCGCTGACTTTCGCTTATGCTATCGTTAACTGTTCAGGCTAATTTCCGCTTTAGCGCTCCCTTCAATCCATTAACTCTACCCCTGTATACTCGAACCCTTTTTGCTTTACGCACTTTTGGGTGTTACATACGTTACTTATTCTAAATCACATAAATCACACTACGCAATACTTTAACGCTAACCTCTACTGCATGTTATATGTGACTCGATGAATGCTTGTTTGTTATGTTTACACATAGATTGTTGTCTACCTGCCTTAGCAACGATAGTACTATAGTTTGGACTCAGCACCTGTTTACTCAGGGGTTGTTAAGGACAACTAATAACATGGTTCATAGTGGTGAATATGTGTTACGAACTGCCTTGGGCAGTCAACCCGCAGTCATTGGTATTGATAGGATCATGTCGATAACTTACATGCTTCGCATTACACGTTGCACGTGCTCGTTATGCGTAAACGATTTCTAACTCTATTATGCTATTATCAAACTTGTATGCTCACGTTTACACTATGTGTATTGACTTTTACTTTAATGTATGTGGCAGGTGCTTAAGATGCTAGGACGCCTTGTTTGCTGTGTGATGAAATCGAGGCTAGGAAAGAGTCTAGAAACAAACAAACAATTTATCTTTATTTGAAATCTGAGTTGTCGAAACAGAACTACTTGTCTTGATTTTGTCTGTAATAACAATGCTACTTATTATGTCATGGTATGGGACGTGATGCTTTAAATAATTGGTAATCGTAGTTGTTATGGAAACTTCTGGACAATCTGTTTCGCTCGGTGCCACGCCCCGATGTTTCCGCCATCGGTTGGGGTGTGACAAAAGCATTAGAATCGGTTTAGTTCATCGTACCATTTTACGATACCAAATAAATTTTATTAAAAACGAAGTTTTATTCAAAATTGAGGGTTTTTTTGCATAGCAAAAAAAAAAAAAAAAAAAAAACCCCTGAATTTTTAATACAATTTCGTTTTTAACAAAACTTATACCATAACGTCGAGGGAAAAAATTATCGAACGGAAGTTATTAATGTAACAACCCGACTTTTTCAAAGTCAAAGTTAAAGTACAAGTCAAAGTCAAGGTCAACGTCAGGTTTACGTTCTGATCTAACATTTCTTGCTTAATTATTGCCTTGTACTCTCGATCCCCGATAATCGATATCTGTTAATTAACGCTATTTTAAATTACAATTTATTAATATGCGAAGTAACAATGCGATAAACGTAACTAAACGCTAACCTACTAAACGCTATCACACCACTACCGCATCGCAATTCAAATCATAGTCATGAAATTGTTTTACGTGTGTATGTTATTATGTGATTTACTTGTGTGTGCTTATATGTTGTGGGATGTTATTCGCAACTCTATCGCATCGCAACCCGAAACACAAGTTACTTTTATGATTGTTAGGTTGGTTATGTTATTTGTGTAACTAATGTCTAATAGTATCGCATCACTAACTCGCAACTCGCTTAAACGCAACACACAAAGCACAAAACGAAAGTCGGAAATCTAACCCGTACAAGCCATCCGACCGAACGACCAACCGGTCGAATGGACATCCGACCGGATGGCCGTCCGATCGAACGACAGTCCGACCCTTTAACCTGCACCGCCTCTTCACCTCTCACCCTATAAATACCCCACTGTCACATCAATTGTTCATTGATGTGATAACTCCCTCCGACCAGTGCACTCCCAAGCTCTTTTCTCTCGATTTCTCGCGATTCTTGTAAGTTTTCACCCTAAATCTTGAACTTCCATCTTCATTACACACTTTCTCATCATTTTGACCATCAAATCTTACCCTTTAACCGTGAAATCATCTGATTTGAGGCTGTTCTAGGGTGACGTCATCATGGGTTCTCATGAACATCAAAGTGTGACCTCATCTCATCAAGAACAGATCGAATCTAAAGAATTTCCACATGTTTTTACAAAGATCTAAACACTTTTAACTGTTTTCAAACTTTTTATCAACATCTTTCACTTTTCACCCAAAACCGTTAGAATCTGGACTCGTTCGGGCTCTCTACACCTTCCCTAGTGGAAAACCGGTCTGAGAATGGATTCCTACCGGAGAGACGGCCGACCCAAGGGTTGAACATGAAACTCCGTCAAGAACAACTGAGTCTGGTTGAACGGGGTGATTCCCGTCCGATCGGATGAGTTGGACTTGATGTGATTCCCGTTGTTTGACACGTCGTCATACCGTCTCGGTTAAACCGCAAAACTTTTCAACTTAAGTGATTTTACAAGTTTTCAACCCAAAAAAGTTGCTCGATCGGATCGTCATCCAATCGAATGGCTATTCGACCAGGTGATTAATAACTTCAACACTTAAACTATTTTACAAAACTTCAAGGAGTATCAGTTCCAAAGGAATCCCCATCCGAGCGAACGACCATCCGTCCAGATGACCTTCAGACCAGATAACCTGATATGTAGAAACACTTCACACTATTTAAAATCCTACAACGGATACTTCAAAAATTTTAAACATTTCACAAACACATTCACACCATCGAATGACCCTCTGACCGAATGGTCATCCGTCCAGACGGTCATCCGATTGAACCAACATCGGTTCCACTACTCTCATTCGACGCACTGTTTAACACACTGTTCAACGTTTACACTATCGTTCTCTGATCAGGCTAACTCTCAAGCGCTCCCTTCAATCCAAGCTTGTGTTTATTTACTAAACACGAACTGTGAGTATACTCGATCCCTTTTTGCTTAACGCACTTTTGGGTGTTACATACGTTACTTATATCAAATCACATCGACACATAACGCAAACACTTTTTATACGCTAACCGCTCTTGCATGTTATACCTGTTATTCGATGAATGCTAGTATGTTACGTTTATACAGTGATTGTTGCCTGATACGTTAGCAACGATAGTACCATAGTTTGGACTCAGCACCTGTCGTGGACAGGGGTTGTTAAGGGCTTTTTTTCACGTGTCACAGTGGTGATATGTGTTGCGCATTCTACAACTCACAGTCACATCTGTGCATATTTCATTATCGATAGCTTACTTGCTTCACCTTTCTACGTGTTACATGCTGGTTATGCGTAACTCGCTATCGCTACTATATTACTATTAAACTTGTATGCTCACCTTTACACTATGTGTACTGACTTTATTTTAACGTATGTGACAGGTGTTTAGGATGCTATGCTATGCCTGCTTTTGTGGAATCAAGCTAGAGGAGTCTAGAAACAAACTAAATAATTTATGAGTTGTTGGAACATTTTTTGTCTTTGAGAACACTATGCCTATAATAAATGTTTTACTTTATATGTTATGGTATGGGACATGACGTTAAATATTTGGTAAAGATGGTTGTTATGGATTCTCCTGGACAATCTATTTCGCTCAGTGCCGCGCCCCAATGTTTCCGCCATCGGTTGGGGTGTGACAATTAAAGAGATGCCAAATTAATTGATAAGGGAAATATAATTTAAAAAACAACTTGAGTTATTAAAAATACATGAGAAAGGAAATATGGTTTTAAAAAAGAAAAAAATATGTTAAAACTTGAAATAAATATAATAATAAACTATTAAAATATTAAATAATAAAATATTAAAAATCTATATATCATTATAAAAATAAAATCACTATTCAAATCCATTTTCTATATCTTAAATACATTAAATTTCTCTCGATCTACACTCAAAATTACTATTCAATTTTCCTATCATCCTATTTGTCCACATATACAAATTTCTTTATTCATATTTGTCTACCTTGTACCATTAATTCTTTTCTTTTCTTTTTAAATTTGCTATTACTATATATTAAGCATTTGTGAATGTTTTTCTAAATAAATTAATAAGATATTAAAGGTATCATATACCTTCACGCTTGATCGAGCAGAAATCTCGCATAAACGTGCAAAGGGTTTGTGTTACCAATGCGACGAGAAGTACACGTGGGACCACAAGTGTAAAGCGACGCTACAATTACTATTATTTGACGACGATTCACAAGATCCGGGTGGGTCACCGGATTCACCATCTTAGACCCTCCGTAATGGAGCGCTATGTGTGGTTTTTGTTGGCCGATCGCGCCCTAAACACCACGACGGGAGGTGATATGGGGGTCAATTTTGGGTGGAGCGCCATAGCCATAGCAGGGTGATTTTTCTTGAGAGGGAGGAGGGCTATGGTTTTGACCAATCAAAAAGTAGTTAAGTGTTTTTTTAATTAATTAATAAAAATGATAATTAATAATTAGGTAATGATGGGTATGGACTTTATGACTACGGGCTCTAGTGATATAACACCCCATAAAGCCCCTGTGTCTGTGTGACGTGGCATGACACATGTCGCATAACGCCCACAAAGGAGCTTTATGACTACACATGGCCTTAGGAAAATACTTGCTGAGAGACTATAACTCGATGACTACGAGGTAAAAACTTAATCCGCAATCTCTTATAATGCCTTATTGGAGGGGGGGGGGTTGTTCTTCCACGATATTACGATTCACGGGCTAAGTACACGACTACACGGTAAACAAGTGCAGGTTCTATTGGATGGGGGTAATACCCATTGTTTTGTTCAAACTCGAATTGAACAATTTCTGCATGTTACTATTGAATTTGTTGAACTGTTATTGGTATTGGTTGGGAACGGGGAGAGACTGCCCTGCTCCGATTTAGCGAAGAATGTTGAATTAATGGTTCAGGGGCATTCTATTACTGTTGATTTTTATGTGTGCCATTAAAAATTGGGACATGGTTTGGGTGTTTCGTGGTCAGCTACCCTTGGATCGGTGGTCATGGATTATTCAACTTCGGTATTTGAGTTTTCTTTTCATGGGCAACGGGTTAAATGGCAGGGAGATGTTACTGTGGCTCAGTCTATTCAATTCATTGGGTTCCGAAATTTATTACACTCTGATGGCAATGGTTATATGCGGTGGCGGATCTAAAAAAAACCTAAAGGGGCAATGTTTCTATAAAAAGGGGCAACGAAATCGAAAAAACGTCAAATTTTTCCAAAATAATTTTACACTACGGCCAGAGCGTCAAGGAGCAACGGGCGTTTCCCCTTGTTCTATGCTAGGTCTGCCCCTAGTCATATGTTTCCTTTGTCCCTAGTTCCACCAGATAAATGTTCACCTACTTACCCTCCTGACTTGCAAAAGATTTTAACTCACTTTACTGATGTCTTCAAAGCACCTCAAGGGCTACCACCTACACGAACCCATAATCACCATATTAACCTATTGCCATCAAGTAAACCGGTATTAGTTCGCCCATGCGCTACCCACATTTCCAGAAACAGGAAATAGAACGATTAGTACACGAAATGCTTGAACAAGGAATTATTTGGCCAAGTACTGTGACAACCCTCACCAAACCAGGTATCCGTACGAATTAATTAATATTTAATTACTGCTTAATTACTGTGCCTGCTTACCACTGTGATTAAACTGCTTACTGATTTCTGATACATATATGCTCATGCATCACATTTATACTGTCACTCTATTATTTATACACAAACATCAGTGACAACCTTGATGCACAACAAGCACAGTGAGCACACTACGGGATACCCATTAAACATGCTGACATAGCCAGCATCAGGCAGACACTGCCTCTAAGGCCAGTATGAGCCGGGAATAGATTGCTACACTGGTAGTGAGTGTAGGGAGGTGAGGATTGTAGAACTGCGTCACTAGGTAAAGTTTATAGTGACCGGATGTGCCTAAAACGTACTTTAAGTACAAAAATTCTGCACTTAATACAAAACTCAGCATTTTAAATTACTAATAAAGTGCAAAAACTTTGCAGAAGGGTCCCGTATATTTTCCTAAGTACCGGGAATAATTTATGTTACAAAAATATACATAAAGAACCTTTTTCGGCATAATTAAACATTTTAACGGAACGGTATTTAACCGGATACCCGGACATTACCCGGGACACTAATTTTTTTTGTCAGACATTTTGTTTTATTACTTATGGCTTGTCATGATCCCCGTACGTCATAACACCCGCTAAAAATAAACCAACTAACTTGCACCATCATCTTTCCTACATCTAACTATACTTGCAATTTAGTTACATTTTTACCATCAAGACCCCCCCCCCCCCCAACGATTTAGTTCCCAAGTGGGACCCCACATATCCATCTAGCCATACTTCAAATATTTAGTAATATTATATTTGAATTGTTTAATTGATTGTTGCTTGTGTAAGTGTTCATAAAATATGGATGATCTATATGAAGTATGGCCACCAAGATTTCTTATCATTCTCAAGATTTCACATCTCACCTCACTCTCCTCTCTCATTTTCGGCTGCCCAAACCGAAACCACCATCACCATCTCTAAACCTCATCATCTCCTTCATCTTATACATTCCATTCAAGCTTTGTGTTCATCCATGGAAGGTGCAACTTAAAGGGATTTCAAAGGAGCTTGTTCTAGCCTTTCTCACCATCTTTTTCTCATCACTTTCACACAAGAATCATCCCTAGCTATAAGCTAGTAGTAAGTTTCTTCACCCTTGATTTCATCTTGTTCGAAATTATGGCATGTAGTATGATGTTTTGTTGTTAAATCACTAAAGATCAAAAGACTAGTAGATGTTAAACAAAAAAATAGAGAATATAAAAGTTACATAAAAGTTTACTTATGTCTAAATTATGAAGCGGAATCTTGTTGGTTTGAGGGTTGGTTAAATCATACTTGATGTTTAAAGGTTGTTTTCTTGTTAAACCCGTTAATCGGACACTTGTTAACACGATTTAGTAATGTTTAAACCGAGAAATAACATGCTGATGTACTTTTCCAGCCGCCTTCAACAGGCTGTAAACGAACTTTAAAAACTCGAAAAACGGAATTTCAAAAGCCTAACTCGTGTCTTTTCCAAAAACGAAGAAAATGGCGCTGGAATTGTATTTTTCTGATGTCGGTTACTATTTTAAAAATCTGTTTTCGTGACAGCAGCTAAGGCTGATTTTAACTGCAGTAAAATGGGTCATACGTTTTCGATCACAACTTAAAACCTGAACCGAACCAGCCCCTGAAACTTTTATCAAAGATGGTCACGGATGTATTTGTGACCCTTGAACTGGAATTTCGATAAACGGACTTACAAGGAATTTTTGACGAATTTTTCCGTAAACTGTGATCAGAATGTAACAAATCTGATCACAGTTCGGTAAACAATTTTCTATAAATTACTGATTATGAATTAGACCCCGAAATTTTTACACAATAATTTGTGGGTCGATTATGACGTTCCGCAAAAATTTGGGAATTTTTGGAATAAGTTAAGTATTTTATTTACTCGTCCGAAAACAGTCCAGTTTTTCACATAGTGAAACTGAAGCGTCAAGGGTAGTATTTTGCGTGTTAAAACGTAAGGGTTGATTGTTGATGATCGTGGTTTGATTTCAAAAAGAAAAAGATGTGCGTATTAGCACGGACACTCCCGTTTTTAGGGGAAGTTCTGGCGAATTTTTCTAAAAATACCAAGACTTAGAAAAACTATTTTTCTAACAAGTATGTTTAACTTTATTTCTCAGAATTAAACCTCGCCATGAGTTTTGACATAAGACTTTAAAGTGTTGGATATGAGACTTGTAAATGTATTTTGTTAATACTTTAAGTCACCCAATACATAATACATGTACGAATACCCCATCCTTGGGAAGGAATCTATGTATACGATAACCAAGAAATATAAACACGAAATAGTTGTCTAACTATTTCCCCAAGAACGTTAAAACTCTAAGCTAAGGCACGGCCGTTCGTCTAATAGATATTAGCACGTTGTAGGTTGTCGTGCTTCAGACCGAGTTTGAGTTGCTTTTATCGAGGACGCATTACAGTGAGTTCATGTCCCCCTTTTCTCTTAACTGTTTTCAGTTTTTAAACTGCGGGGGTGAAATACATGTTACATTTACTACAAACGTTTTATACACGGTATGATTAGCTAAGGGACTTACTACTAGATCACGTGAATGGATAGGCTATTATCGTAAGACCATTAATCCTTGTATAAGGACCGAGAGGCATGAGTGATAGATCTATCGGGTGTTGCGAGCCCCACACATGGGCCAGCGTGCGGCTGCATGTGGTGACTATGTCGTTCCGCCGGAAGGACCGGTATAAAATACGCGTTACAGGTTTGAGTGCTTCCTAGTCCATGTCACTTATTAATGTATTAGCTACACATTAATCGATCTCTTTTTCCTTAATTGCTACATACCAGGGATTTTCATACATACAGACTTGTTTACAAAGGTTTATACATACTCACTTACACATGAACTCGCTCAACATTATTGTTGATTTCTCAACTTACATGTATTTCAGGGAATTAAAGGATCTGGCGCGGTATGACCCGTTTTCCCGCTGCATTAGTTTCAAGGTCATCCGAGTTTAAGGGATGTGACTTTTTCCTGGACAAGTCACAGTTCTTAAGCTGTGTTCATTTCTTGTTGGTGTTGTGTCTTTTGAACACTGTTTATGTTTGTTAGGATGTGATATCCGTTAAGACAATGTAGTGGTTCTTTACTCTTCAAACTTATTTTAATGGATGATCTTGCATGGTTTTTATTTCATATAGCTTGTTATAGTTAAGCTATGGTATTAAGAAGTCACACCAAAATAACCACGCTTCCGCAAAGCCTGAGTGTGACAGCTTGGTATCAGAGCTCTGATCATAGCGAACTAGGATTCCTTCTCGAGTCTAGACTATGATCACAAGGGCTCTCACGAAAACATTTTTACACTGCATACCACTTAAGTCCAGATCCAAAAAATTTTACAAACAAATGTTGAGCACATTTATTTATTATTTATAGGCTCAGTCTGGGAGGCTGAGGCTCGGTCTGGAAGACCGAGGCTCGGTCTAGGGGACCGAGGTAGTTGGCTAGTGGGACTAGGAAGAGCAGTCTGAGAGGCTGGGAGAATTGGCTAGTGGGACTAGGAAGAGCAGTCTGAGAGGCTGGGAGGCTAGTGGGACTAGGAAGATCAGTCTGGGTGGCTGGGAGGCTAGTGGGACTAGGAGAATTATTTGATTGCTTACTTGGTGACTAACATGTTTATATGATTATATGATTGATTGTTGTACGTATGTGTGTTTGTGTTACAAACGTCGTGCCTTCATCAGATACTGGAAAGTCGGACACTACAGATCCCACGGCCATAGTATCAGGCGACATAGTTTCATCAGAGCACGAGGTGTACACTTCCGATACGACCAGCACAGATGAGGACGACTTTCACCCCTTTGCACTGCCTGATGTCGTAGCAGAGCCTGCTGATGGCCATCCTGTTGGGGATTTGCCACTCGCGGTGATCCCTGCTCCTGTGCCCCTTGCCGCTTATCCCGTTGTTGATATGCCCCCCGACGTTGTCTCTGGCGACGATGTCGATCTATTAGAGGAGGACCCACTTGAGGGCGAGGCCCTATTGTTGCTGGTGATAGCCTACTGCTTGTTGACGCTCCTGCAGAGGAGGCTCATGCCCATTCGCCTGTCCCAGACTCATTTGAGCCTGTGGCGTCCGCATCTTTGCATATACAGGGAGTGCAGCACTACTCACACGACGCCGACCCTGATATGGCGTCATCAGCTGCACCAGTTCCCGCACACAACTTTGAGTTTGATCGCGATATTGAGGACGATTCTGTTTTTCCACCTGGTTTTGATCCAGATCCATGACATTGAGTTCATACACTTAGACCAGCCCTTGGAGGATCCTGTAGCCCTTGTCGACCCTATGTTTGTCGATCCAGCTGATTTGAGATGGAGTTTGTTGATCCGGAGCCGATTGTGGCCCCTGAGCCAGGCGTTGCTCCTGACCCCGCATTGGAGCATGACCCTGTTCATGCCGATGCACCTGCTGTTGCTCCTTGATTGATCATCTGCTTGGACGAGAGAAAATTTGGGGTAACTGTGCAAGAAAATTTATTATTACGGGGGCCCACGTAATAACGACTTGTAGTGCACAGAAATCCTGGTGGACTCTGCGGGTCAAGCTAATGAAAACCAATGTAGCAGGAAATATCTAAAACACGAATGACCAAGGCGAGGCGATGTAGCCTCGAGTTCATTCTATTACAAGCAACAAGCCAAATTGGCAAGCCTATGTGAAGGCTCAGAAATTTATTTCCCCACTCATACATTGAGTATATTTACGTGTGAAATTGGGGGATTACATGATGGCTTATGGTGCTATGTATCTCATAGACAATTGAAATGTTGTCTGGCCCGCTTCATACCACTTCGACAGAAGAGAATGCCACCCAGACGTGTCACAGACACCAGTACGCTGCCAAGGACAGAAGCCGAGCTGCAAGAACGCATCTCACAGGCAAATGCATGACATGAAGCCCTCCGCTCTAAGCACAGCGATGGCATTACTGGAAATAACCCTCCAACTGGCTGCACCTATAAGTAGTTCCTGAACTGCAAGCCTTTGAACTTTGACGGAACAGGAGGCGCCGTTGCATTTGTTCGTTGGTCCGAAAGGATTGACTCCATTCTAAGAATGAGTAACGGTCCGCCCCAACAGAGTGTTACCTATACCTCGGGGTTATTTCTAGATGACACACTCTCAAGATAGAACCTTCAGGTTCAGACCCTGGGTACAGATGCTGCTTATGCACTGAGCTGGGACGAGCTCAAGGAAATGATGGAGAAGAAATACTGTTCTAGGGCTGAAATCCAGAAGCTTGACGCGGAGTTCTGGAATTGAAAATGGACGGACCAAAGATTCCTGAATACGTCCAGCAATCTCACGACTTGTCTAGGGTCGTCCCCTACTTAGTCAAACCGGAGTTCAAAAGGATTGAACGATTCATTTGGACGCTTGCACCCCCGATCAGGGGTATGGTTACTACCTCGAAGCCCTCAACCATTGCAGAGGCTATCAATATGGGTGATTTATTTATAACATGAGATGTTATGTGATTGATTTATTTATAACATGAGATGTTATGTGTTGATATTGTTGTATGCTTACGTACACTCTACTTACTATGACCTGACCAACGTGAACCATCTTTTAGAGGATGCCACCGAGACGTCAAACACGAATGCCTACCAATGAGGCAGAGCTTCAGCAGGTCATCGCGGCTGGCATCGCACAATACGCCGCCTCTCAAGGAGGAACTAGCGGAAGTAATTCTGGCACTACCGGCAACAACAATCCACCTCATGGCTGTACCTACTGGCACTTCCTCAACCACGAGCCTCCAAAGTTCGACGGCACTGGAGGTGCCATAGCCTTCGTAAAGTGGATCGAAAGAATGGATTCCATCTTTCAAGTGAGTGGTTGTACGCCGGAACAAAAAGTCCCATACGTTTCTGAGCTGCTTTTAGATGAGGCTCGATTATGGTGGAATCTTCAGATTCGTATAAAGGGCGCTGCTGCAGCATATGCGTTAACATGGGGTGAGCTGAAAGGAATGATGCATAAGAAGTATTGCTCCCAGACAGAAACCCAGAAATGGGAAGATGAATTTCAGAGCCTGATGATGGAAGGTCCGAAGGTGTTGGAGTACGTGCAACGACTTCATGATCTGTCACGAATTGTTCCGTACCTGGTAAAACCAGAACTGAAGAAATTGGAACAATTCATTTGGGAACTGGCGCCTCAAGTCTTGAGCATGATGACAACATCAACGCCACCAACAACTGATGCTGCAAGTAAGATGGGTTTGGCACTCGCTACGGAGGCACTTAGACTAGAAAAACTTACAAACCCTGCCAAGAAGAAGGAGACTCAGGTAGAGTCATCCGGAAAGAACAAAAGGAAGCTCACTGAGGGTACCCGAACGAATAATGAGAACAAAAGAAAGGGTTATATGGGGCACCCTGCCCAAGTGTAACACATGCCAGCGTCATCATTCTGGCCGATGTGGACAGAAAACATGTAAAGCTTGTGGGAAGAACGGTCATTTGAAGGATACTTGTTGGGTTAGTAATGGCCGGGGTGGCAAAGGAGGTTCTGGTAATAGGAACAACAATCGAGGAGGTAACGGAAATGGAAACCGTGGAAATGTTGCGAATCAAGCTGGGAATGGGAATGGCCGAGGGCCAGGATGCTGTAACTGTGGGGAAATTGGGCACTTCAAGAAGGAAAGCCCGAAACTGGATCAAACTCGTGGGAGAGTATTCAACATCGGCACAAGGGAAGCGCGCCAGGATCCAAGCGTTGTCACTGGTACGTTCCCGATAAACCAACACTTTGCATCTGTTTTGTTTGATACTGGTACCGATTATAGTTTCGTGTCATTAGAGTTTAAGAATATACTTGGGTTAACGCCTAGTAAGTTAGACGTTCCGTACTCCATCAAATTAGCAAATGGGAAACTAGTTGAGACCAGTGAAGTTTTCCGAGGATGTGTGATTAAACTAGGAGGGCACGAGTTTATGCTAGATTTACTACCTGTCGAGTTGGGAAGCTTTGATGTGGTAGTGGGAAGGGATTGGCTATCGAGTAACAAAGCCGAGATCATTTGCCATTGGAAGACCATCCGCATCCCACTGACGGATGAAGAAACCATCATAGTTCACAGAGAGAAGCATGATAAGCCGCTGAGAATTATTAGCTGTCTAAAAGCTAGAAAGTGCTTGAAGAAGGGATGTGTTGCATTCTTAGCACACATTGTAGACAAGAAAGCTGCAGAACCGAAGATCGAAGACATCCCTGTCGTGAGGGAGTATCCGGAAGTCTTCCCGGAGGACTTGCCTGGACTGCCACCTCAGAGGCAAGTGGAGTTTCACATCGATTGGGTCCCAGGCGCCGCGCCTGTGGCTAAGACACCTTATAGACTTGCCCCGTCTGAGATGCAAGAATTGTCGACACAACTTCAAGAGTTGTTAGACAAGGGATTTATCCGACCAAGCTTCTCGCCTTGGGGAGCTCCGGTCCTGTTTGTCAAGAAGAAGGACGGTAGCTTTCGAATGTGCATTGACTACCGGGAGCTAAACAAGCTGACGATCAAGAATATATATCCTTTGCCAAGAATTGATGATCTGTTTGATCAACTGCAAGGTTCAAGCTTTTATTCAAAGATCGATCTTCGATCTGGATACCATCAGCTAAGGATACAAGAGGAGAGTATCCCGAAAACAGCCTTCAGAACTCGTTATGGACATTACGAGTTCCTAGTTATGCCGTTTGGGTTGACAAATGCGCTTGCTGTTTTTATGGACCTAATGAACCGAGTCTGCAAGCCGTATCTCGATAAGTTCGTGATTGTATTCATCGACGATATTTTGATTTATTCAAGGACAAAGGCTGAGCACGAACAGCATCTAAGAGCTATTTTGGAGCTGCTGAGGAAAGAACAGCGGTATGCCAAATTCTCTAAGTGCGAATTTTGGCTACGTGAAGTCCAATTCCTTGGACACGTGGTGAATGGAGAAGGAATTCATGTGGATCCAACCAAGATCGAAGCGATCAAGAATTGGGAAACGCCAAAAACGCCAACCGAAATTCGACAATTCTTGGGTTTGGCTGGCTACTATCGAAGGTTCATTGAGGATTTTTCGAAGATCGCTCAACCATTGACGCTCCTCAGCCAGAAAGATAAGAAGTTTGATTGGGGAATCAAACAGGAAGAAGCGTTTCAGCTGTGAAGGATAAGCTCTGCAATGCGCCAATTCTAGCACTACCGGAAGGTACTGACGATTTCGTGGTATACTGTGACGCCTCGCGTCAAGGATTGGGTTGCGTGTTGATGCAACGCCAGAAGGTTATTGCTTACGCATCACGTCAGTTGAAGGTACATGAGAAGAACTATACCATGCACGATTTGGAGCTAGGCGCAGTGATATTTGCTTTAAAGATCTGGAAACACTACCTACATGGTACGAAATGTACAATTTTTACAGATCATAAGAGCCTACAACACATATTCAACCAGAAGGAGTTGAATATGAGACAAAGACGATGGGTTGAGTTGCTAAATGATTACGATTGCGAGATAAAGTATCATCCAGGGAAGGCGAATGTGGTTTCCGACGCCCTAAGTCGAAAAGAGAGGATCAAGCCCATAAGGGTTAGGGCTTTAGAAATGATTATCCAAACCGATCTTTCCTTGCGCATTCGTGCCGCACAGAAAGAAGCTCTTAAGGAAAGGAATCTTGAAGAAGAATATCTTCGGGGGATGGAGAAGCTATTGGTGCCAAACGAGGAAGGAACGTTATGTTTTGAGAAAAGGATTTGGGTTCCTCTGTTTGGTGGTTTAAGGAAAGTTGTTTTTTATGAAGCTCACAAATCGCGGTACTCTATCCATCCAGGAGCGGATAAGATGTACCAAGATCTCAAGGATTACTATTGGTGGCCTAGGATGAAGGGTGATGTTGCTGTTTATGTGAGCAAGTGTCTAACGTGCGCTAAGGTGAAAGCGGAATACCAGAAGCCTTCAGGACTTCTGCAACAACCTGAGATTCCCAAGTGGAAATGGGAACAAATCTCCAAGGATTTTATTACAAAGTTGCCAAGAACGCCAAGAGGCCATGACACTATTTGGGTAATAGTGGACCGATTAACGAAGTCAGCGCACTTCTTACCTATCAGGGAGAAGGATAATATGAGCAAGTGGCTGAAATTTACATGAGAGAAATCGTCACGCGCCATGGAGTACCTCTCTCGATCATCTCTGATAGAGATGGACGTTTCATATCAAGGATTTGGCAATCCTTCCAAGAAGCTTTTGGCTCACAATTAAATCTGAGCACTGCATTTCACCCTCAGACCGACGGTCAAAGAGAGCGGACTATTCAAACCTTGGAAGATATGCTGAGAGCATGTGTTATGGATTTGGGCGGTAGCTAGGATAAGCATTTGCCACTGGTCGAATTTTCATACAACAACAGCTACCACACCAGTATTGGAGCCGCGCCATTTGAAGCTCTTTACGGACGCAAGTGTCGATCACCCCTATGCTGAGCTGACGCAGGTGATAGGCAGCTTGTTGGTCCCGAAATCGTCCAAGAGACGACAGACAAGATTGCGCAGATTCGAAAACGCATTGAAGCAGCTCGCGACAGACAGAAAGCCTATGCAGATCCAAACCGGAAACATTTGGAATTCCAAGTTGGATATATGGTTTTATTGAAAGTTTCACCCTGGAAGGGTGTGGCACGCTTCGGAAAGCGTGGGAAGTTGAATCCGCCTTACATTGGCCCTTTCAGAATTCTGCAAAGGATTGGGCTTGTAGCCTACAAGTTGGACCGACCTGCTGAACTCCATGGTGTTCACGATACATTCCATGTATCCAATTTGAGAAAAAGTCCAACACAAGATACAGTGATCATTCCTGCTGACAAAGTACATATCGACGACACGCTCCACTTCACTGAAGAACCTGTTGAGGTCACGGAGTGGAAAGTTAATAAACCTCGCAGAAGCAAAGTTCGTTGGAATGCTAGGCATGGACCTGAATTCACGTAGGAACATGAGGATCGAATGAAAGCGAAATACCCCCATTTATTTCCTAAGAACCCTGCATCTAGTAGCAGAACTTAAATTTCGGGACGAAATTTCTTTAACGGGGGGAGAATGTGACAACCCTCACCAAACCAGGTATCCGTACGAATTAATTAATATTTAATTACTGCTTAATTACTGTGCCTGCTTACCACTGTGATTAAACTGCTTACTGATTTCTGATACATACATGCTCATGCATCACATTTATACTGTCACTCTATTATTTATACACAAACATCAGTGACAACCTTGATGCACAACAAGCACAGTGAGCACACTACGGGATACCCATTAAACATGCTGACATAGCCAACATCAGGCAGACACTGCCTCTAAGGCCAGTATGAGCCGGGAATAGATTGCTACACTGGTAGTGAGTGTAGGGAGGTGAGGATTGTAGAACTGCGTCACTAGGTAAAGTTTATAGTGACCGGATGTGCCTAAAACGTACTTTAAGTACAAAAATTCTGCACTTAATACAAAACTCAGCATTTTAAATTACTACTAAAGTGCAAAAACTTTGCAGAACGGTCCCGTATATTTTCCTAAGTACCGGGAATAATTTATGTTACAAAAATATACATAAAGAACCTTTTTTGGCATAATTAAACATTTTAACGGAACGGTATTTAACCGGATACCCGGACATTACCCGGGACACTAATTTTTTTTGTCAGACGTTTTGTTTTATTACTTATGGCTTATCATGATCCCCGTACGTCATAACACCCGCTAAAAATAAACCAACTAACTTGCACCATCATCTTTCCTACATCTAACTATACTTGCAATTTAGTTACATTTTTACCATCAAGACCCCCCCCCCCCCCCAACGATTTAGTTCCCAAGTGGGACCCCACATATCCATCTAGCCATACTTCAAATATTTAGTAAGATTATATTTGAATTGTTTAATTGATTGTTGCTTGTGTAAGTGTTCATAAAATATGGATGATCTATATGAAGTATGGCCACCAAGATTTCTTATCATTCTCAAGATTTCACATCTCACCTCACTCTCCTCTCTCATTTTCGGCTGCCCAAACCGAAACCACCATCACCACCTCTAAACATCATCATCTCCTTCATCTTATACATTCCATTCAAGCTTTGTGTTCATCCATGGAAGGTGCAACTTAAAGGGATTTCAAAGGAGCTTGTTCTAGCCTTTCCCACCATCTTTTTCTCATCACTTTCACACAAGAATCATCCCTAGCTATAAGCTAGTAGTAAGTTTCTTCACCCTTGATTTCATCTTGTTCGAAATTATGGCATGTAGTATGATGTTTTGTTGTTAAATCACTAAAGATCAAAAGACTAGTAGATGTTAAACAAAAAAATAGAGAATATAAAAGTTACATAAAAGTTTACTTATGTCTAAATTATGAAGCGGAATCTTGTTGGTTTGAGGGTTGGTTAAATCATACTTGATGTTTAAAGGTTGTTTTCTTGTTAAACCCGTTAATCGGACACTTGTTAACACGATTTAGTAATGTTTAAACCGAGAAATAACATGCTGATGTACTTTTCCAGCCGCCTTCAACAGGCTGTAAACGAACTTTAAAAACTCGAAAAACGGAATTTCAAAAGCCTAAATCGTGTCTTTTCGAAAACGAAGAAAATGGCGCTGGAATTGTATTTTTCTGATGTCGGTTACTATTTTAAAAATCTGTTTTCGTGACAGCAGCTAAGGCTGATTTTAACTGCAGTAAAATGGGTCATACGTTTTCGATCACAACTTAAAACCTGAACCGAACCAGCCCCTGAAACTTTTATCAAAGATGGTCACGGATGTATTTGTGACCCTCGAACTGGAATTTCGATAAACGGACTTACAAGGAATTTTTGACGAATTTTTCCGTAAACTGTGATCAGAATGTAACAAATCTGATCACAGTTCGGTAAACAATTTTCTATAAATTACTGATAATGAACTAGACCCCGAAATTTTTACACAATAATTTGTTGGTCGATTATGACGTTCCGCAAAAATTTGGGAATTTTTGGAATAAGTTAAGTATTTTATTTACTCGTCCGAAAACAGTCCAGTTTTTCACATAGTGAAACTGAAGCGTCAAGGGTAGTATTTTGCGTGTTAAAACGTAAGGGTTGATTGTTGATGATCGTGGTTTGATTTCAAAAAGAAAAAGATGTGCGTATTAGCACGGACACTCCCGTTTTTAGGGGAAGTTCTGGCGAATTTTTCTAAAAATACCAAGACATAGAAAAACTATTTTTCTAACAAATATGTTTAACTTTATTTCTCAGAATTAAACCTCACCATGAGTTTTGACATAAGACTTTAAAGTGTTGGATATGAGACTTGTAAATGTATTTTGTTAATACTTTAAGTCACCCAATACATAATACATGTACGAATACCCCATCCTTGGGAAGGAATCTATGTATACGATAACCAAGAAATATAAACACGAAATAGTTGTCTAACTATTTCCCCAAGAACGTTAAAACTCTAAGCTAAGGCACGGCCGTTCGTCTAATAGATATTAGCACGTTGTAGGTTGTCGTGCTTCAGACCGAGTTTGAGTTGCTGTTATCGAGGACGCATTACAGTGAGTTCATGTCCCCCTTTTCTCTTAACTGTTTTCAGTTTTTAAACTGCGGGGGTGAAATACATGTTACATTTACTACAAACGTTTTATACACGGTATGATTAGCTAAGGAACTTACTACTAGATCACGTGAATGGATAGGCTATTATCGTAAGACCATTAATCCTTGTATAAGGACCGAGAGGCATGAGTGATAGATCTATCGGGTGTTGCGAGCCCCACACATGGGCCAGCGTGCGGCTGCATGTGGTGACTATGTCGTTCCGCCGGAAGGACCGGTATAAAATACGCGTTACAGGTTTGAGTGCTTCCTAGTCCATGTCACTTATTAATGTATTAGCTACACATTAATTGATCTCTTTTTCCTTAATTGCTACATACCATGGATTTTCATACATACAGACTTGTTTACAAAGGTTTATACATACTCACTTACACATGAACTCGCTCAACATTATTGTTGATTTCTCAACTTACATGTATTTCAGGGAATTAAAGGATCTGGCGCGGTATGACACGTTTTTCCGCTGCATTAGTTTCAAGGTCATCCGAGTTTAAGGGATGTGACTTTTTCCTGGACGAGTCACAGTTCTTAAGCTGTGTTCATTTCTTGTTGGTGTTGTGTCTTTTGAACACTGTTTATGTTTGTTAGGATGTGATATCCATTAAGACAATGTAGTGGTTCTTTACTCTTCAAACTTATTTTAATGGATGATCTTGCATGGTTTTTATTTCATATAGCTTGTTATGGTTAAGCTATGGTATTAAGAAGTCACACCAAAATAACCACGCTTCCGCAAAGCCAGGGTGTGACAAGTACAAGTGCATTCTCCTCTCTGGTGCTCTTGGTACGGAAGAAAGATGGCACGTGGCGATTTTGTGTCGACTACTGTGCTTTAAATCCCTGACAGGTTTCCGATCCCCCCCATTGATGAATTATTTGATGAGCTCCATGGTGCTTAATATTTTTCTAAACTCGATTTATTTGCCGGTTACCATCAAATCCATATAGCGAACACGGATGCAATGAAAACCGCATTTCGGACCCATGATGGGCACTATGAGTTTTTGGTAATGCCCTTCGGGCTTACCAACACCTTGTCTACCTTTCAACGACTTATGACCGATGTATTTCGCCCTTTTGTCCGTCGCTTTATTCTCGTTTTCTTTGACGACATCTTATTCTATAGTAAGTCATGGGATGAACACTTGCATCATATTACTCTCACTTTGTTACTTGATTACCACTTAGTGGCCAAGTTATCAATAAAAAAAGTTTGTTGTTAAAAAAACAAGAGTAAACTGCCATTTTGGTCCCTGCGGTTTGGTCAGTTTTGCCACTTTAGTCCAAATCTCAAAGTTTTTGTATCTGGGTCCCTTTGGTTTTAGTTTTGTTGCCATTTTGGTCCAAAAGTGAAATCTGAGCAGATTTGTCTTGTAAAATCCTGATATTTTGTCATTTTCCTCAGGGGCAAAATTGTCATTTTATTTTTATTATAACACATTATGAATTAAAATAATTAAATTAAGACCCTGAGGTTTGGCCATATAAAAGCACAATCTCATAAACAAGTGGCATATCAGATTCAAGAGCTCAGCTTCAGTTTCTAATCTTTTCCAGTTCATCTTCATCGAATCATTGGTGTTCTTCGGTCTATGTTCATCGTACACATAGTTGAGTGTGTGAGAGTCAACTTAGAGAGAGAAACAAGTTTTGATTTCAGATCTGAAATAACCGATCAAATTCTGTTCGAGCTATTACTTCACAATCATCAGGTTCTTGATCTGCTTCACAAGAACAATAAATCTAATTCAGGTTCCGATCTACTTCACAATCATCAGAATGATAAATCCGATTCAGGAGGATGTGAAGGTGGAAGAGGTGAGGGTGTCGGTGGTGGCGGCGGTGATGGTGATGGTGGAGGCGGTGAGGGCGACGGTTGTGGCGGTGACGGAGGTGGTCGTTTAACACGTGTTTGAGTTGAAGATTCGATCTTCGGGGGTGACGGTGGTGGCACCGGGTTGCTTTCACGTGGTGTCTAGCGACTGAGCATGAGAACTAGGGTTTGGGATTTGGGGGAAGATGAAGAAGGTTCTGTGCTTTTATGGTGTCTGGTAGAGGTTTGGGCAGCGGTTTCACAGAGAGAGAAAGAGAGAGAGAGAGAAAGTGTGGTGCTTATAGTTGTGGTAGTGGGTGTTTTGTGGTGGAGGTGTGGTGGCGGTGGATCTTTAGTGGTGGTGGTGATTGTTTGAGAAGCGAGAGACGTGGTAGTGATGTTGGTGATTTGGAGAAGAAGAAGTGAGGGTGGTGATTTGTTTTACTTAAACTATTTTTTCTATTTTATTAAAAATGACCATTTTGCCTTTGAGGAAAAGGACAAAATAGCAGGATTTTACAAGACAAATCTGGTCAGATTTCACTTTTGGACCAAAATGGCAACAAAACTGAAACCACGGGGACCCAGATACAAAAACTTTAAGATTTGGACTAAAGTGACAAAACTGATCAAACCTCAGAAAGCAAAATGCCAGTTTACTCAAAAACAATTTAAATTATATTTGCACAAGACTTCAAATGAAATATTTTGGTTAACTAGTTGGTTCTTTTTATGGTAAAATGAAATACTGTTAAATTATTTACTTCAATTCATCTAAACTCTATAAGCTGGCAACATGATTATCTTAATATTTCACACTGGTAATTTAGTTATTGGTGTTACATTTTCATATATCACACCCAATCATTGTGGATCCTCTAGAAAAGAGCTTGAGTGTGAAAAGTATAATAAATATTGTGGGGCTGACATGTGTCCTTGAGTTATATTAATTCAAAAACGTAAAAAAGTAATTTACTCAATAATTCAATTAAATGATAAATATCCCCATAACCGTCTGGGAGTTATTTTAGGATTCCGATTTGTTTTTCTAAAGATCCTTTAAAAATCTATGATTTATTTGTCATCTCGTATAAATCTTCAAGATCGCAAGAAGTTATCCTCATCATTGTAATACAGTTTCTTTTCTGTTCTGTGCGATAATCTATCGTGTGATATTTTAAACCTGTATTCATGGTGTTTTAAACCTGCAGTCCAGTATGTGTTCTTCGTATGGTGTTTTAAATCTGCATTCATGGTGCTTTAAACCTGTAGTCTAGTATGTGTTCTTCGTATGTTCTTCGCAGTGGCGAAGCTTGACGTTTTTGACCGCGGGGGGGGGGGGGGGTCGAAAATGTATATACCACAAAATTTCTATAGAGCTGGGGGGTCCCTGGTTCTTCATATGGTGTTTTAAACATGCATTCATGGTGTTTTAAACCTGCAGTCAAGTATGTGTTCTTCGTATGTTCTTCGCATGGTGTTTTAAACCTGCATTCGTGTTTTACACCTGTATTCCAGTATATGTTCTTCGTATGATGTTTTAAACCTGCATTCCAGTAGGCTTCATATCATGCTATACGTAATTTCTTTATCTATATAAATATAACAATACAGTACTCATATTAAAAATAAAAAAACTCGTTATTATGGTGTAATTTATTTAAAAAAAAAACATTACATATAAAAAGTTATTGACGTTAAAAAAAGATAGGTGGAACTTGCATGTTCATTAAAGTAGATGACAGTTTCTTTATTTAAAAATACAATATAAAAAGACACTATTACCCCTAATCTAGCCAAATTAGTAAAAAAAAAACATAATTTACATTTTAAGCCCTTCTTGATCTCAACCATTAATTACAATATCTAAAGGCTTAAAACACTTCTCACAAAACCACCCCTTTTTACACTAAGGCTGTCTCCAACGCGCCCATAATCGTCCCGCCCGTGCCACGCTGGATTAGTCCTTTGCGTTGGAGATCAACGCCCGAATATGTTCGAAGAAGAGGAGCCCGTGCAGAAGGGCTTGAGTTTGCTCGGTTCAAACCATTGGATGGGCCCAACTCCAACAGAAATTGAAGGGGATGAGATGTTTTTCACTGAAAGTTTGCGAGAAAAGAAATTTCAACCCCAACTCTGGAGATTTTGATTTGTGTTTTTCCGATGAAGTTTGTTAAAAGAAAGTTGAGTTGCAGGTCAGTAAATGAAAAGAAAAAAAAAACCAAACAACGTTGCTGAGGGTAAAGAAGGAAAAGTCAAAGTAATTATTAAAATGTTTTCTCTGTATGTATTAAAATCATATATTTTGTGAGGGTAAAATGGTTTATCTATATATCTTTTGTTTAACTTATAAATTTTAAGCAAAACTGATATTTTAAATATATTTTAATACTTTAAGTATTTAAATCAAAAGTAAAAATAGATGATGAGGTGGAAGATATAAGGATGTTTGTAGGGTTAGACTGTCTTCAAAAGTAAAAATCCGATTTGTGTTTTTTTTTTAAATCTAGTTTATTTTTTAATGGAATTTTTATATTTTTAAAATCTACTTTACTTTTTATTTTAGGTAATACTTATTTACTTGTATTAATTATTTAAATTTAAATAAAATTTGATAATTTAAGTAATTAAGCTAAAAGAAATATAGGTGATTACATGGAAAATATAAGGATATGTAAGGATGTTTTTATGGTTGGAGGTAAAATTGAGGTTTTTAAGGATTTGTAAGGATATGACATGACAGCTGACTAGGCAGCTAGGGGCGTTTAAGGGCGCCCTTAGCATTGGAGATAGTCTAACCCCACCTTCATCACTCTCTAAAGCTACTCATAAATCTATACCAATGTTTAATATACGACTAGAATCCTCAATCACCTAAGAAGAAACACATTTGCTACTGATAGTGATATTAGGGATTGAGGGAGGTTCATTTGAGAAGAATCTTCTTAAAAGAAGAAAAAATGAATTAATCTAGACCCTATATTTTTATCAATGGTTGTGAATCAAGATATCATTTTTGTCCACTTTTAATGCTTTAATTACTAAGGGTGGTATAGACATTTTGATGTAGAATATTAATAAATATTTTAAAGAGTTACTCAAGTTTTATTAACGCAACCATAAATTCCTCCTTCACCACCATTAGTGTATTGGCTCCTACACAAATTTTATTACAAGTGACAAAATTATTTAAAAATTTTGTGTCCTACACATATTTTATAATGAGTCGCAAAATTATTTAAAAATGTTTGAGTCCTACACATTCTGTATCCTACACCAAAATATTGTTTTAATGGTGTAGGAAATGTTGAAATGGTAAGATCATGTGTAAGATTGTTTTTATTGGGTAAGGTGTACAACTATTTTATAAGATAGACTCATTAAATGATCAGAGTTCATTAATTTAAATAGCAAAAATAAATAATAGACTCATTAAATGATTTGTTTTAATTACCATTGTATCATTTGTTCTTTTTATTCTTAATTTGTATTTTTTTCTTATTTGAACTCTCCACAATATTATTAGGCTAACAAGCTCTTTGCTACCTCTTACTTAACATACTTGATGTTAATTATAACAGGTTAATCAGGGCCGGTTATAAGCAAGTTCAAAGTGTGCTTGAGAACAGGGCCCAAATGATTAAAGGGCCCAATTTTTTTTTTTGTTTTCTTTATATATATAGCCCAAATTTTTTACAGGCCCCAAAGTTTGGTAACAAACCCAATCCCTTAACTGATTATAGGCCCAAACCTTTGACTCAAAATACAATCGGTCGCAGGAAATCAAAAGTCGCGTACTCGCGTGGTTCTTTGCTTTGCACCAGGCCACCAGGGATCTGATCAAACTCATCAAACGCTGCACCAGGCCACCGGACATCCGCAATTCTGCATTCCGCAGATTCGCGAATCACGATTCAGGAGAGGTATGTGTTCAATTGTTTGTTGTCTTTTGATTTTTGCCTGTTGATTGATGTTACTGTTGTTTCGAGTTACATATTGATTTCGAAAAACATTCAGATTAATGATCATCATCTGGACATCCGCAGGTTCCAACTTCCAAGTTACATCTTGATTTCGATTTTCGAAAAAGATTCAGATTTCAGAATTCAGGTTAATGATCTTACTGTTGTTTCGAGTCTGATTTCGAGTTTACGAGTCGCTAAGTGTTTTCATATCCTGATTTCGAGTCTGATTTCTAGTTTATGGTTATTTATTTAGATAATTAGATTGATTAAACTGTTATGAATGATTGAATGATTTCTAGTTTACTGTTTTTTATTTAGATAATTGTGATTGAATGGATTTTATTCGTTAATATGTAGAAATTATGCCTCCCGTTCCTAAATACAAACACCTATCCGGCCATAAAAAACGTAAGAGGAGAACCACACTGTTTGCTTAGCAAGTAAGTTCGATACTTTGATCATTTTTGCTATCTATTTTTGTTAATTTGTTTTATCTATTTCATAACACTTATCGTAGTATTATGAATTTTTAGTTATATAATTGAATGATTGATGAGTTTATGTTATATAAAGATTTGCGAATAGGGCCCAAATTTTTTATCTCGAACAGGGCCAAAAATTTTTTTGGGATTTTCGGAGACGGCCCTGAGGTTAATTAACAATACAAGTTCGCATGATTTTTTCATGACAACCCAAAGAAAAACTTTGTTTATTCCTTAATTCTTAATTAACTAGCTCGTTGAATCGGTTTTAGTTTTCTTTGCGATAATTTAAAAACTGATTATGCAATAATATAAAAAATCGGCGAGTGAATGATTATGGTTTATGATTACCTACCATTAGTCGAGTTTCGGTGAAAGTAGATCGGGTTGTAAATTGTGATCATGAAATTGAAGACAAAAGCCAAACAAATAAATTTAGGAATTTAGTGATAAGTGATGCAAACAATGTTTAGGTCACGATGGAGAGGTTAAACAAATGACTACGGCATTTAATAACCAAATATTCATCAACTATGGTCCCCTCAAACCCACCAAACTCATGTTTTTTTTTTTCTTTTTTTCTAACGGCCACCAAACTCATGTCTAGCTAATTGTGTTATATATGTTTTGGGAATTTGGGAATACTATTGTCTTTTCATAAACTAAGTAAAATAACTATAATATTTGAATAGGGTTAATATTACAAAGAAATGTTATGTAATATAGGGAAATGTTTATTTATGTGAAAAAAGAAGTAATGTAATTTATAAACATTTGAAAAATACCTTCAGGTAACGTGTTTTATAAATAATATTTAAAGAAAAATAATTATTTTGTAAAAGAAGAATGTGATGTACTTTGAAAATGTTTATAAAAGGGGAAATCGCAAGAATGGCCTTGACACGGTCAAATTTTCCAAACTAGCCATTCGAAACGTCTTGCTGAGACGCCACCACACCCCTGTAACGTCTCAACTATTGACCAACGAAAGGGCTGCACGTGGCCGACAAACTTTGACGTCTCTGATCAATCATGACTGGCCTATTTTCCCAAAGTAAAGTTTGACATCTCTGACCAAACTTTGACGTCTCTGACCAACGAAATGTCTTGGATAATAAAATAAAACCAATTCCCCATTAATGAATATTAAAATGGATCTGACGTGTTTCTTGAGATAATAAAATAAAACATTAAGTTCTCACTGCTAAAATGTTTCTCTCTCCTCTTTATCTCTCATCTGTTTCATCTTCTTCACCCCGAGCACCACCACCACCCTCACCTCCCACCACACTCACCGAGCACCACCAACCTCCACCCACCACGGTCCACCACCATCACCTACCGAAGCATGTATTTAAACAAACAAGAGCGCCAACCTGCAAAAGTCAGTCTTCACCATGGCCAACCTGCAACTTCGTTCATCACTTGTTAATCAGACTAGAAGAGTTGTAAGTTGTCCATCCAACTTCATCATCACTTGTGCATTCATCATCATCCACTGATATAATAACTTCTTTCTCCGGCTCCTGCTCCAGCTCCTTCTCCGACTCTTACTCCGGCTCCTTCTCCTTAGAATTTCGAGCCTTAGAATTCACACTTACTGTAAACTTGAAAGCAAGAAATAAAATCGTACAGACAATTATTGAAATGTTGATAATATTATTCAGGAGCTTACTCATTGTTTGAGGGTGGGGAGAAGGTGGAGGAGAGAGAGGAAGCCATGGTTATGGTGGAAGAGAAGTTGCAGGTGGGGTGGATTGGGAAGAAAGATGAGAGATAAAGAGGAGAGAGAAAGGTTATGGGAATTGGTGAAAAGCAATACAACTTGCAGCCCTTTTCGTTGGTTTGACGTCTCACAAAAAGTCAAATAATCACAGGCTAGGTAGTTGAGACGTTACGGGGGGACCTCCGCACTGGCCTGAGACGTCAAATGACCCTGCCACGTGCAGCCCTTTCATTGGTCAATAGTTGAGACGTTACAGGGGTGTGGTGGCGTCTCAGCAAGACGTTTCGAATGGCTAGTTTGGAAAATTTGACCGGGTCAAGGCCATTCTTGCGATTTCCCCTTTATAAAATATTATTATGTACTATATAGTGTACCTTGAAAAGGTTTATAAAATAATATTATGTACAGGGCCGGTTATAAGCAAGTTCAAAGTGTGCTTGAGAACAGGGCCCAAATGATTAAAGGGCCCAATTTTTTTTTTTGTTTTCTTTATATATATAGCCCAAATTTTTTACAGGCCCCAAAGTTTGGTAACAAACCCAATCCCTTAACTGATTATAGGCCCAAACCTTTGACTCAAAATACAATCGGTCGCAGGAAATCAAAAGTCGCGTACTCGCGTGGTTCTTTGCTTTGCACCAGGCCACCAGGGATCTGATCAAACTCATCAAACGCTGCACCAGGCCACCGGACATCCGCAATTCTGCATTCCGCAGATTCGCGAATCACGATTCAGGAGAGGTATGTGTTCAATTGTTTGTTGTCTTTTGATTTTTGCCTGTTGATTGATGTTACTGTTGTTTCGAGTTACATATTGATTTCGAAAAACATTCAGATTAATGATCATCATCTGGACATCCGCAGGTTCCAACTTCCAAGTTACATCTTGATTTCGATTTTCGAAAAAGATTCAGATTTCAGAATTCAGGTTAATGATCTTACTGTTGTTTCGAGTCTGATTTCGAGTTTACGAGTCGCTAAGTGTTTTCATATCCTGATTTCGAGTCTGATTTCTAGTTTATGGTTATTTATTTAGATAATTAGATTGATTAAACTGTTATGAATGATTGAATGATTTCTAGTTTACTGTTTTTTATTTAGATAATTGTGATTGAATGGATTTTATTCGTTAATATGTAGAAATTATGCCTCCCGTTCCTAAATACAAACACCTATCCGGCCATAAAAAACGTAAGAGGAGAACCACACTGTTTGCTTAGCAAGTAAGTTCGATACTTTGATCATTTTTGCTATCTATTTTTGTTAATTTGTTTTATCTATTTCATAACACTTATCGTAGTATTATGAATTTTTAGTTATATAATTGAATGATTGATGAGTTTATGTTATATAAAGATTTGCGAATAGGGCCCAAATTTTTTATCTCGAACAGGGCCAAATTTTTTTTTGGGATTTTCGGAGACGGCCCTGATTATGTACTATATAGTAATGTTTATTATAATTATAATCATCATTTTTTAAATGTTTAAGAGAAAGGCACCACCTGATAAACATGTTTCTTGTTTATTTGCATGACATGTCACTAAAATGTTCGATCTATGTTATTACATGTTTTATGTTTTAAGTAGTTTTAAGAATTAATTATCTTTTTATGTCGATGGAAAATGCAGTCCTCCATATAAATATTACGTTACCTTTTAAAATACATTCATTTTTTTACCTCTTAAAATACATTCATTTTTTTCTGCAAAATGATATATACTAGAGGGATAACTCACGCTACGCAACAGGTTTTCTATCGGTATCAATTCAGTTAGTATGATACCGACACTTTATGTAACAACCGAAAGAGGAATTCGATTGGTATTGTTATGTCTTATTATGGTACCGATACTCACTATAGCAACCGAAAAACAAAGTCCTAATATGTCCAAAATTACATTCTAGAATAGCAAAGAAAAAAAGTATACATGTAAACCGATGTTTAACTCTTAAAATATGGCCTAACATTTCAATTACACAATACAAAAGAGAGAGGCATTCCAAATTGCATTTAACATGGATGTCAAAAGTTTATTCTTTTGAGCTTATTTTGACTTTAGACACAATACAATAGACGCATTCCAAATTTCATTTAACACGGATATCAAAAGTTTATTCATTTGACTTTATTGACTTTAGTATTAGTGTTTTACTCCTTTTTCTTGAGACCTACAACTTTAGTTTCTCACCGCATTCTTATTTTCACCCAGATTGAACAAAAAACAAATCTCAATGGCCAACAATAGTTACCTAGCTAACCTCTTCTCTAACATTTAAATTTTTTCCCTCATGTTTCTCACACTGCCAGATGAGGTTTTGATGCTTGATCACCGCCTATCAACAACATCAGTGGTTGTATCTCCTTCTCACGCTAATCTTGAAAAAAACCAATGGTGGATCACCAACAGAAAAGTAGGATTTCTGATTCGATTTATCACAACCTATTGATTTTAAACTTAATTGATTTCAACATTTCATGTATGTGAGAATGTGAGAGATGCTTAAATCTGCTGACATCGGTAGGAATCAAAGCTTAGCCACTGCCTCACTCGCTTTCTCTCTCTCTCTCTACCACCATGGATACCGCCGTGAGTGTAACAGTGGAAGGAAGATGATAGCAAAATCGAGTGGGGGGTGCGACGGCAGCGAGTGACTTCGACCGGAGTGACAGGGTCATTGAGGGCTCGCGTGAAACGATGGTTGTTGAAGCTGATGATTGGTGGGGTCTACAACAGTTGCATCCGGCTTCCGTGGATTGCTATCTCCGCTTATCCACGCGGGGGTGGGGGGGGTGGGGGGTTGTTATGGTGAGAGACTGGTATAGGATTCTTAGAATATAGAAAATAAAAAAAGAAATGAGGGCAAGGGTAATATCGTAATTTTGTAGCTTTGGACAAAGCAGGTGAAACACTGTTCACCGCAATTGCTAAATGTTATAGAGATAATGATCGATCACTCTCTTCCAAATTGAAAACTTTAATTAGGCAGTTGAAATCAAAATCACTTATTGTTAAGAACTGAAACCATTGCAAGGTATGTGTCTTGTCCCACATTGGTTGTATAGGTAACTGAGATGGGGTTTATAAACCAAATTGGCTCTCTGACACATCAGACTAGTCTTTTGAGTTGAGTTCTCTTGTTTAATATGTAAGATTGGTATTAGAGCCAGATTCGAAGTGGTAGGCCCACAGAGTGGTTGTCACACCCCAACCGATGGCGGAATCATCGGGGCGCGGCACTGAGCGAAACAGATTGTCCAGAAGTTTCCATAACAACTATAATTACCAATTATTTAAAGCAACATGTCCCATACCATGTCATAAAAGATAACATAATTATCACAGACAAGATCTAGTCAAATTGTTCTGTTCCGACAACTCATATTTCAAAATACAGGCAATTATTTATTTGTTTCTAGACCTTTCCTAGCCTCGATTTCACAGCAAACCAAGCATATAAACATCCTAAGCACCTGTCACATACGTTAAAGTAAAATTATTTATTTGTTTCTAGACCTTTCCTAGCCTCGATTTCACAGCAAACCAAGCATATAAACATCCTAAGCACCTGTCACATACGTTAAAGTAAAAGTCAATACACAAAGTGTAAAGGTGAGCATACACGTTTAATAGATATAATAGAGTTCGAAATCGTTAAGCATAACCAGCACGTACACAGTGTAAAATGAGGCATGTTAGTTATCGACATGAACCTATCGATACCAATGACTGTGGGTTGACTGCCAGAGGCAGTTCGTAATACACACTCACCACTGTGAGCCATGTAACAAATTGTCCTTAACAACCCCTGAGTAAACAGGTGCTGAGTCCAAACAAATAGTACTATCGTTGCTAAGGCAGGTAGACAGCATTCCATGTGTAAACATAACAAACAAGCATTCATTAAGTCACGTATAACATGCGGTAAATGTTAGCGTTAAAGTATTGCGTAGTGTGTTCGATGTGATTTAGAATATGTAACGTATGTAACACCCAAAAGTGCGTAAAGCAAAAAGGGATCGAGTATACTCACAGCGATTGATGGATTGAATGGAGCGCTAAAGAGTAAGGTTAGCCTGAATAGAACGATAGCATAACGATAAACGACGCATAAATCGAAGCAAAGTGTCTGTGGGTCGGACAGCAATCCGATCGGATGGCAATCCGATCGGGTAGCCGGTCGATCTGGTGACAATCCGCTCGGATGGTCATCCGATCGGGTGACCTTTCGAGTGGATTGTTACTTCATTTGGGAAAGATGTGTTTGTGTATGATGGCTTGTCTTTTGAAGTTTTCGTTGTAGCATTTTGAAAATGGAGAAGTATCTCTACCTTTCAGATCGGTCGATCGGACGACAGTCCGATCGGATAGCAATCCGATTGGCGAGGCTTCTCAGGTTTGAGAACAAATTCACAGCACGACGGTCACTCGATCGGATGGGAGTGGCAATCCGTTCAGAGTGAACATGTTTGAAAATCATTAAGTGTTGAAGTCAGAACATCTCATGGTCGAGTGGTAATCCGATCGGACAACATTTCGTTCAATGTTCAACCTCCAAAGGTTGAAAATAAAAGTTGAGTGTGGGGCCAAGGTGTAAGCCGATCGGGTGGCAACCCGATCGAGTGACAATCCGATTGGACAGCAATCCAATCGGGCGGCACTCCGTCCTGGTCGGCCTGATCGTCTTACACTTGGTTGTTTTCGATGGTTTGTAGTTTTATCGAGACGGTGTGACAACGTGCTAACCAACAGAACCCCATCTTGACACAAGTGACCCGATCGAACAGGAATCACCCAAGTTCAACCAGTTAACCGGTTCAAGACGGTCGTTCTTGCTTAACCCGAAATCGGTTGTCTCGTTGGTAGAACTCAGATCTTGAACTAACACATCCCCAAGAAGGAGTAGAAGGTTAAAACAAGGTCTGATCCTATCGGTTGTGAGTGCATTGAGTGTAAAAGAGTTGAAAGAAAGTTAGAAACCATCTTTCAATCTTTTTTCACCATGAATATGTTCAGATCTATGCAAGATATTTGTTTATTTGTGTGGAAATCGTTCAGATCTAAGTTGTTCTTGGTGGGTTGAAGTCAAAACATGAAGTTCATAAGAACACCACGATGACATCATCCTAGAACACCTCAAATCTAGTGATTTCACGGTTAATAGTTAAGATTCAAAAGATAGAAAGGTGCAGGAGTGCGTGTAGATCAAGAGGTACAAGATTTAGATGGAAAACTTATAAGAATCGCGAGAAATCTGAAGAAAAGTGGGCAAGAAAAGCTGGTCGGACGCGAGGTGCAGAAAAGGTAAATTTGTGATGTTGACAGGGGTATTTATAGGCTTTCCATAAAAGGAAAGGGGGAGGAGAGGGCTGGTCGATCGGGTGACTGCTCGATCGAGTGGCACCTCGATCGGGTGGCAGCTCGATCGGGTGGCAGCTCGATCGGCTGGCCACTCGATTGGAGGGCACGACGCGATGGGTTTTGTGATTCCAATCCACGTGTTGAGCGTTGCGATGCGATAGAGTTTCCTATTCAAATTACTTTTAATCCCAACTACTATATCAACATACAATCATCCTTAACTAACTTGCGTTTAGCGTTTGCGATTTGATTGCGATTGCGTTTCGATTAATTACCACAACATAACATAAATAAACATGCACAAGTAACACATAAGGCACACACACACGTAAAATAATATCCAGAACGCGTAATTCGAGTTGCGAGTGCGATTGCGATAGTGATAAAGCGATAAAACATGCGATAAATATCGAATAAACCTCGATTATTAATAAGTACTCCTCATAATACAACTAACGTAAAGCATAAAATAGACTAATTACAGGTCAAAGAAGTCAAAACATGAATTGAGCAAGGAGTGACAGATCGCAATTAGCAATCTTGTCTCCCTTTGACTTCAATCTTGACTTTGACTTTCGAAACACTGGGTGTTACAGCCTCCCCTAGTTGAGGGAATTTCGTCCCGAAATTAGGCCGAAGCCGTAACAAACAATTGCGGATACTTCGCCTTCAGTTCGCTTTCGAGTTCCCACGGGAACTCTGCGCCTCGTTTGCCTTCCCATCGGACTTTCACAATAGGAATGCGCGAGCGTCTGAGCTGCTTGGTTTAGCGATCCATGATTTTGACAGGCTTCTCCACGAAGTGTAGTGTTTCGTTTACTTGGAGATCATCATGGGGTACAATTAAATCATGCTCTGTCAGGCACTTTCGAAGGTTCGAAACGTGGAAAGTCGGGTGGACGTTATTAAGTTTCTCCGGTAGTTTAAGTCTGTAGGCGACTTTTCCGATCCTTTCCAGAATCTTAAAAGGTCCAACATATCGAGGCGCTAGTTTCCCTTTCTTGCAGAATCTGACCACACCCTTCCAAGGTGATACCTTTAGGAGTACGTAGTCGCCAACGTCAAATTCAAGGGGCATGCGTCGTCTATCGGCGTAACTTTTCTGACGACTCCGAGCTTTCAGCAGATTGTCTTGAATTTGGAGGACTTTGTCAGTCGTTTCTTGTAATAGCTCAGGACCAGTTAATTCCGGGTGCCCGATCTCGTGCCATACAATAGGCGATCGACATTTTCTTCCGTATAAAGCCTCAAACGGTGCCATTTGAATGCTGGAATGATAATTGTTATTATACGAGAATTCGACTAACGGTAGGTAAGCGTCCCAATTACCACCGAAATCTATGACACACGAACGGAGCATGTCTTCAAGGGTACGAATCGTTCTCTCAGTCTGACCGTCGGTTTGAGGGTGGAATGCGGTACTTAGATTAAGCATAGTACCGAGAGCCGCTTGAAACGTTTCCCACAGACGCGAGGTAAACCGAGCATTACGGTCAGAGATGATGTCGCAAGGCGTCCCATGTCGACAAATGATCTCATCGGTGTAGATCCGGGCTAATCTTTCTTGTTGGTGCACTACATCTGTCGACTTCGTCTTGTATCGAGTCTTAGACTAGCTAGAATAGATCAGGGCACGTAAATCAAGAGAATGAGAGAGAGTTAGTAAGATTTCGCTTGAATGAATGTGTATGTAAAGGATTTCGCTTGAAGCTGCTCAAGCGAAATCAACATGTTAAGATTTCGCTTGAGTCATGCTGAAGCGAAATCCCAATCCCTATATATAGGAGATCAAGGTCAAGCGAAATCATAAGTTGTTTTTGTGAGATTTCCATACCGAGGTGCTGCCGGTGTGAGAACTGATTGTAATTGCTTTCATATCAATACAAATCAGTGTTAAAGTGAAGATTCAGCTGTTTATAGGTCAAATACTTGTTTTCCGCACCTGTATTTGATGGAATTCCTCTGAACCGACTCGTTTAGGTCGCGAACCCGATCCTTACAATTGGTATCAGAGCCAGTTGAGGAATTCTGAAGGATTTCAGCTGAAATTGACATCGTTCTTTTACTTCTACACCTTCTTTTATCAGTTTAGAAATTTTTCATGGTCAAAATCGATTCAATTTCTCACGGATTGTTTAAAAGTACAAGATAACAAATCCTTGAAAGTTTCACAGCCAAATTCAACCTAAAAGTGATCAAAATCGACCTTCGAATGGATTTCGCTTGAAGAACATAGCTTCATTGGACGATTTCGCTTGAAACTTCAAGCGACACTTATCATTTCGCTTCAAACAGGATTTATTTTCGCTTCAAGGTCTTCGCTTCAAGGTTCTCTCTTCAGGAAGTTTCGCTTGAAGTGTTTCGCTTCAAGGATTTCGCTTCAGAAAGTGTTAAATTGAAAGTTTCGCTTGAATCATTTCGCTTCAAGGATTTCGCTTCAGAAAGTATTAAATTGAAAGTTTCGTTTGAATCATTTCGCTTCAAGGATTTCACTTCAATCAGCTTGATCATTTCGCTTCAAAGATTGTTCACTTGATCAGTTCGCTTGAAAGTGATTAAAACATGGATAACGAGTTTCACAATGCGTTTGCAACACCGTCTAGTTCGTCTTCCATTGCTCAGAACATGAATTCAGAAAACGAAACGGGGACGACTCAGAAACCCCCGAAGCTAATGGGAATTGAAGAATACTACGGATGGAAAGATAGATTCGAAAACTGGGTGCAAGCAAATCATCTAAGATCATGGGAATGTATTCTGACAAAGTATGCTCTACCACGAACTGAAATGCAGACTGAAAAACAGCTTTCAGATCTTAGTAAGGAAGAACGGGAAATATACCGAGCTGAAAAGATGATGATCAGTTTGCTTCAACAGGCCATCAAAGAAGACATCTTCATACTACTTCAACATGACAAAACATCACAATCAATATGGGATGCTTTAAAAATCAAGGTTGAAGGCAGTACAAGTATGATTAAAAGCAAGAAGGCATTGATTAAAAAAGAGTTTGATTTGTTCACAAGTTTGCCCGGAGAAGATACGAAGAAACTTATTGAACGATACTGTCACTTAGTACGAACAACGTCGATGATGAACATCACAAAAGAAAATGAGGAATGGGTGGATAAACTTGCTGATGCATTACCTCAGAAAGAGTGGGGAACTTATTTGATGATACTGAAGAATACTGGAGTTTATGATAGGTTGTCAATCTCTCAGTTCATTGAAAAGATTGAAAGTCAGGATTTGGAACAGCAGAAGATTGCAAGGATGAATAATCCAAGTGGTCAACAAGATGAGAAGGTTGAAAATGTTGTTCAAACTGAAGAAGTTAAAAGTGTGAATGAAGAAAAGGTGATTGAAACTGAGAAAGTAACTGGAGTAGAAAAAGTAATTGAAGTGGTAAAAACAATTGAGGTTGAGAAGATTGTTGAAGTTGAAAAGCCTTGCAAGAAATGTTTGGAAATTTGCAAGAGTTGTGAAGAAAAAGATGTTACACTGTTTGATTGAGAAAGACTGATAGAAAAGTTACTATCTGACATCAGTTATGTAAAAGAATCTTATAGCGTGTTAAACAGAACAGTGACAGGTCTTCAAACAACGAACTCTGAAAGAGAAAAGGCTTTAACGATGACGAATTCTACGTTGATGGCAAAGCAAAAGGCAATTAATCATTACATCGAAGAAAATGCTAATCTAAAGCAAGAGTTGGAGAAAGAAAAGATTGAGAATGAAAGGATCAGAAGGTTATTACTGAGTTATTCTTGTTCTGATTATGTTATTGATCGAGTTTATCCTACTGTTGCAGGTTTTGAAGCATTTCAGGATGAAAAGACAAAGAATGAGACTGGTAAGAAATCGACTGTTAAATACAACAAGTGTCCGCCTCCTATCTGGGAAGGGTATTCTCCTAGAAAACCAAATGAGGAGCAAGTCGAAAAAGCAGTCAATATAAAGTTAAAATCCGAGACAACTGACGTTTTACCAGATAACATTGATATCACGTTTACCTCGTCTGATACTGATCATGAGTCTGAGTTAATCAAAAAGGTGGTCGATCAGGTGTTGGATACTGAGGAGGTGTCTGAGTCAAAATTTGAGTCTGGGTGTTCAAGTTCGTCAGTCAACAGTTCAAAGTCATCGGAAAAACGGTCTTACAGTAAAGAATTTTTGCTATAAAAGGCAAATTTGGATGATGAAACATTTGAAGTTGCATATACTTTAAATGATTCGGACAAATTATACTCTGACAAAGAGTTTCCAATAAGAGGTGTTAAAACTGAAATGATTAAAAAGGTTTTCAAACTAACAGAAATCAACATTTCTGAAATAAAAGATATTAATCTTTCTAAAAATCCAAGAACTTACACCTCAAGAGTGCAACAACGTCTAAACAAGAAAAAGGGTTACAATTTTGGTTCTGGTTTTCAAAAGAAATCTAACCAAAATCGTAGCTACAAAAAGAAAGGATTAGGATTTATTCCACCAGAAAATCATAAAAATTTGAAAAATTCTAAAACAAAAATAGAATTTGTATCAGGTGGATTTGCAGAAGAAGAACAGAAGAAACCATTCTGGAGACAGTCAAATCAAGAATTTCTTGTTGAAAAGAAGAAGAATGGAACTGAATTGTTTTATCAAAGAGAGACTCGTACCTGTTACAAGTGCAATGAAACTGGTCACATTGCATGGAACTGTCAGAAAAATGCCAAAACAAAACAGGGAGTTTATCAGAAATTGAAAGAGAAAGTTGTTGATGTTGAACCACCAATTGAAAAATTTAAAATTTTTGAAAACTCAACTTATGAGGTTGGTGAATGTTCTAAAAAGAATTTTTACAAAAAGAATGCAAAAGACAACCAAGTGTGGGTTGTTAAGAAAGATGATGAGAAAGTCGGTGATGAATCTGGTTCCACAAAGCCAGAAGAGCCACAGGGTGAGGTGAAAATTTCAGTGAATGATGATGAGTTTCCATCACTGAAATTTGAAGAAATTAAACAGAAAGTTGGTAAGGTTGATATCTCGAATCAGTTTTACACAGAGAAAACTAAATTTGATGTCGAGAAAACATTCAATGGAAGTGTTAAGAAAATTTTTGGAAAAATGTTGAATGGGAAAGTTAAGGGGGTTAAAGATTTTTATGCAACTAAAAAGGCAACATACAACCCTACTGCGCAAGAACTGAAAGCCATCAAGTCTGAGAAGACTTGGATGGAAGTCTGTTTCCCTTGAAGTCTTAGGACTTATGCCGGAGATCCCAAGTTTATATCGTGGATCAGGAATCGGCATTTTTCTAATGTTTGAAGTTTTTGGTTGAAAGTTTTTGATAGTGTTTGGATGTTTACAGGTTGTATGACTACGCAGGAGCTTCCAGGTTGGTAAGTGCGAAGCAGGAATCGGCATTCTGATTGGTAAAATGGTGATGTAGACGTAACATTCCTACAAGTGATATTGTGTTCTACATGTGGTAATTTTTACAATTGATATAGATGGTGCATACTTGCAAGTGGTAAATCAAGGACATTAATTTGTACTTGATCTGCTACAAGTGGTTAAGAATAGACAATGTGATGAACCACACCCTGAATCTACAAATGATTATATCATAAAAACTTATTTTCCGGAAAAATCATTTTGGTTAAAACAAACTTAAGTGTTTTGAAATCTAAATGAGAAAATAGTTTTGTGATAGAGGGAGTTCTGATTGTTTATGCCAAGTGAATGGCGATTTGATGCGATTCGATATCAGTTGTCAAGTTTATTGTACAGTTTGTCATGTTTTCTGTATAGTTTGTTTTCAAATTTCCTAAAATGTGTTTGCATTTTAGGGGGAGTATAAAATTTTAAAAAATCCAAAAACATTTGAAAATTTGAAAAAGACAAAAACATGATAAAATTCAAAAATGAGTTTTTGTTGCATATAGAGGAAATGATAGTACATCAGTGGACTATCACAACATGCTAAAGAAATGTAAAGTAAAAATGTGATAAACAATCTTACTGCGGATATGTCAGTAGGTTTTTGCACATTTAGTAGATTGTGACGAGATATAAACCTAAATTTCAAACTTGCTTGTTTTGTGGGTTAACACAAACTTGGATATATAGGTAACCCCTGAAATCTTGTTTGAAAGGTCCCTTATTCTGAGATACTAGGTCTTTATGCTCAGTGATATCTGGGGTATTATCCCGGGACTTCTGATTTTGCGGAAGCAATGGCCTAGTCCCCGGAGAATACTTTACATTTGCTTGAAATATAGCTCTCCCTCAGCTAAAAAATGATGAAACATTGAAAAATGCTAATCATGGCTGTTGAAACAAAAGATCCTCTAAAGGGGACACACCGAAAGTCGAAGCCGTCATCTCTCTGCGTATACGGGAGTATCGACCTGAGCTCTCACGGCCCTCGTACTATAATTTATTCCCCTGACAGATATCATCTGTGGTATATTCACCTGTAAGACTGAATATTGGGATCTGGATACGGGAGTATATTCAAGTAGTGGGACACACGGATAAGTTTAAGTTGATTAAAACATTAACAACGTATCTCGGATCAGTTGAACTTTGTGTGAAAATTTAAGTGGACAAACATACTGACAATCTAGGTAAATTGTTTAGAACTTAATATGAAATGAAGCTTAACGGTGTTAGTGATCTGTCTCAGAAACTGATATGATCCTCTTGCACAAACTCACAAAAATATTGTTTGTAAATATTTTTTTATTGCATTCCTTTACAATCAAAAATTACAAACAGATTTTAGTGTGTTTTAGCATAAAATTTTGAAAAATACAAAAAGATTTTTGACAACTGATATTGGAAAGCTGATTGTTAAAATTTCAAGTGCTAAACATGATGACTTGGTTGTGAGGGGGAGTGAATCTTAAAATGTCAAAAGGTTTGTTAAAATCCTTACAATTGGTATTTTAAAACCTACATTTGGTTCATCATTGATTTGTGATATGAGAGAGAATTATCTGATTATATCAGATTGTTGGTGCATTTAAATTGTTAAATTTAGAAAATTTATTTCTGGGTTAAGATTGTTACAGGTGAGCCAGATTAATTCATTCAAAGCTTATGAAAGTCAGAATCTGATTATGAATCTAAAAGTTTGCTAGCTGCTGATGCTGATGAACTTAAGGAATCAAGAGATCTGATCAAGAGAATTAGATGAGATCCAGGCAATGATCTTGTAAACAACATTTGAGTCAGGCATCGATCCTAAAGCAGATGTTGCTGAAGAACAAATGAATACCAGCAAATCGTGAGGGGGAGTCTGATAGAGCCAGGTGATTCTGGAGAAGAAGATAGAGAGAGAAAAGCCCGGAGACTGATCAAGAATGAAGATGTGAAGACACAGCATTGATGTGACTCGATAGTCGACTCGTCAACATCTGAGGGGGAGTCTGTTGGTGCACTACATCTGTCGACTTCGTCTTGTATCGAGTCTTAGACTAGCTAGAATAGATCAGGGCACGTAAATCGAGAGAATGAGAGAGAGTTAGCAAGATTTCGCTTGAATGAATGTGTATGTAAAGGATTTCGCTTGAAGCTGCTCAAGCGAAATCAACATGTTAAGATTTCGCTTGAGTCATGCTGAAGCGAAATCCCAATCCCTATATATAGGAGATCAAGGTCAAGCGAAATCATAAGTTGTTTTTGTGAGATTTCCATACCGAGGTGCTGCCGGTGTGAGAACTGATTGTAATTGCTTTCATATCAATACAAATCAGTGTTAAAGTGAAGATTCAGCTGTTTATAGGTCAAATACTTGTTTTCCGCACCTGTATTTGATGGAATTCCTCTGAACCGACTCGTTTAGGTCGCGAACCCGATCCTTACATTTCTACCTTGTAGTCTTCCCGTATCGGCAAAAAGTGAGGAGATTTGGTCAAACGGTCAACAACAACCCAGATGCTGTCGTGACTTGATGGCGTGCGCGGGAGTTTTGTTATGAAGTCCATAGCTATACTCTCCTACTTCCACATAGGGATCGAGGGTTGCTCGAGTAAGCCAGAGGGTCTTTGGTGTTCAGCCTTGACTTTCGAGCAAGTCAGACACTTCCCAACGTAGAGAGCGATATCCCTCTTCATGCCCAGCCACCAGTACTTATAGCGAAGGTCCTGGTACATTTTATCGGCACCGGGATGAATAGAATACCGGGATTTGTGGGCTTCGTCCATCAAAATCTGTCGCAAATTGGTCCGCTTAGGGATCCAAATTCGGTCCAGAAAGTGGAATATCCCATTCGACTTATTCACAAGCTGGGCTCAATCGTGATAGATTCTTTCCTTCTTCAAAGTGCTCTCATTAAAACAAGCATGCTGGGCTTCGCGGATGAGGGTTTTGAGATCGTATTGGGCTTAGATATCACGAATGCTGAGCAGATAGCTCCGTCTGCTGAGGGCGTCAGCAACGACATTTGCTTTGCCTGGGTGATAACGAATCTCACAGTCGTAATCGTTGAGAAGTTCTACCCATCGGCGTTGACGCATATTAAGTTCCTTCTGGTCAAAGATATGTTGTAGGCTCCTATGATCGGTGAAGATCGTACACTTAGTACCATACAAGTAGTGTCGCCAAATCTTTAACGCAAAAACAACGGCGCCTAGCTCGAGGTCATGGGTTGTATAGTTCTTCTCGTGGATTTTGAGCTGACGAGATGCGTAAGCAATGACCTTGTCCCGTTGCATGAGGACACAACCAAGACCAAGGTTCGAGGCATCACAATAGACAATAAAGTCATCGTTTCCGTCGAGTAAAGTGAGAACGGGAGCATTGCAAAGCATGTGTTTGAGGGTTTGGAAAGCAGACTCTTGTTCAGTTCCCTAAACAAAAGGCTTGTCTTTATGTGTAAGAGCGGTAAGCGGCACAACGATTTTTGAGAACCCTTCGATAAATCGACGATAATAGCCCGCTAGTCCGAGGAAAGAACGGACTTCAGACGGGTTCTTAGGTGTAATCCAACTCTTAACTGCTTCAATCTTTGCAGGATCGACGTGAATACCTTGACTATTGACAATGTGACCGAGGAATTGAACCTCCTACAGCCAGAATTCGCACTTGGAGAACTTGGCATAGAGTCGATTTCCCTGGAGTAGCTCGAGAACCAAACGTAGATGTTGCGCGTGTTCGGCTTTCGACTTGGAATAGATCAAGACATCATCGATGAACACGATGACGAAGCGGTCGAGATAAGGTTTACACACGCGATTCATGAGATCCATGAAAACCGCGGGTGCGTTGGTTAAACCAAAAGGCATAACAACGAACTCATAGTGACCGTATCGGGTGCGAAAAGCGGTTTTGGGTATATCTTCCTCTTGAATGTGTAACTGGTGATAGCCTGAGCGTAGATCGATCTTGGAGAAACATGTAGCACCTTGTAGCTGATCAAACAAATCGTCAATTCGAGGTAGGGGATAGCGATTCTTGATTGTCAACTTATTCAATTCTCGATAGTCGATGCACATCCGAAACGAACCATCCTTCTTTTTGACGAAAAGGACTGGTGCGCCCCATGGAGAGGTGCTCGGGCGAATGAAGCCTTTATCAAGTAGTTCATGGAGCTGACTTGCGAGTTCACGCATTTCGGACGGAGCGAGTCGGTAAGGAGCTCTAGCAATAGGGTTTGCTCCAGGAATAAGGTCGATACGAAAATCGATATCACGACTTGGCGGCAGTCCGGGAAGATCCTCAGGAAAAATGTTAGGGAATTCTCGAACCATGGGAACATCTTTTCCACCAGGACTCCCTTTCTTTTCCTTCTCCGCTACTACGATGTTAGCCAAGAAAGCTCTATATTCCTTGCGGAGGTACTTGCTAGCTTGGACACATGACATGAGCTTGAGACCTTTCGAAGCAGTTTCACCGTAGACACACAATACATCACCATTAGCGAGCGCGAATCGAATCATCTTATCAAAGCACACGACTTCAGCATGGTTTTCACGAAGAAAGTCCATGCCTACTATGATGTCAAAACTTCCGAGCTGCATCGGGATGAGATCAATTGGGAATATGTGATTGTTGAGCTCAAGAGTACAATCACGGAGAACAGAATTGACGGCGACGGTTCTTCCAGTGGAGACTTCGACATCGAACGTCGAGGGGAGATGGGAGCGCTTACGATTAAGGAGTTTCTCGAATTCGAATGACACAAAACAGTTATCGGCTCCAGTATCAAACAAACACGAAGCATAAATACCATTCACAAGGAACGTACCATTAACCACATTGTTGTCTGATGTGTTAAAAATGCAACATATAAATTTCGTCAAATGAGGCATAAAACTAACCCTTTTTTAGTACTAATGTTGGAAAAATTGTGCTTTTGTCTTCCTTTTGTATTTTCAGGATTAAATGAGCTCAAATTAACAAAAGAAGCAAAAAGACATCAAAATCTAACATAAATACAAGAAAAGGAACAAGACGTGACATGCCCGACCCCACGACAGCATCTTCCCAAGCAAAACAAGAGATCAGAAGCCAGAACACGCCCCGTGCTCAGCCAGCACGGGGGCGTGCCCAAGTGTCAGCAGAAAAGACAAAGTGGTAGAAGCTTCTATTGCCCACCACGGGGCCGTGCTCAGCGGACACGGGGCCGTGGTCAACTATAAGATTCGCACAATCCAGCAAATCTGCATAGTACAAAGATTCTTCTGCACCACGGGGTCGTGCTCAGCGCACACGGGGGCGTGGTCAACTAAAAAGACAAAAATGCATTAAATGAAGAAAGAGAAGGATGTGGACACGGGGCAGTGCCCACTGGACACGGGGCCGTGCCCGAGCTTCTGTTCAGCCTATAAATAGAAGTGCTTGGCTCAAGCTCAAACCATCTCTTGGCACACCACCTCTCTCACACTTCACCTACCACCCACCACCACCATAACACCATCATCCATTGTCCATCGTAGAGTGTGTGAGTCGTCTCGGGATCCAAGATTGATCGTAAGAGTTCTTGACAATCAAGGCCATGTTTGCCTAAGTCTCTTACATCACTTGGTGAAGACAAAGTGTCTAGTGTAATACTTTTTATTTATAATCTTTTGCACTTTTTACTTGGTTTTGTATTAATGACTTTAATAACTAGTTGCTTATGTTGAAGGTGATCTTTCCTTATCGTTTGTCCGTGGTGTCTTGGCATTATTTTACTGTCTATATAAAATAAAATATTTTCACCATTCATGTCTCCACGGTCTATATGGAGGTATGTTGGCTACCTGGTCGGGGGTTAAGGGAACGGTTTGGTAAAGGTCTTGCCATTGTTCAGCGTTTAGAGGTCCTGCAATGGACCTGGGTCAAATTTAGTAGGACCTCCTTCAATACTTAACGGTATTGGATGGCGGGGGTCCAAACTCTTTGATCCCCTCATAAGTTAACTACTATTAATACTATAACCCGACTATTTAGGGCTGTATCCCTGCTGACTCAGACTACTTAGTCGAGGGTAACGTCACCTCCAAAAGAGGGGCCTACCATAATTTGCATTAATAACTTAATAAATTATCTTCCAATAATCCACCCTTTTAGGATTGTATCCTAGCTGACTCAAACTACTGGGTGAGGGTAACGTCACCTTCAAAAGAGGGGCCTACTACAATAACTAAGATAATCTCTTAAAATAGTGCAAAAGTGCGAAAATAATCAAAGGTTACACTAGATACGAGTCGGAACCAAGTGATTCATCTTGTCTATATGTTTTTCTTTTATTTTTCAGCATTTTAGTTAGTTTTTATTTTTCTTAGCTTAAACCATTTTTTTTTCTAAACTTTTTTATTTGATTAGACGTTGAGGATAAACCAGTACTAAAAGCTCTTGTGTCCTTGGACGACCTCGATATCTTACCAACACTATACTACGCTCACGATGGGTGCACTTGCCCATATGTGTGTCTAGTGTTAGTAAATATCGTGTTTTATAAATGTAAAACTTGACTAAAAAGTGTTAAAGGGGCTTAAAATATACACCTAATATATATAACACTAGAATACGCATCAAGTTTTTGGCGCCGTTGCCGGGGACACAAGGATTTTAAGAAAGTTAGGAATCAACGGCCTAATCGTTTTTCTTATTTTTCATTTTTTTAGGATTTTTTTTTTAGTTTTTCAGCTTCTGCAGAACTCAGCACGGGCCGTGCCCGCTGAACACGCCCCGTGCCCAATCATTGGAACTGGCAATCTTGTTTTAAGTCAGACAGTAAGCTGAACACGGGGCTGTGCCCACTCAGCACGCCCCCGTGCCCAAGTTTCAGTTACTGAAAACAGAACCGTAAGATCCCGACGGTTGGTAATTTCTGACACAAACATGAGTGGTACTGATACTTTTTACTTTCGGCACTCTTATGGTACTATGTGGTGTCAATTATGTGGTGGCAACCATAAAGAATTAGAATGCTTTTTTCTAAATTATAAACCCCACTATATAGACCCATCATTCCCTAGTATCCTTAAGAGGGGCGAAAGTAAAAATATTCCCTATCGCTCCCTCGAATGCGCCCAACCGGATATTCTAGGAGAAATGCTTCTCGATGAATTATTTCAACTAGAAGATCTAATTATTAATTGGTTAAAAGAACTTAGGGAAGATTTCAATAATCTTTTCCAAGACGATAACCAAGAAGAGAGGTTGGAAACGCATTCAAACAACTTCATTGTTTTTAATGATACTTCTAACTCTAGTGAGGACTTGAGCGATAGTCGTCCCTGTGTCGATTGTGCCGTGAAGGACTCCCCATCGACTTCGTTCGATGCATACATAGACCTGAGCGATTCGACATACACCTTCTTTAACGAGAGCCCGGGAAAGGGTTGGACTTGTCCACCTACATATAGCATAGGAATCACCCTCACCAACAACCTCTTGCGTTTTCGTCTTAATCTAGATCAATTAAGGTATCTTAGACACTTTGGGGTTGTTCCATCCAGTAAGGAACCGCCCGATCCGGAAAAGTTCCTTAAAAATAGACGAATTTCATAAAAACAGTTTTCCAACACGGGGCCGTGCCCAGGTCAACACGCCCCCGTGTCCACCAAAAGATTCCCTTCTGACTTTTGTCAGAATACGGACAAAACGTGTCAGGATCTTGCCTGCACACGGGGCCGTGTCCAGCCGACATGGGGCAATGTCCAGCACGTTGTCGTTTTCTATAAATGCAGCCAAGAACCTTGCACATTTGGACCATCCAGGGACAGAGATTTGAAAGGATTTTCTGACTTACCATCCTAGGTATGTTCTAAAAGAAGGTTCTTACAAGCATCTTGTCCTTTCCTCTTTTATCTTTTGCCTTCTTCTTCATCTTTCTTGCACCAAGAACTCCATTAAAGCTTGATTTCAAGCTTTGTTGTGATGTTTATTGAATTTTTGTTCAAGGAATCTTGTTAAAAATAAGTTACACAACATTGTTTTAAGTTATTTCTGCTCAAAAAGCTTCATAAGTTAAGAAAATAATTTGAAACCCCAAGATTCCTTGTTCTAAAAATCTGCAGAAAGTTGAACACGGGGCCGTGCTCATTGAGCACGGGGCCGTGCCCGTGGTACTGTTTCATTAAAACGAACTGTTTTTGGTTTGTTTTCGTAGAATGTCTAGCCAAAACAGCGGAACCTCTTCTGCACACTCAAGGAACAGTCGACGGGAAAGGAAGCCATCGATTGAAGCAACTCTCGTAAGATACGTAATGGCACTACGTGAAGCACTTGACGAGATGACTTCAGTGGAGGAGGTCCTCATTGACCGTATAAACTATCTCTCGGTGGGGTTGGAAAACAGTTTCCAGGAAATAAACCTCTTGCACCAGAGGTTAAACATTCTGGTAACTCCTCCTGTGCAACCAATCCTCCCTCAAGAGGATTGGAACCTCGCACTTGGAATCCAAAATCCTACCGGTTGGGACGACATTCCGGCGGAGCCTCCCCTTGAAGAACTTCAAGAAATTCCGGTGGAAGTTACACCTCCTCAACCCAATGCTCATGAGCCCGCTTTTCTTCTCCCTAGGGAGATCGAAGAGTGGCTCGCCGATGTATGAGGAGCCCGTACCCGAACGAAGAAGTGTCAAGCCACTTTTAACCGAGAGATCTATCTTTTCGGAAATTTTGCTAGTAGAATAAATAGTAGGCTAGAAACTTCTTGGATTGGATTTCTTGTGTTCCTTTGACCTAACTAGCTAATATTTTAATTTTTAGGACTATTATGTAATTCTCTCTATGATTAATGAATGATGGTTTTAGTTAATTTGGTGTTTTGGATGGTGTTGAAATGAATAAAACACACTTGAGATGGCAAAGGATGCAAGGGAAACTTGAACCAGCACTCCATGCAGGAAAACAGAACCGTCCGACAAATTTCTTCGTTTACAGTAAGCTCGGCACGGGCCGTGTCCACCCAACACGGCCCCGTGCTGCACAGTCTGCAGAAAAAGACCCAGTTCAGGTAACTGGACACGCCCGGATAACACGGGGCCGTGTTCAGCGCCCAGTAACACAAATTTTTTTTCTTTTTCACACCTTTTACACATTCAATCAACCTAAAAACTTATTTTTGGGACACATTGAGGACAATGTGTAATTTAAGTGTGGGGGGATGTTAAAACCTTGAATCTTGCAAGTCCTAAATACAAGCCTTAGACAAAACTCTATTGGAACCGCTAATCACCCCAAATTTTTTCAAAAATTTTCATTTTTTTACTTGTCTAGGTTTAACTCGGGAAATTCAAGTTCTCAAAAAGGTTATATTTTTACAAATTTACAACCGATAGCGTCGTGATAAAAAGAACCAACATAAGAAAATTATGAAAAGGCATGACAAGCTTAGTTAAAATTTGATTATATATACTTGATCACATAAAAACCCATTCCCACAAAAGTGAGTTTTGAGCCTTTATTGAGCATACAATTACATATCATTAGAACTAAATGCTCATTTTTCGTTTCTTGTGTGAATAGCCGCTTGGTTCTTACGACTCTAGAACTTGCCATGACGATACATTCCCGGTCCTTACCAACTTAAACCCGAGTAAGTAAATGATGGAGGCATTAGGACTAACCCTTTTTATTTCTACACCATTTTTTTTTACCACCTACCCAAAATCCCCCTAGTTAGCCCCTTTGAGCCTAAACATTTTCATTTCATAACCCAAACCAAACACCCTTTTACCCACTAAAACCTTTTTATTTTTAACCCTTTGTTTTAGTAACAAGTTCGATTTTTTTTCGTATGACTTTCAAAAAAAAAAAAATTGTGTTGATGATGAAGCAAAAGAAAATAAACAAACGAGTTCATCAAAAATAACTTTGTTTGAATAATAGCTTCATCAAAATAAAAATAACAAAAATAGAAAGTCTTACGAAAACCGACACTTGTTACGCTTTTCGCCTTTTTTTTCTACTAACCACCAACCTAACCACCTACCTTTAACCCAAGCCTAACCCTTCACCCACAAAGTCCTCTTGATATTTACAAAGGTATATAAGTTAAAAAGGAAGAGGATTGATTGCTTGGCAAGCCTATGGTAGGAGTAAGTTCCATGCCGCTCTCGAGTGATCCACAAAAATACATTTTCGGCCGAGTGTTGAGTGATCCCCGTGAGGTATGTGAACTTGTATATAAATAGAATTTTAAAGAGGCATGTTATGCCCTAATAAGTAATTTATCTTATGAAAAGTTTTAAATAAATCATGACGAATAGGATTGTAAATAAATAAAAATAAAATTAAATAAAGAATCTTGGAAATCCCGACACTCTACGACAAGCCCAAAAACCTTCTTCTCTACCCATTCCATTTGGGAGTGTAATAGCCACATATTAAAGAGTTTTGCTTGAGGACAAGCAAAGATTCAAGTGTGGGGGTATTTGATGTGTTAAAAATGCAACATATAAATTTCGTCAAATGAGGCATAAAACTAACCATTTTTTAGTACTAATGTTGGAAAAAGTGTGCTTTTGTCTTCCTTTTGTATTTTCAGGATTAAATGAGCTCAAATTAACAAAAGAAGCAAAAAGACATCAAAATCTAACATAAATACAAGAAAAGGAACAAGACGTGACATGCCCGACCCCACGACAGCATCTTCCTAAGCAAAACAAGAGATCAGAAGCCTGAATACGCCCCGTGCTCAGCCAGCACAGGGGCGTACCCAAGTGTCAGCAGAAAAGACAAAGTGGTAGAAGCTTCTATTGCCCACCACGGGGACGTGCTCAGCGGACACGGGGCCGTGGTCAACTATAAGATTCGCACAATGCAGCAAATCTGCATAGTACAAAGATTCTTCTGCACCACGGGGTCGTGCTCAGCGGACACGGTGGCGTGGTCAACTAAAAAGACAAAACTGCATTAAATGAAGAAAGAGAAGGATGTGGACACGGGGCCGTGCCCGAGCTTCTGTTCAGCCTATAAATAGAAGTGCTTGGCTCAAGCTCAAACCATCCCTTGGCACACCACCTCTCTCACACTTCACCCACCACCCACCACCACCATAACACCATCATCCATTGTCCATCGTAGAGTGTGTGAGTCGTCTCGGGATCCAAGATTGATCGTAAGAGTTCTTGACAATCAAGGCCATGTTTGCCTAAGTCTCTTACATCACTTGGTGAAGACAAAGTGTCTAGTGTAATACTTTTTATTTATAATCTTTTGCACTTTTTACTTGGTTTTGTATTAATGACTTTAATAACTAGTTGCTTATGTTGAAGGTGATCTTTCCTTATCGTTTGTCTGTGGTGTCTTGGCATTATTTTACTGTCTATATAAAATAAAAGATTTTCACCATTCATGTCTCCACGGTCTATATGGAGGTATGTTGGCTACCTGGTCGGGGGTTAAGGGAACGGTTTGGTAAAGGTCTTGCCATTGTTCAGCGTTTAGAGGTCCTGCAATGGACCTGGGTCAAATTTAGTAGGACCTCCTTCAATACTTAACGGTATTGGATGGCAGGGGTCCAAACTCTTTGATCCCCTCATAAGTTAACTACTATTAATACTATAACCCGGCTATTTAGGACTGTATCCCTACTGACTCAGACTACTTAGTCGAGGGTAACGTCACCTCCAAAAGAGGGGCCTACCATAATTTGCATTAATAACTTAATTAATTATCTTCCAATAATCCACCATTTTAGGATTGTATCCTTGCTGACTCAAACTACTGGGGTGAGGGTAACGTCACCTTCAAAATAGGGGCCTACTACAATAACTAAGATAATCTCTTAAAATAGTGCAAAAGTGCGGAAATAATCAAAGGTTACACTAGATATGAGTCGGAATCAAGTGATTCATCTTGTCTATCTGTTTTTCTTTTATTTTTATTTTTCAGCATTTTAGTTAGTTTTTATTTTTCTTAGCTTAAAACATTTTTTTTTCTAAACTTTTTGATTTGATTAGACGTTGAGGATAAACCGGTACTAAAAGCTCTTGTGTCCTTGGACGACCTCGGTATCTTACCAACACTATACTACGCTCACGATGGGTGCACTTGCCCATATGTGTGTCTAGTGTTAGTAAATATCGTGTTTTATAAATGTAAAACTTGACTAAAAAGTGTTAAAGGGGCTTAAAATATACACCTAATATATATAACACTAGAATACGCATCATTGTCAGCCTGGGCTTGGCGCTCATTGATGTTGAAGGTTCTGGCGCGGGCGGCTTGTTGCTGTTGCTGTCGAGGCTGTTGTTGCTGCTGTTGCTGGGGCTCTTACTTCACAACCCTGTTCGGGCACATGTTTGCGAAGTGGTTGGGATCACCACACGTGAAGCAGACTCTGGCGTTGACCGCGAGTGCCTGAGCCGCTTGTTGGCCTTGAGGAGCTGGAAGCAGAGCTTGATGAGCAGTAGCTTGAGCTGGTGCTTGGCGGGGACCAGTACGACAGTTAGCAGTGAAGTAGCCGTACATATTGCAGTGCAAGCAAAATCGGCAGGCGATACCCACCGGGTGATGATACGTATATGTTGGGCAGGCAGGGTGGGGGCCTATGTATGCACGCTTAGCAGGCGGTGCATAGGTGATTGGTGCTGGTGCTGATCGATGCTGGGGTTGCTGCTGAGCCGGTACGGCTTGGAGTGGAGCAGCAGTGGTTGTGACAGCACAGTTCTTGTTGCTGGAGCTGCTGTTGTTGTTCTTCCTCTTGTGACGAGAGGACTTGGATGATTGAGATGCGGTGGCGGTGTTGGCGGTTGGTGCGGCGGTAGCTTGGTGCAGGTTCTTTGAAGTTTTATCCCAAAAACCAGCTTTTACTCGCTTGTCGTTGATTTCAGTGGCAAGCAAGTAAGTTTCTTCGATTGTTGCTGGCTTTGAAACATGCACAAAATCAGCAACACAATCCGGCAGAGCACGGATGTATTTCTTGATCGTCATGTCAATAGTCTTCACTTGATCGGGGCAGATGATACTGAGCTGCTTGAAGCGAGCAGTCAGGGCAGCGTTGTCACCATCTTTCTGCTTCAGATGCCAGAATTCATCCTCCAGCTTTTGGCGCTCATGGGGAGGGCATAACTCTTTGAGCATAACGTTCTTCAACTCATCCCATGACAGACCATAGGATGCATCGTTTCCGTGCTTGTTCCTCTCGGCCGTCCACCAGTCTAGTGCGCGGGACTGGAAGACGCCGGTAGCATTCAGTGTGCGTAGATCGTCAGGACATCCGCTCTGTCGCAGGGTGACTTCGATCGAGTCGAACCATTGAAACAAGGTCGTGGGGCCATCTTCGCCAGTGAACTCTTTCGGTCCGCATGCCTTGAACTGTTTGAAGCTGAAAGCAGCTTTGGGTGTAGCTTTAGGAGCTTCGGTCCTGGATTCTTCAGACGATTTGCTCACATTCTCGTACAGTTCACTCACGATCTGAGGAACTACCTTTGCCACTTACTTAGTGACAAGAGCAGCAAGGCGTTTGTCCCTCTGTTCTTGACGAGTAACTCGTGGGTGACGGGGTCCAGATGAAGGTCCAGATGATGACATTGTCTGCAACAGACATCGCCATAGGGCTCAAACTCAATAAAATCGAATCTCACCTCACACGCCTAATACTACTAAAGCTCAGGAACACGTATAATCACGTAACCACATAGGCACATAATCACAGATTCACATAAGCACATAAGCACGTAAGGCACAGAAGCACATAAGCATGTAATCACATGATGCAGTCAGAATACAGAAACCTATCATTCAATGTCCGCGAGCGTTCGAAATAGCGATCGCGAATATCATAGCGATTAGTATAGCGTAAGCGAATAGTATAGCAAGCAACATTGCGCAAAGTCGTTCCTCTTGTAGTAGCGATTTGTTAGCGGTTTGAGGTAAGTGAGCAGTGCGAGTCGTGTGTGTCGATTAACAATAGCGAAATTCGAATAAATCATCAAAAATTAAAACATATAAACAGGTAAATACACACATAAAATCGGCGAGTATCAGAGTCGGCAGTAGCGAGCTCAGAATCGAATCATATAAAAATCGAGAAATAGATTGTCTCAGGCTCGATAGACATTGACTACCCAAAGTGATTCGATTATTCGCAAGGACTTTTTGTACACACTTTGACCTTCAGGACTGTGATCTCGCCTCGAATCTGGGCGATCAGCACGCATCCTTCCAGTCATATCGTGACTTCAAGTCGTTGGAGTCCATCGAGACTTTGGTGAGAGTTTTGTAAAACCAAGTAATGGTCGGAACAAGTCGTCAAGGTTCGGGTTTCACCCCTGACTTAACAAATTAGTTCATGTTTTGATAAAATAAAGGAGAATTATGCGTCAAAGTATGGATTTCACTCCTGGTTCAACGCAAATTCTCGTGTTTATAGATAAAATGCGGGTCGAACAAGCAATTTAGTCGAGAGTTTGCGATTTTCACTCCTAATCTCGGCCTAATCGCTCATTCATTTTTGAAAACTAAAGTGCAGTGATAGTGTAGCGTAGGCGAGAATAGCGAGAAATAGCAGTAAGCTCGTACATAATCCCTGCAGGATATGCACAAGTCGGTTTGTTGGTTCCTAACTATAGACTAGGTCGTTTCTAAGACATCGACCCGGACTAGGTCGAGTCTTGCCTAATTCCCATAGTTATGGCTCTGATACCAATCTGTCACACCCCAACCGATGGCGGAATCATCGGGGCGCGGCACTGAGCGAAACAGATTGTCCAGAAGTTTCCATAACAACTATAATTACGAATTATTAACTATAATTACGAATTATTTAAAGCACCATGTCCCATACCATGTCATAAAAGATAACACAATTATTACAGACAAGATCTAGTCAAATTGTTCTGTTCCGACAACTCAGATTTCAAAATACAGGCAATTATTTATTTGTTTCTAGACCTTTCCTAACCTCGATTTCACAGCAAGCCAAGCATATAAACATCCTAAGCACCTGTCACATACGTTAAAGTAAAATTCAATACACATAGTGTAAAGGTGAGCATACAAGTTTAATAGATATAATAGAGTTCGAAATCGTTACGCATAACCAGCACGTACACAGTGTAAAATGAGGCATGTTAGTTATCGACATGAACCTATCGATACCAATGACTGCGGGTTGATTGCCCGAGGCAGTTCGTAATACACACTCACCACTGTGAGCCATGTAACAAATTGTCATTAACAACCCCTGAGTAAACAGGTGCTGAGTCCAAACAAATAGTACTATCGTTGCTAAGGCAGGTAGACAACATTCATTAATTCACGTATAACATGCGGTAACGGTTAGTGTTAAAGTATTGCGTAGTGTGTTCGATGTGATTTAGAATATGTAACGTATGTAACACCCAAAAGTGCGTAAAACAAAAAGGGATCGAGTATACTCATAGCGATTGATGGATTGAAGGGAGCGCTAAAGAGTAAGGTTAGCCTGAACAGAACGATAGCATAACGATAAGCGACACATAAATCGAAGCAAAGTGTCTGTGGGTCGGACAGCAATCCGATCGGATGGTAATCCGATCGGGTAGCCGGTCGATCAGGTGACAATCCGCTCGGATGGTCATCCGATCGGGTGACCTTTCGAGTGGATTGTTACTTCATTTGGGAAAGATGTGTTTGTGTATGATGGCTTGTCTATTGAAGTTTTCGTTGTAGCATTTTGAAAATGGAGAAGTATCTCTACCTTTCAAGTCGGTCGATCGGACGGCAGTCCGATCGGACAGCAATCCGATTGGCGAGGCTTCTCAGGTTTGAGAACAAATTCACAGCAGGACGGTCACTCGATCGGATGGCTATCCGATCGGGTGGCAATCCGTTCGGAGTGAACATGTTTGAAAATCATTAAGTGTTGAAGTCAGAACATCTCATGGTCGAGTGGTAATCCGATCGGGTGGTAATCCGATCGGACAACATTTCGTTCAATGTTCAACCTCCAAAGTTTGAAAATAAAAGTTGAGTGTGGGGCCAAGCTGTAAGCCGATTGGGTGGTAACCCGATCGGGTGACAATCCGATCGGACAGCAGTCCGATCGGGCGGCACTCCGTCCTGGTCGGCCTGATCGTCTTACACTTGGTTGTTTTTGATGGTTTGTAGTTTTATCGAGACGGTGTGACAACGTGCTAACCAACAGAACCCCATCTTGACACAAGTGACCCGATCGAACAGGAATCACCCAAGTTCAACCAGTTAACCGGTTCAAGACGGTCGTTCTTGCTTAACCCGAAATCGGCTGTCTCGTTGGTAGAACTCAGATCTTGAACTAACACATCCCCAAGAAGGAGTAGAAGGTTAGAACAAGGTCTGATCCTATCGGTTGTGAGTGCATTGAGTGTAAAAGAGTTGAAAGAAAGTTAGAAACCATCTTTCAATCCTTTTTCACCATGAATATGTTCATATCTATGCAAGATCTTTGTTTATTTATGTGGAAATCGTTCAGATCTAAGTTGTTCTTAGTGGGTTGAAGTCAAAACATGAAGTTCATAAGAACACCACGATGACATCATCCTAGAACACCTCAAATCTAGTGATTTCACGGTTAAAAGTTAAGATTCAAAATATAGAAATGTGTAGGAGTGCGTGTAGATCAAGAAAGTACAAGATTTAGATGGAAAACTTACAAGAATCGCGAGAAATCTGAAGAAAAGTGGGCAAGAAGCGTTGGTCGGACGAGAGGTGCAGAAAAGGTAGGTTTGTGATGTTGACAGGGGTATTTATAGGCTTTCCATAAAAGGAAAGGGGGAGGAGAGGGCTGGTCGATCTGGTGGTAATCCGATCGGGTGACTGCTCGATCGAGTGGCTCCTCGATCGGGTGGCAGCTCGATCAGCTGGCCACTCGATTGGAGGGAACGGCGCGATGGGTTTTGCGATTTCGATCCACGTGTTGAGCTTTGCGATGCGATAGAGTTTCCTATTCAAATTACTTTTAATCCCAACTACTATATCAACATACAATCATCCTTAACTAACTTGCGTTTAGCGTTTGCGATTTGATTGCGATTGCGTTTCGATTAATTACCACATCATAACATAAATAAACATGCACAAGTAACACATAAGGCACACACACACGTAAAACAATATCCAGAACGCGTAATTCGAGTTGCGAGTGCGATTGCGATAGCGATAAAGCGATAAAACATGCGATAAATATCGAATAAACCTCGATTATTAATAAGTACTCCTCATAATACAACTAACGTAAAGCATAAAATAGACTAACTACAAGTCAAAGAAGTCAAAACAAGAATTGAGCAAGGAGTGATAGATCGCAATTAGCAATCTTGTCTCCCTTTGACTTCAATCTTGACTTTGACTTTCGAAACACGGGGTGTTACAGTGTTGGCCTGGAAAGAGCCATCAACATTGGTATCCGAACTAGATTTGGAGTGGTGGCCTGGAAGGAGCCAGCCGTGACTAACGAGGACGTTGGCCCCCTAAGGAGTGTCGATTGTTATGGACTTATCTTACATCAGTTGTATAGGCAACCAATAGGAGATTTATATACTAAATGGGCCCTGGTTTACAAGAAGAAGACGGGTTTCAAAAATACATCCAAACACAAATCATGTATTTATTTGTGTAAAAAAAATCAACTCCAACCAACCCATTTATTTGGAGTGGTCAACAATATGGACATATAAGAATGCCTACAATTTATGTCGTAATTGTATTACAATCGTGTCTAGTCTAATGCAAGCCAGCCCTAGTTGTTAGGGTGTAAAAGAGTTTAGCCGCTCATCAGGTACCTAATATTGGCCCGCTAAACGCTGGAACCAAGTCAAATAAGTAATACATAGCAGGGCCGGCCCGTTAGGGTAATTGGGCTAGGCGACAGCTTAGGGCCTCCAAAAAAATAGGGCCTCCAAAATTTAAAAAAATAAATCTATATTTAAAAAAAGGATATTATATTTACGGTGATATTTGTTAACATTAATACAAGTGTAGTATGGTGGTAAGAACAAGATTTGGTTTTTGTAGAGGGCTGAGTTCGAATCCCACCAACTACCCATTTTCAAAATTATTGATCACCTCACTCACTCCTTTAATAAAATGGTTATAAACGCATATCTTTTAATCACCTTTCTTAATTTAATAATCTAAAATTTTGTCCACACATTTTTTTGACATGATACGTCTAAAATTTTATTTAAAAAAAATCATTTCTAACTAATAACAATAGTATACTTAACATAAATAGAATGTTTTAATTCCTTTCACACATAATGTAAGTTGTTATTTGTTAGGTGAAACTCTTTTAACCAACTTAGATTTGATTTATGTATTAGATTCTAACATTATTTGATTAGGGAAATCATCTAGTTTATATAATGGTTAATTGCTTTATAAGTTTCTTTATAATATATTTCATGTCAGATACAAAACGAAATTACAAGCCTAAAAAAATTAAAAAAAGACCTCGAATTTTTAATTCGCTTTGAGCTCAAACTTGATACATAGAAAAACGATTTGAGCTCAAACTTGATAAACTAACTATGAGCCAAACTCAAGTTTAAAAAACACACATGATTCAAGCTCGAGCTCTCTTAGGTTAAACAAGGCAAGCTCAGGCTCGGCTCATTTGTACAATCCTACTGGTTTTCTCTAGCAGTTTTGCTAATTGAGTTAGGGCCGATAGAAATAATGCAATCAACTTCACAGACCCGAATTTTAAACACATAGGGTCATACCATCAGAAATTACAATTGAAATTGTCATATGATAAACCATTTTACAATTTGTAAATTGGACTATGAAAACCATTAACAAAGATCCGGATTGGAGTTTTACGACAATGCTTCAGCCATGATTGACCGATGCGTGATCTGTTGTTCATAAAGTTGCCTGAATATGCGGTATTTAGCATCGTGATACTTTTTCACTTTCGGGTCTTTTGATGGATGGATTACCTGTAATAACAAAATGGAACAAATAATCCGACCTGTATAAAATGGTCCAACTCATGCTAAAATGTCCCAACCCATGTCATTCATACACATACGGTCTGGAGCAGATGATATTGCCACCTGTAAATGATTTTATCAATGAAGATTACTACATACCTGACCAGCTGCATTGAGCGCCTTCATGGCGTCTCTGAGAGTAGGATATTTCTTTGCAGCAACAGCACCGAGAATCGCGGCGCCTAATAAAACGGACTCACTTTCACGAGGAAGAATTATAGGGCAACCTGCATCATCATGTGTCAGGAATAAATATTAAATTTTATTGGCCTCTGAGGGAGAGAGAGAGAGAGGGAGAGAGAGAGAGACCGATGATATCAGCATGCTCTTGAATAAACAATGCATTCTTTGAAAGCCCACCAGAAGCAAACAGTGTATCAATCTGTAAACGCATAAAACATGTATTGGTGATAGTCAATGTTCAATTCTTCCCACAAGACTTGTAATGAACGTATCATCAAATCAAAACGTTTCTGGAGTATAAACACATGCTAAAAGCACACTTACTTTGTGTCCATGCTCGTTGCAATGTTCGATGATATGACGTGTACCATATGCAAGGCCTTGCAGAGTGGCAAAGTATTGAAGAGCCAACTGTCTTTCACTTGTATCAAGATTTAAACCGCAAACCATTCCTTTTGCATTTGGGTCTGCAATTGGAGACCTAAGGAAAGATGTATGTAGAGTCGTCACAAGAATTAGACTTAAAAATGAAACGGGTTGAAAATAAAGTGCAACTTTTAAAACATAATTACATAAACACTCCAAAATCATTTATTTAAAAATTAGATTATTACCGAAAGAATAATGAATATAACTTGTGATGATACTTGACTCACTAATTACGTATGAAAATAAAATTAAAAAAAAAACATAAAAAAGGACAAAAGTGTTCTGGGTCAGCCTAGCTCACTCAGTTTGACATCAACCAAAAATTACCTTTTTGACCTATTACCCAACCCGCCTGACTAGGGCTGCAAACGAACTGAACGTTCAACGAACAATTCGTGAACCGTTCGGTGGGAAGTTTGTTTGTGTTCGTTTAATAGATCAACGAACACGAACAAGAAATTTCGTTCATTTAACTACGAACACGGATAGAGGCCGTGTTCGTTCATTTATGTTCGATAGTTCATTAGTGTTTTTAGTTTTTAGAATTTGTTTAAATACTTCAAAATTCCAACAAATAAAATATTCAATAAGTATCAGTGCATTATATATTCCGTTCATAAACACTTGTTTATGTTCATTTGTTTCAATTTGTGTTCATGAACTTTAGTTTGTCTTCATTTGTGTTCATGAACATTCGTTTGTGTTCGTTGCCTAAAATTAACAAGCGAACACGAACACATTCATTTTCTTAACGAACGAACACAAAATATGTTCGGCTAGTGTTCATTAACAATTCGTGAACACATGTATTTTCTTAACAAACGAACACAAACAAGGTCTTGTTCGTGTTCGTTCGGTTCGTTTGCAGCCCTACGCCTGACCCATCCCATACTTGCCACCTCTAGACCATGTTTACCTGTTACCATGGAAATCAGGAAGGACATGAAGATCAGCGGTTAACGCAGCGATAAATGGAGTTCCCATGTCTTTCATCATTTGCGCTAGTAGATCGTTCAACATTTGAAACAGAGATATATCTGCAACATTTACATGAGTAGAGAGCCAAATAAAATAGCTTTTCTAATTAAAATTAAAAAAAAAGGTAAAAAGCATAAAAAATGAAAAAATATACTGCTGAAAAAATAAATCTTACTTTGGGAAGCAGCACGGTTTGCAAGATGTGAAGAAGCTACGTGATTATCAATTATATAATCTAAAAGAGCACCAGTAGCACTTTGGCCGCCTTCAGTTAGCCAAAACTCAGGAACCATAGCTAAACATATTAAAATGGAGGATGTTAAAAAGAAACACAACTTTTTACTAAGGGAAAATTTAACAAGAACAAGCAAAAAAAATAAGATAAATATTTCCAAGTTAATCCTAATATTTACAGCAAGACAGTGATTAGCAAAAGAGAAAACGGACATGATATAATGGAAGTATGCATGAAACGTGACATTATATTTAGATTTAGATGCAGGATATCTGATGCCTTTTTGTCACACCAAAGATATAGCCCTGATGGTGGTCTACACACTTTTAACACGGGTACAAAATGATATTAGCAAAATTATTCGGGGTGAATTGCATAAAAAAAGTAACCAACCTTAGTCAGATCCTATGCAGTTAATGGGGTAAAATATTGGTAATTTTAATATCATGCAGAATTTATATATATATATATATATATATATATATATATATATATATATATATATATCAATTTAACACTAACAATTCAGTTTACTCTCCTACCATTAACAAATTAAGCATTTGCAAAGCACTAACAATTAACAATTAAGACTTAAAACACCAACATTTAACATTAAAAATTAAGACTTAAAACACTAATAGCAGCAATAAGAAGAAAGACGAATGGTAGAACTAAGAAGAAAGGTATTGATATCGGGAAAATCAGTGATATGTCGGTCAGATATCGGTCAATACCGCTGATAATATCGGTACAATCAATATTATTCTGACCAATATTTGACACCGATATTTTACATGGGGACCGATAACCGATATATCGGCGATATATCACTGATATTAACTGTATAGGTCAGATCTCTGTTTTGGGTAGCCAGTTTAATTTAACCCGAAAAACAAATCTACCCAGTCAATATCACCACAATTCGACGAGGTCATCAGCTCTGAATTCTGATTACCTTAAATTGCGATATCTAAAAGTTATCGCAAATGGAAGTTTTTGTAGCCTAATGCTTTTTTGGGATTCGACGAGGTAATCAGCTCTGATTACCTTAAATTGCGATATTTAAAAGTTATCGCAAATGGAAGTTTTTGTAGCCTAATGCTTTTTTGGGGTAGACTAGGTACTCAAAAGCTATCGCAAAAAACTATATCAGCTAATTATAGCAAACTCTTGTGTGAGGGGTGAAACGTGTACCAGACCAAAACGGTCCCCAGACACCTGGGATAAACAATTTGCTCCTCGAGACCGCCATATGACATGTGGAAGTTCCACAAACCAACACCATACGCCGGCATATAGCATCATCATCGTCAGATTCTGAAAAACAATACAATAATAAAAAACAAGACAACAAAATAATCATAATGCATCAACAGAAGATAGGAAACAAGGTAAAATAAAAAGTATAACCATTAGCTTCAGACTTGGGTACGCTTTCCATCACTCCAACGCCGCCGGCATGAGCGTCAATCAGTGACGTTCCTACTGGAGTCCCCGTTACAAGACCCAATTCCTGAAAAAACAAAATCTACTATTGAGTATAGTATATAAAGATGGCCATTAAGAATGGGTCAGAGAGGTCAAATGAGTCGAAAGTCGTCCACAGCATTTTTTATCTTTAGGGGTGCCAGTTTTGGGTTGCGTTCAACCCGAACACAGAACGGTTAATTAAATCATGTCCAGATTTTGGACCCTGAATCCAAACACGCTGTAACACGGGTAACACAAACTTAACCCCACACAACACGATAATCTAACTGAATCAAATGGGATATTGAGTCAACCTGAACACGGAAAATATATTTGAACAAAAATAAGCAAATTTCATACCAAAAAAATGAACAAAATCTTCAAACTATTATATATTAAAAAAAATAGTATTGAAATAATATATTTTTTTTTCGTATTTGATACACTAGTTGTATACACAAAACATTAATAATCATGCGCAAAGCCTTTTCGGAGTCAGCCCAGCACGAAGCGTTTCAAACTCTTAGCAAAAGGTACCAGCCATGCAGTTAATGCGGTAAAATATCGGATATCGGTGAGGACCAATATTAGAGATATAGGTTATCGCGGTGGGATATCGGTAATTTTAATATCATGTAGAATTTTTATATGTAGCAATTTAACACTAACAATTCAGCATACTCTCCCACCATTAACAAATTAACCTTTTGCAACTTGCAAAACACTAACAATTGTAGCAAGTAGGAACTGATTAAGACTTAAAACACTAACAATTAACAATTAAGACTTAAAACACTAATAGCAGCAATAAGAAGAAAGACGAATGGTAGAACTAAGAAGAAAGACGAATGGTAGAACTCAGAAGAAAGGTACTGATATCGGGAATATATCGGTGATATATCAATATCACCGATAATATCGGTACCGATATTCTGACCGATATTTGACACCGATATTTTAGATGGGGACTAATAACCGATATATCACCGATATTAACTACATAGAGTACTAGTTTTGACCAGTTATCCAATCCCACCCGCCTATAAGAGTGGAAAAGCTTCTATACTATCATTCAAAGTCCTTAAAAGTCAAAACAAAAATGTTCTACATTCCCCCAATTAAAAGGTTTGTTGCCTTGATTAACTAATGAACCTCAATTGAACGCCAGTTGAAATCAATGTGAATTCTCCATTACAAAATTTCTTGCCTTCGCAGCTTCGGATGTTAGACCAGAGCCCAGAGCATGACCAGGAAAAGCTACACTTCTTCCTGCACATCGAAATGAGAAAAAAAAAACGAGTGTTTAAATGCAGGCAAGAACTTAATTAAACAAAATTTAACATAATAATAATCAAATTTTATGATCAATGTAAACGTCAAGGGTATACAAAATAAATAAAAAAAGGAAAAAAATAACACTGAACGAAAAGCACCAATGCCACACAGCTGCCGGCGACAATTAACACCGGAAAAGCTCGTAAAAAAAGAAAAAAAAAAGAAAAAATAACATCAAACAAAAAGCAGACGTAAAATCGTTGCGGCGTGTTAATGCGAAGAAATTAGACCAAAACGTAAAACATAGAAAAGAATAACTTAAGTCGATCTAGGACTCGCGCGTTGCGATTGTCAAATGGGGAAAAATAGACGCGTTGTGACGGGCCTGTCAAACGGGAAAAAATAGACCAAAAACGTTAAAACCCACACGCACGTTGCGGCTTGTTAACTTGAAAAAATTAGAACGAAACGTAAAATTAAAAACTTGGCAAAGATGAGAAGTATGGGGAACCAAAGTTGAAAATAAAAAAGTGTTGGGGTAAAATCAGTGGCGGATGTAGCATGTACCGGGGGGCAACCCCCGCTACGGCTTGGCGCGGAAAAATTTGACGTTTTTAGTGTAAATTTTGGAAAAAATTGATGTTTTTTCGATTTCGTTACGGCTTATTTATAAAACGTTACGGCTTGGCGTGAATCCTAGATCCGCCACTGGGTAAAATTGCAAAAGATGAAAAGCTTTGTAAAGTAAAAAAAATCAAAGGGGTTAGAATGCAAAATATGAAAACTTTAGGGTTAGAAGTGAAAAATCAGTTTTTTTAAAAAAAAAAAAACCTATGCATGGGGCACAACACCATGAAGCACCAATAAGTTGCTAATTTATAGTATGGAATTCCTAAAATAATCAGATCTTCAAGCAATCAAACACCTGATTATCTTATTAGTACTATCTTCTACTCCCATTTTATTACAGCTGATTATCTTATCCTGATTATTGAATATCCAAACACCCCTTAAAGGAATCCTATAACATAACTGGTTATAATGTTATATAATTTTCTAAATCATATCAAATATAAACATAAGCAACAGAAAATAGTTATGCCATTTTTAAATTCCATCTTGTTTTAGAAAGAGTAAAGTACACGGATGGTCTATGTGGTTTACCAAATTTTTGGATTTGGTCCCTAGCTTTCCAAAAGTACACATGGTCCCTATGGTTTGCACTTTGTAACACATTTAATCCCCAAGCAACATATCTAAAGGTTTTGCAGGTCCAAGTTAGGAACTAGATGCGTTACAAAGTGCAAACCACAGGGACCGTCCAAGTACTTTTGAAAAAAAAGACAGGGACTAAATGTGTTACAAAGTGCAAACCACGAGGACCATCCGTGTACTTTTGGAAAGCTAGGGACCAAATCCAAAATTTTGGTAAACCACAAGGACCATTTATGTACTTTACTCTTTTAGAAATAAAGTACCTATTTTAGCATGATGTCCATCAACAAGGTCACGTAAACCGACCTCTTCCCAAAAGTCATCATCCCATCCACACGCTTCCATGTCTCGAGAGCTATTTTCATCAATATGCTGCATATGTGCATGACCTAGATACGTCCATTTGCATACTGTTGTGCACATACTGCGTGTATCATCTCCTGTTGCTCTATGAAAAGTATGGAAAAGAACTATAACATCTGAATACTTTGTCTATGTGAGACATATAGGGGTATTTTTGGAATTGGGAAGAAAAGAGAAATGCATTGTTTACTTGTATGACAACCAATCACTCAAGTCCATCCACCTCCAAGCCATTGACCAAGATTCTTGCAGATTTTCTTTCACCCACAAAAGCTACAATAGCAAGAATGCAATTCATAATCAAGTTTTAAAGTACACATATGGTCCCTGTGGTTTACCATAATTTTGGATTTGGTCCCTGACTTTCCAAAAGTACATTGATGGTCCATGTGGTTTGCACTTTGTAACGCATTTAGTCCCCAGCCAACAAATTTAAAGGTTTTAGCATGTCCAAGTTAGGGATTAAATGTGTTACAAAGTGCAAACCACAGGGACCATCCATGTACTTTGGGAAAAAGCTGGGGACTAAATGCATTACAATGTGCAAACCAAAGGGACCATCTGTGTACTTTTGGAAATCTAGGGAGCAAATCAAAAATTTTGGTAAACCACAGGGACCATCCGTGTCCTTTACTCCAATTTTTAATGTTTGGATAAAGAGATTTTGCATCTAATTATCTTATTATATAAGTGTTAGATAATCAGTTTTGGGTAGTAATTAGTTTCATACCTGCTTCAACGAAACAAATTAACAACGGATAAGATTATCATTTTACTCGTTTCGGATAATCAGTTTTGGATTACTATTTCTTTGAATCTGACGTATAAGGTGAACTATAAATCGACATTTAGCTACTTAATACCTTAGGTGGCTGCATTTCAGGAGAAATTGAACCACCGCAATATTGTAGAACGGGTGAATTGAAGGAATTTATTCTTTCAGCTTGCTTTACGGCTCTATGATCCATCCATACTATTACATTTCTTCTTGTGTCACCACTCCAAGATACTGAAACAGGTTGACCTTCAGAATCCACAGCAACTTGCATAAAGAAACAAATCGATTGTTAAATCAAAGATCAAATCAGTAATGGTAAAGGTCGCAAATTGGGCGGGTTGAGCAACTGGTCAAAACGGTAACTTCTTTGAATAGAAATGGGTCGGTCGGATTGACCCAACACACTTTTTGCAAAAGAAAAAAAAAACTAAATAAGATGGTAATTAATGTAAAGTATGATTAGAAAAAAGTTGCATTACTCAGAAAATAATCTTAGGTTTTGAAGAAAATGATTTAGGAGGTCGTATGTAAAATAAAAATAAAAAAACACTTCGGGCAACTCTTGAGGATTGACCCATTTCCTTTTATGCTAGATGAATCAGGCCAAATATAAGATTAAAGATTAACTTGCAGAGGTGGCAAAATGTTGGGGTGGGAGGGGGGGTTGGCTAATGGGCCAGAACAAGTACTTTTTGGACAGGTTAAAATGGGTCGGTTGAACTGACCCACCACACTTTTTGCCTTAGAAAACTATTTAACTAGCGAGTCAAATATGATTATAATGAGGTTATTTAAAAACTTTCTATTTTTTTTAAATAAAATGATTAGGAAGTTTATGCATCAAAAGAATGACACATTTAGAGTTTAGATGACTCTTGGTCCATTTGACCCGTATCCTTTTCAGCTAAATATTTACCTGTTTGACCCATTAGAGATAAAACTTAACCTGAATCATACATAAGTAAATAGGTCGAAATTGCCACCATTGATAACTAACTTCACAGCTAATAGAATTAGAATAAACTAACCAAGAGAGCATGTAGCTGCAAAACCGACGCCAGTTACTTCTTCACCAGCAACATCAGAAAGGGATAAAGCTCTTTTAACAGCAGTGCAGATCGCAAGCCAGATATCAGTTGAAGATTGCTGAAATTGCAAAATTTTAAAAAAAAAAGCATGAAGAGCATGTCAAAATGTAGTGACATCCAGACAAATAAAACCGTATCTGTTATTTTCCTTTTTTGCATGAAAAGAGACGATCATTTCTTTACTTTCTTCTTAGCAATATATTATTAGATGTATCCTACTACATAAGTCAACAACCAAACCTAAACAGAACTGACATTTTCAACAAGTTTGTTTAACAATGTTAAATCAACATAAATCATTTCAAGTTTAGTAAAATTAAGCACTTTTGAGACAACCAATCAGGTCAGTGTCCACTTATTAAAGCGTCTTGTGATGATGTAATATCATTTTTAGCATTATAATCCTGAATATAATATATTTTTTTTTTAAATTCAAGCCTCATATATTGATGGCCTAAATTTCTACTGAAGAAACTGTTATCACCTCAACACAGTCACCTTCTTTCCAAATTTGTATCGGGCTGCTAGCAGAACCCAGAAGTTTCCCAGCCTCATCAAAAAGGCCTGCAACACACAGTAAATTATGAATACTGCAATACATAAAAAATATATCACTCGCTTGTGTTTGTTAGAAATAATATACTCCCTTTATCACCCAAAAAAATGCAAAACTTCCCATTTTGGGTCATTTTAAAAGAATAAAAATTTCCTTTTTGGAAAATTTTTAATCCTATTTTAATTTTCTCCCCATTAGCAAACACATAATTAAATAACTTATATTTTGGTCCACGATATTTTTTTGCCTTTTAAGAGGCATTTTAGATATTGGTCAATAGCCAAACATTTATACAGCGTATTGAACTAAACATTCACTTAATAGTGCATAGCAAAGAATATATTTGGGTAGTCTTCAAAGTTCAAACAGTTTTAATGTTTCATTAAGAATAACTTAATACCAACAGACCCATCAGTCAATGTTTCTAATCCTGTAAATAAGATGTTTTATTCTTCTTGCGTATTTTCTTTTACACTGCATACTCATATTGTGGGCCCATTTTCCATTACAGGAAGATAGGGCGATATAGGACACATAGAATGTAAACAAGAAACATTATTAGCATATGGACGGAGGCAATTTCACAATTAAAGTGTTGGTGTATCAGTAGCATGTTTTAACACATGATGAACCCGATGATCACTGCAAGAGGTAAACACATGTCTAGTACTTCAGCTATGCATACATACATGCACCTATAAATACACACAAACACATGCATGTATGTATATATTTTCAGCATCATACATATGGATGAAGGCAATTTCAGAATTAAAGTGTTGGTGTATCAGTAGGATGTTTGAACACACGCTGAACACGGTGATACTGCAAGATCCAAACACATGACCGGGATTTCAGTTATGCATACATTACATACATACCTATATGGCTATATGTATGTATATTTTCAGCATCATCAATCCACCAATTCACATACTTAGCTACAAAATACTAAATCATCCATCAGAATTTCTGCATAATCCTTCAAATTCACATCAATTTTGATATACAAACACACCTTAGTTGACTTCCAAATAACACGTCTTCCCCAATTTAACACCAAAAGTAAAATAATCACTAAAACTAAACCAGCAGGATCCTCATGCCTAATGTTTAAACTATGCATACGTTACATACACATATGTATGTATGTATGTACATTTTCACCATCACCATTCCACTAATCTCCATTCACAATACCTAAATACAAAATTCTTAATCAACTATCATAACCTCCAACGAAATCCTTGAAATTCGCATCAAATTTTGGTATACAAACACACCTTAGTTGACTTCCAAAGGCTAACAGTTATGTACATCTTCCCTAATTTAACACACGAAAACTGAAATAATTATCAAAACTAAACCAGCAGGATACTCTTATCACTCAATACTCATGTAGTCATGTTCTATACATACGCATATTCAAACGAAGCGCGCGAGTGTGTGTGTGTGTGTGTGTGAGAGAGAGAGAGAGAGAGAGGAGACCTGCGCGAGCGCTACCGGTGCCGACGTCGATACCTAGAAATATTGACCGACGGAGAGGAGGAGTGGCGGTGGTGGTGGTGGTGGACATGTTGGATGGGTGGTTGAGCAGCGGTGCGGCATCGGACCCAGCCTTTTGTAGACCACATCTTCTATACTTTCTTAACAACATTTTTTTTATTAATTAAGTTCTACTTAATTAATCTTTTACTAAATTGAGATTATTACTATTTACTACTCATCAAAATAAAAGGGGCTAATCACTAATTTTTTAGTGAATAATACCACCCATTTATTATAAAGCTAGGTTGGATCCACGTATTATACGAAATGAATAAATAGATGTAATGTTATATACTAAAAGTTATGTCTTTAAAAAAACTCGTGTAATACACAAGTTAAATAAAATATAATATAACCTCTTAACACGTACTGGTGAGAGCCCATAAATTCGGTAAGTGTGACAAAGCCCAGGTTGCTCCTCCAAGGTATGTCCACAAACAGTCAAGGCCAATAAAAGACTGGCCAATAAACTGATTCTATTGTCCTTTGTAAAGAGGAGTTATATTTCTGGTTAAGACAAAAGAGCATCTCTGAAGAGAGAATCACATCAAAGCATTAATGACCTTGCTACTGTCGACTGGACAGGGTACTCCAATGAGATGACTCAGGGAAAGGGAAAGGGGGCATGGGATGATCAGGTTCATTAAATGACATGATCTCCCGTGTTTCCTTCGAAAAGACAGCTCAGGGATGATTCCTTTTGCCCACATGCAGAAGGGTCTCTCCGGATAAAGAAAAATGGGATTAAAACGACCGGCAAAGTAGATGCAAGGTAATGGATTCATTCCAAAAGAGAGTTACACTATATTGAATGCTCCACAAACATTCTTCACATATTAAATTGGTCGGAATAAATTATCCCTATTTATTACGTGAAACACTCCCTTACTCTCACGCCGGAGGTTGGTCAGGGACACACCCTCGAGTTCTCCATGACGAGGCTAACGGTGCTCATTTTATAGGATTTCTGGTGGTTGGAGGCACGTCGGAGTGATCCCCAGTCAGCAACCACATCAAGCTATTGATTTTGGCATCTACATTGGCCCCATCCATGGGACTTTCTGCCTCGTAGAAGGTTCCGTCGTAAGAACAAGGTCATATTTGTGTCCACCCTTGACGGAAAATGAATCACACCATGTCAAATTTTCCAAAACCATCCCATTTCTCTTATAAAAGTTAAGAGACACTACAGAAGTCAAAAGATAACCCTTTACCCCTTGCTCAAGCTACTAACGTCCAAAAGAAACCATAGAAGAGATGGATGATGAACACATGGAATACTTCTGAGTTCGCTTCAGCTCACAATGAAGAGCTGAGGGCTCAGCTAGAAAAACAGGATAGGGTCGAGAGGCTAAAGGGGGTACGAACAAGGTTAACATTTGGACCCTCTTCCCTAGGATGAGGTTCTTTCACTCAAACTAACGAAAGAACATAAAAAATGAAAGATCCAACTATCGATCCAGTAACATTGTAGGCTATGATGAACCACCTCACACCGGACCAGAAGACTTCATTGTTGGAGACAATAAGAAGCCGAAGCCTTCAGAAGACACTAACCTGAAAGACTCAAAGGTCGATGATGCCCTTACGCGGCCACACCGGCCCAGAGACCTTGCAGAGGTGTCCAAGTTTTCTAAACACATAGTCGAGGCTCCCTTCCACCCAAGCTGGAGATTCCTTCAAATGAGGATAGATATGACGGCACCAATGTCACACCCCAACCGATGGCAGAAACATCGGAATGAGACGAAAACATGATTGCTCGAAACATCATAACTTGTTATTTGTGACAATAATTAAATAATTCGAATTTCATTCATACTAAAATGGAAAGTACATCGTTTTGGAAAGGAAAGTACAACATGATGCATATAAGTGAAACAACATGAAACAAAACATTGATTAAAGTTTTAGGTGTGTATCTAGTCCACCCTAAGTATCATTTCTTCAATCGTCATCAACTAGTTTACTGCAACATGTATTATACTATCCTCATTATACTCCTACAATAATAGTTGCATCTCCTCATTAAACACTGGATCTGATACTGTAGAACCAAACACATCCTGAACTTCAGTCTGCAACAGCTGCAAACCAAATATTTGGGACTGAATTACCCCTGCCCCATGATTTACCAACTTATACATCTTCTCAGCGGAACACAAACTTATGCCATTTGTTTCAGTTCCCTTGAGTGTATATGTCTTCCCTTGCACCTTGAATTGCATAGTCATATTAGCAAAATTCCAATTGATATTTCCCAATGTTGCTAGCCATTATACCCCCAAGACCATGTCATAATTTTCAAGTAGTAACACCAAAACTTATGCATTAAACCACACTCCTTGCATCATCCACTTAAAGTGGCTACACTTTTGGCCACACTCCAATTGGTTACCATTGGAACAGTAACTTTCATAAGCTTCACAAGTTGTAAGGAACACTGTAGTTTACTTATCAACTTTGTATCAATGAAATTATGAGTAGATCCAGAATCCACCAATATGTTCAGTTTCCTAGTTCCCATTGACCCATTAATCTTCATAGTTGAATAGGATGGTATACCTGTGATATCATGTATAGAAATATGAGGTTCAGCCTCCTGCACATGTTCCTCCTCAATCACCAATTGCTCATGATCTACCACATCCTCTTCATCAACCAACTCTATATTGAATAACTGTTTGTTTCTACAGTTATGAGCAGGAGTAAACTTTTCTTTGCACCAAAAACACTCACCCTTTTCTCTCTTCTCAGCCATTTCCTTAGTAGTTAGTCTTCTTGTGGTTTTAACAGGTTGAGCATTAAGAGGTGTTGGTAATAAAGGTGGGGTGTTAGCATTCATGGTAGGAGGTGATTTTAACCCATTATTGAACTTATTAGCAAAGGAGGTGATTTTAACCCATTATTGAACTTACACACCTTCTTGCTGTTTGGCTACTGCATAAGCCTCTCTCAGTGTTTTTGGTTTGAAGGCTTTTACTAGGCGCCTTATTTCCTGTTTAAGACCCCCCACAAACAAACTCACAGCATATTCATGACAAACCACAACTCTGTTTAAACAAGAATCAAAAGAGTTACAATATTCTTGAAGAGAACCTGTTTGGTGCAAATTCTTAAGTTCTTCCATAGCATCTTCCAACAAGGTCACTGAAAATCTTGTAATAGCTGACCTACTGTATTCATCCCATCCCACATCATCTATAGTTCTTCCACTACTCCTCAAGAATCCTTGATGCCACTGTAAAGCTTTACATTCTAAGCTAATCACTGCAACCCTAACCTTTGCTTCTTCAGGGGCCTTATCCATTTCAAAGAAGTGGTTGCATAAATCTTGTAATAGTTGACCTGCTGTATTCATCCCATCCCACATCATCTATAGTTCTTCCACTACTCCTCAAGAATCCTTGATGCCACTGTAAAGCTTTACCTTCTAAGATAATCACTGCAACCCTAACCTTTGCTTCTTCAAGGGTCTTATCCATTTCGAAGAAGTGGTTGCATTTATACACCCATCCTTCTACATCCTCACCCCCAAATTTAGGAAAATCTATCCTTCCAAACCTCGCAATTCTCTTATCATGATTCCCACTCTGAACAAGATGTCACACCCCAACCGATGGCGGAATCATCAGGGCGTGGCACTGAGCGAAACAGATTGTTCAAGAGAATCCATAACAACTATTAAATGACAATATATTTAACGCTAATATCCCATACTACTAACATATAAAGCAATAACAGTCATTACAGATAGCGAGTCTCATAAACTAATACTATTTCGACAACTCAGATTTTATTTAGCGGGTTTCTAGACTTCCTAGCTTGTTTCATCACAACATAGCATCCTATCAACCTGTCACGTACGTTAAAATAAAGTCAATACATAAAATGTAAAGGTGAGTACACAAGTTTGCATAGCATATAGTAGTATAAGCGTTTACGCATAACCAGCATGTAACACATAACAGGCGAAGCATGTAACTACCAAACAATGATTACAACTTAACCACGAGACTGCGTTGTAGAGTATGCGCGACACATGTTCAACGAACACGTGAAGTAAAGTGATGTGATCCCTAGCAACCCCTGTCCACGACAGGTGCTGAGTCCAAACTATAGTACTATCGTTGCTGGTGTCACATCCCGAAATATCAGAGCATTGGCGTGACTGGACTGGTATCTTCATTGCACAGCGGAAGCAAATATAGCTAAGACTTCTAGAAAACGAACGTCACTAAGTACTCGACTCTTCATGGTTCTCCTATTCCAACCGTGCCTTGTCTTAAAAATGCAACATGAGAAAGAAACATGCGAAAAATTCAACATAAAGTTGAGCGAGTTCATAGTATGTTTGTAAAAGATTTGAAATAAATCTTTTTGAATAACCGGTTTTTGAAGTATTGTTGAGAAAACGAATTTAAAATCATTTTCTTGTCATGTTATACGGAAACTTTGTATTTGTAACGCATTATGTATGTAAACTCTTGTATTTGTAAAGGTTGTATAACCGTCAATCAAGTATTTCTGTATGTATCATGTGTAAATCAAGTATTTCTGTATGTATCTTGTATAAATCAAGTATTTTTGTATGTATCATGTATAAATCAAGTATTTCTGCATGTATCTTGTATAAATCAAGTATTTCTGTATGTATCATGTATAAATCAAGTATTTCTGTATGTATCTTGTTGTTAATGGGTTGCAAGGCCATTAACATGTGACACGACATAGGAAGCAACCAAACCATAGGCATTTTTCTAGTTGTCGATTCTGAGACACAAAAGCACTACTCGGTACTCGTTCTCACCAAGAGTGTGGCTGCCCGAAACCCGTTAGATCTAACCTTTTGTTCTGCGGTCTAGGTATATTGTTGATTAATGGTGCTTATGGTACCCTATTCGTGACACGATTTCTCGTATCATTTCTTGTATCAATTCTTGTATCATTTCTCGTATCATTTCTCGTATCATTTCTCAATTCTTGTATTCATCATACCATTTGTAAACATTGTAACATTTGTATCTTGTATTTGTATTTTCTCCTAGTTTAGAAAACTAGAATTCGTGTGTATTCATATTTCGAAAAATACGCTTGTTTGAAAAACCGGTATAAAACATAAGCTTTTCGTAAACCATTTGTGTCAATTAAAACTTGCTTGTAAAATGGTTTAGAAATATGTAATTCTTGTATGCTTTGCAAAAAGTGCATGTCTTTCCACCCCAAAAACATTTCGAAAAATGTAAATCCGTAAAAAGGTGGGGTTATGAACTCACCTGAATATTCCTGTGCAAAGCTAGCTATATACGACTTTGTGATGTCGTTTCCAAGACTTGACTTGCTAGCGTGCATTCTACAATATTCCTAACAAGGAATATCTTATAAGTTTCTAAGTAATTGCAATAACTACACTACGTGTCACCGAGCTTTACCGAATCGCTAACTGAACGATTTGACGTAAATTGTTAACTTAATGAAAATGATTAAGTTATATTCGTTTAGCTTCGTTTGTTGTCGAAATAACTAATAAGTCTTGGAAAGACTTGGTTAACGATATATGACGTGTTTGTTTTTGAAAATAAATATATACTATATTTATTTTTATAAAAGGGTTCGTGTTGTACGATATTTTGAAATAAATAAATACATAAACTATATTTATTTATGAAACGAAACTATGTTGTTTGATATTCGAAATAAATATATAAACTATATTTATTTTACAAAAGAATCGTTGTGTTGTTTGGTATCCGAGAATATAATAACTATATTCGTTTGTTGTAAATAATTTCCGACTCGTCGTTTTCGTAAGGTGTAAAGTGTCGTCGAAAATAATTTTATATTTGTATTTGTTTTATAAAAGTCGCTTTATATCAATAATTGTCGTTTTTCAATAAAGCACGTTTTGTTTTATAATAAAACTCGTTTTAGTTTACGGATTTTCTCGAAAAACGGGCAGAGTTTCCTCTGTTTTTGGACGACCCCGACAACACAAGTTGTCGTTACTTTTCACAATTCAATGAATATACTCAATATATATAATTTTTATGAGACGACAAAGTATAAACTAAACGTTATATCAAATCGGTTCGTGCTCGTTCACGTTAATAGCATAAGAATTATTAAAACGACATAAAAACTCGCGCCACTAAAATTCTTTACCACTTCTTTTGCGTCGAAACATCGGACAGTTTCACTGAGTTGACCGGCTGAGTTAACTGAGTCAACTCGCTGAGTTGACCGAGTCAGCTCGCTGGGTTGACTTGAACCGACCGCGCCGCGAAACTCGAACCACCCGAACTGAACCAAGACCCGTGTTGACCCGAACCCATCTGTTGACTGAGTTGACTCGGCTTGACCGAGTCAACGTTGACCATTTTTGAGCTTGTTTAACCGTGGCTGACCAAGACCCGACCTAACCCTGCTGAATCGAGAACCCGAACTACAACCGAATCGAATGACATCTGACCTGTAACACCCGAACATGGACATCATCTTCTCCACAGAACCTCATTTCACCATTGATTCTCAGGAAATTAGAAGAATTAGGAGGGGGGGTCTTACCGGAGTTTGGAACCCGTCGGAGTTCACCACCACCGCCGTCGACTCTACCGTCGCCACTGCCACCGCCGCCGCCGTGAGCGGTGGCGCCGCTCTCTTTTCTTCTGGTCTCTCTCTTTCTCCGCCACTCCTCTCCCTCTCGGTCCTCCTCTCATGCTCGAACCTATCTCCAGCACCACCCACCACAGTGCCGCCGCCTGTGGTGGTGGTGGCCGGCGGTATAAGAGAAGACGGGGGGGGGGGGTCGGCTGACTTGAGAGGGGAAATGAGGGAGTGGAGGTGTGTGGTTGTTGTGAACAAGGAGATGAGGGTGTGAAGTTGAAGCTTGAGAGAAGCTTTTGAAGTGATCGATTTCTCTGTGTTTGGTTTGTGTGATTTGGTTTTGTGTCTGCACAATTAAAAGGCATGGCCCCTATTTATACACTTGAATATGGGTTTTGTTTAGTGGTTAATATAATTATTTTCCAACAACTTATTATCCACAAGTCATTATGTTCCAAATCTTTGAGGCATAATCCTTTGTACAGATTTTTAGAGATTTGAAAAGATTTAGTATAGATTTGATAAGATTCTCAAATCTTGTAGAGAACTTGATAAGATCTAATGTATTATGCGCAAGTTTAGGCTTGTGGGTTTTGGGCTTGGGCCCAGGGCCCATAAGCCCATCTCATGTGTAAGTGGCCCGTAATTTATACGAGACCCGATATCGTAACCCAAATTCCATAAGCATGAAATATTCGTGTAACATCCATATTTGTCGGTGTTGTCAGTATTTCGTACGGTTTTAGATCGTTATCGTTTATCGTTTAGTAGGTTCTCTATGGACCGTCATGCGCGTACTGTAAAGTCGATCAGGCGTTCCTAGGTACTCCAAAGGCCTAATTAAGTTTATTCGTGTTGTAGACACTATTTATTGTCGCGTAAATCACCTGTTAATCACGTAATTAAGGGCGTAAATTACCGGTTGTCACATTCCCCCCTGTTAATAAAATTTCGTCCTCGAAATTTAGACTACGTTAACTCCTTAGAGTTACGTGATGCATAAGTAAATACGAATAATGTCAAAGGAAACGAGATATACTGATACAGTCACCAATGTGACCAAGTTAACAGGGGTCCAATAAAAGAGGAATTTCAACCAATAGAATTCCAAGTGGACGTTTACAATATGCAAATGAATGTTAGAAACAATAACATTCACTAGGAGAAGCTTAGAATCAACAAGCCCAAACGAAATAGTTTTGCATGAAACGCTCGATCATGATCAGCCCAAGCTGCAAGTTCTACCGACGCCACAAGGTGTCGTAGTGAATGAAACAATTCAATAATAACTGTGATTGAACAAGTATCACCTGTGTTTTGCATCAAATGCTCAATCGTAATTAGCCCAAGCTACAAGTTTATACTGACACCACAAGGTGTCGAAATCAACAAACGACTGAATGGAGTCGTAGACCAAACAAATCTACTACGACTCAGAACAATGAAACGTTTGTTAAAACAAATTCGAATATGATGTTTCCAATACATCATATGGTGTCTTGAATTGAATATGTGTAATGAACAAGTTCAAACAATTGAATTTGATTTCGGCGCAAGCCGACAATAAATACATGTATCGACAAGAAAGCTTTCGGCATGGTCACAACGAAAAACCATGTATGTAACTTGAAAAGAAAATAAATTTTCAATAAAATGTGTTGACTTGATAATAAAGGAGCCAGCAATTGCAATAATGCAGGTCATTCGAATCACAGATCAATAATTAGATTTAGCGAAACAATATTCGAACTTTGGTTAAACGCTTATTTGAAACGAAACCACATGCGTAACAAACGAAGCATGCGTAACATATGAATATTCAATAAATGAAGCAAATGAATATTCGCTATATTGGAAGAAATGATCGTGACGCAATGACCATTATGAGGAGTAGAGATACGAAAATCTACTCAGTAAATGTGAAAGTCGAAATTTCAATAAAAGAAATTTAAGGACTTTACCTGGGGTTGCATGTGACGTCCGGTTGTTAGGTGACATTACCATAGCGTATTCGTCGTTAACTGAAATAGGGGGAATACGGTGACTTGCGTCTTTTCCATGCTGTGATTCGTGTCGCTGCAGGATCGCGTGACAAGCTGTCGCATCCTGATCGGTAATTCCCCTGCTGTCGGAATTAGCATCGTTGCTCACTCAATCGTGTTTTCTCAAAGACCTTGTCTTGAAAGTCGTATGTAATCGTACTTCAACCTCTGTCGACATGTAGATTAAGTTTCGTGAAATCTTACACGCATGTGCTTTGTTTTGCGTAGGTTACCTGCTCGGTTAAATAAAATAGCATAGACGGCATAATAATGGCGTTTTCCTGAGTTAATAAACGTGGTTCCTACGTGATGACCTTTAATGAACTTCAACATGAGTTTCCGAAGGTCTTAAATGCATGTTTTCTAAACTCTCAGAGTTTTGTGTACTGAATGTAATTGTTTTGTGTAGCGTGTGTAAAACACCACTATAGTGTATGTTTGGAAACGTAATTTTGACTGTTTGTTTTTCGGCAACGGTTGGAGACCATATTCGAGTACTATGCGTTCTGTATGTATTCAAAGCCTTAATAATCTAAGTCCCAGAGGAAGGTGAGGTTAGAGCCTAGGTATTCTACAGAAACCTAATTCGCTGTAACCTATAGCTCTGATACCAATCTGTCACACCCCGAAATATCAGAGCATTGGCGTGACTGGACTTGTATCTTCATTGCACAACGGAAGCAAATATAGCTAAGACTTCTAGAAAACGAACGTCACTAAGTACTCAACTCTTCATGGTTCTCCTATTCCAAGCGTGCCTTGTCTTAAAAATGCAACCTGAGAAAGAAACATGCAAAAAAGTCAACATAAAGTTGAGCGAGTTCATAGTTTGTTTGTAAAAAAATTGAAATAAATCTTTTTGAATAACCGGTTTTTAAAGTATTGTTGAGAAAACGAATTTAAAATCATTTTCTTGTCATGTTATACGGAAACTTTGTATTTGTAACGCATTATGTATTTAAACTCTTGTATTTGTAAAGGTTGTATAACCGTCAATCAAGTATTTCTGTATGTATCATGTGTAAATCAAGTATTTCTGTATGTATCTTGTATAAATCAAGTATTTCTGTATGTATCATGTATAAATCAAGTATTTCTGCATGTATCTTGTATAAATCAAGTATTTCTGTATGTATCATGTATAAATCAAGTATTTCTGTATGTATCATGTATAAATCAAGTATCTCTGTATGTATCTTGTTGTTAATGGGTTGCAAGGCCATTAACATGTGACACGACATAGGAAGCAACCAAACCATAGGCATTTTTCTAGTTGTCGATTCTGAGACACAAAAGCACTACTCGGTACTCGTTCTCACCAAGAGTGTGGCTGCCCGAAACCCGTTAGATCTAACCTTTTGTTCTGCGGTCTAGGTATATTCTTGATTAATGGTGCTTATGATACCCTATTCGTGACACGATTTCTCGTATCATTTCTCAATTCTTGTATTCATCATACCATTTGTAAACATTGTAACATTTGTATCTTGTATTTGTATTTTCCCGTAGTTTAGAAAACTAGAATTCGTGTGTATGCATATTTCGAAAAATACGCTTGTTTGAAAAACCGGTATAAAACATAAGCTTTTCGTAAACCATTTGTGTCAGTTAAAACTTGCTTGTAAAATGGTTTAGAAATATGTAATTCTAGTATGCTTTGCAAAAGTGCATGTCTTTCCACCCCAAAAACATTTAGAAAAATGTAAATCCGTAAAAAGGTGGGGTTATGAACTCACCTGAATATTCCTGTGCAAAGCTAGCTATATACGACTTTGTGATGTCGTTTCCAAGACTTGACTTGCTAGCATGCATTCTAAAATATTCCTAACACTGAATATCTTATAAGTTTCTAAGTAATTGCGGTAACTACACTACGTGTCACCGAGCTTTACCGAATCACTAACTGAACGATTTGACGTAAATTGTTAAGTTAATGAAAATGATTAAGTAATATCTGTTTAGCTTCGTTTGTTGTCGAAATAACTAATAAGTCTTGGAAAGACTTGGTTAACGATATATGTCGTGTTTGTTTTTGAAAATAAATATATACTATATTTATTTTTATAAAAGGGTTCGTGTTGTACGATATTTTGAAATAAATAAATACATAAACTATATTTATTTGTGAAACGAAACTATGTTGTTTGATATTCGAAATAAATATATAAACTATATTTATTTTACAAAAGAATCGTTGTGTTGTTTGGTATCCGAGAATATAATAACTATATTCGTTTGTTGTAAATAATTTCCGACTCGTCGTTTTCGTAAGGTGTAAAGTGTCGTCGAAAATAATTTTATATTTGTATTTGTTTTATAAAAGTCGCTTTATATCAATAATTGTCGTTTTTCAATAAAGCACGTTTTGTTTTATAATAAAACTCGTTTTATTTTACGGATTTTCTCGAAAAACGGGCAGAGTTTCCTCTGTTTTTGGACGCCCCCGACAACACAAGTTGTCGTTACTTTTTACAATTCAATCAATATACTCAATATATATAATTTTTATGAGACGACAACGTATAAACTATAAACTAAACGTTATATCAAATCGGTTCGAGCTCGTTCACGTTAATAGCATAAGAATTATTAAAACGACATAAAAACTCGCGCCACTAAAATTCTTTACCACTTCTTTTGCGTCAAAACATCGGACAGTTTCACTGAGTTGACCGGCTGAGTTGACTGAGTCAACTCGTTGAGTTGACCGAGTCAGCTCGCTGGGTTGACTTGAACCGACCGCGCCGCGAAACTCGAACAACCCGAACTGAACCAAGACCCGTGTTGACCCGAACCCATCTGTTGACTGAGTTGACTCGGCTTGACCGAGTCAACGTTGACCATTGTTGAGCTTGTTTAACCGTGGCTGACCAAGACCCGACCCAACCCTACTGAATCTAGAACCCGAACTACAACCGAATCGAATGACATCTGACCTGTAACACCCGAACATGGACATCATCTTCTCCACAGAACCTCATTTCACCATTGATTCTCAGGAAATTAGAAGAATTAGTGTTGGTGCATAAATGTCGGTTAACTTCGTCTTTATCGAGTCTTATGTCTAGATAGGATAAACTAGTGCACAACAGGTTAGAAACTAGGTTTTGTGTGAAAGTGGGTAATTTCGCATGAAATGGCCACTGACTATTTCAAGCGAAATTAGACAATGTGATTTTGTTTGAAATGGTCATGCCACTTTCAAGTGAAATTAACACTACTATAAATAGGTGTGTTGCTAGTTCATTTGTAACTTTTCCGATTCAGAGTCGAGGTGCTGCCAGTTTGTCAAACGATCTGTAAAAGCTTTGGAATAAATAATAAGAAGATAATTAAGAGGAATCAAGCTGTTACACGTCTATTTCTCTGATTCCGCCTTTGAAATAGATCGTAAACTCTTCTGATTGACTCGTTAGGGTCACACAACGATCCAACAAGTGGTATCAGAGCTCAGGACGAAGAGTTTATACCAATTCAGCTTGTTTTCATCACTTCTACTCCTTCTTTTCAAAATTAAACGAGATTTAACGGACAAATTGGACTGAATTTCACATATATCATGTAAAACACTGTTTTAATGAATCCTTGAAAGAATTGGACCAAAATTCGATAAAAAACTGGATCAATTTGACAAAATGGTGGCCGATTGGATGATGTCATCCTAATTCCGCTCGAAATAGCACTTGTGATTTCGCACGGAATTAGCTTTTGTGGTTAATTCCGTTTGAAATTGCTTTGATTTCACACGAAATCACTAATTCCGTTTGAAAGTGCTGTTAGTTCACACGAAATCAGATTCCGTTTGAAAGTTTCACACGAAATTAGCTATTCCGCATCAAACCTAATTCCGTTTGAATTGGGTATTTCGTGTGAAAAGATATTTTGCTTGAAAAGAGTTATTCCGCGTGAAATCTAATTCCGTTTGAAGCTGATTTCGCGTGAAGTGACTCTGTTTGAACTATTTTAAAATCCAAATTTTTTAAGTGTTTGTTGATTGTTTCTGATACGTAAAGATGGATGAGTTCATGAATCCGTTTAGTGACATCTTTGCTTTCACGGGAAACAGCGGAGATGATACATCAAACAATACAAATGAGAATACTCCAAGTGCGAAGAAAACTCTTTCTGATGCTTTGAGTGTGGAGAGTGCTTAAGGGACGTACAACAAACCTCCCAAACTGATGGCGATTGAAGAATACAATAGATGGGCTAAAAGGTTTGAGGAGTGGCTAAAAGCGTTTGCATATCCAAGCTGGAAAAGCTTGAAGAGTGGTTACAATATCGGAAGATCAGATTATGAAAATTTAGAAGGCACTGATAATGTAGAAAGTTTTGTTGCTGAACAAAAGTGTATTGCATTGCTTAATCAGTCTGTGAGAGATGACATAATATCGTTGATTGAATACACAAATGCAAAAGATATATGGGAGAAACTGAGAGTAAAATGTGTGGGTAGTGCCGAGATAGTTAAAAACAAAAAGAAATTGTTAAGAAAAAAATTAGATTTGTTTGAATGTTTGAAAAACGAATCTGTGCCAAAGATGATTGAAAGATTCAGGCATTTGAAGCTGGAACTTGCAAGACACGGAATCGTGTACACTCAAGAAGAATTGGTTGACAAACTGTTTGACTCGCTGCCTGATGATAAAGACTGGTAGTATTTTGCTTTGATGCTGAAAAACACAGTTGAACCAACCAAACTGACGGTTGATTTATTAATCGAAAGATTGGAAAGTCATGATTTGGAGATCAGGAAATCGAACAAAGTCAACAACTCCTCATATCAGCAGAATGTTGAGCTGTATTACCGAGGAAGTTTGATCCCGAAATCTGTGTCACCAAAAATAGGATTTTCAGCAGAAAATTCAAACACGGTGAATCAAGAAACTCCAAGTAGTGGCTATCATGGTGGTTCATCATCAACTACGTCAAGTCAATCAGTTCCAAAGAATCTGTTCCAATGTAACATTGCTGTGGATCTCAAGAATGCACAAAATTTCAGTGAGGAATCCGCAAAGCAGCAAATGGTGTTTTTAGCGTCTGTGTTAGAGTCTTATGAGAGCCTTGTTGCAGGCAAGATTGGAAACACTAATCTCACTAAGGAGGATTATGATCAGATCGACCCAGAGGAGATGGAGTTGATCGATATCAGATGGTGTATGGCTAGTGCAGTCAGAGGAGCGCAAAGATTCATGGAGATTACAGGAAGACATTCAATTGGAGGATCGTCTACTAAAATTGGTTTTGATAAGTCGAAGGTCACGTGCTTTAAATGTAAACAAAAATGTCATTTTAAAAGAGAATGTCGAAATGCATATGCTGATGATACGGCAAATCCGTTTCGTGAAGATTACTACAAAAGAGAAATCTATCATCAGAACAAATCTGAACCCCCCAGAATGAAGTAGATAGAAGAAAATCCCAAAGAAAAATCCAGAGCACTTGCTGTTATCCATGACGATGAGGGATATGATTGGAGTGAAGTGTTACCAGAAGAAGACGCAGTGGGCTATGCGTTTGTGACAAAGATTGTTCATTTCAAAGACTCCAGAACAGAAGAAGTGAAATACGTCAACAGAAAGATGATAGCTCAGAACAGGATGAATAGAATCTATCGTACATACAAAGAAGCTAAACAGGCGAAAAGATGGGATGCTGATAGAGAATGTTACCTAGATCCCAATGGAAACATTGCTGTTGATCCAAATACTGTTGATGTTGAAACTTTCATCAAACAAATTGCTGATGAAGAAGAAGCAAATCAGAGATTGTGGTGGGGAGGAGGAGAAGCTGAAGAAAAAGAAGAAGAAAAAGAAAAAGAAAAAGAAAAAGAGCTGCAGCCAAAGAAAGTTGATGATGGGATTATTGATACAACACAAGAATTCACGGCTGAGAATTTGAAGAAGATGGCTGACAAAGTGTTTGCTGCGAAAGAGCTAGAGGTAGTTTCTGGTTCTGGCACTGAGTCTAAAACCAAGGTCAGTCAGATTGATGCAATCAATGAGTCAGGTAAGAAGGCTAATTATGAGAGTGACTGCAAAAATTGCATGAAAGACTGCAAGGTTTGTAGTACACTGGCTTATCTCAATGTTAAAAAGGTTGAAGAACTGACAGATAGAGTCAGAGACGTTGAAGATCAGATCTTAAACCGTGACAAAATGTTGAAAGCTACAAATGAACGTTTAAAAGAATTAACTGAGAAAATTGAAAATGATAAAAGTGACGTAGAAAGAATTAGGAAAGAAAATGAAAAATTAATTCATGAAAATCATCAACTTTTGAGAAAATTTAGAGAAACTAAAACGAACGGTAAAAGATTCTGATGAGAGAAATGGTAAGACATACAAAGAAAATGTTAAATTGTCAGGTGTTCTTAGGGTAAAAGAAGAGCTCATCAATCAACAACTGGATGAAATTGCTATGTTGAAGCTTCAGTTTCAAGAAGCTAAAATTGAGAATAGTTACAACTCCGCAAGTTTTGTTCTTCAACATATAGTTCCTAAACCAATTGGGAAGAACAAAGCAGGTGAAGATGTATACTTTGATGGAACCGGGGTTGGGTTTCATCAGGTTCCACCACCAGTTCTAAATAAATTTTCAAAGAAAAAATCAGGGTTGGTTAATGATGAAGAAGAAAATGAAGTTAAGCTTCCAGACACGATTGATGTCACGTTTACCACATCATCTGATGAAGATAGTGTCCAATCTGAAGTTGTGAAAAGCATGGTTGAAAATGTTTTAAAGTCTGAAAGTGACACTACTGAGGATGATGAATGCTTTTTGGATAAATACATTCCAAAATCAAAATCCAAAAATAACTTAAATGAAGAACCTAATCTTGTGATGTACAAGATGGCGGGATCTGATAAGTTGTATTCGGATCGTGATTTTCCGTTGGAGAATGTGAATGTTGGTAAATTGAGAAATGTGTTCAAGTTGATTGAAATTGATGTGTCTGAGATCGAAGGTTTGAAACGTTCCAAAAGGCAATTAAACTTTGAAAAAGATAAGTCTTATTATAAAAAAACATGTTGTACCGCTGCGTTTTTCTAACAACTATCAAAATAAATGGTCAGGTGGATATCAGGGTGATAAGAATTATCAAAGAAGGAATGTTCAAAACAAGAAATTTGTTGAGAAAAAGGTGTTTGTAAAAAGCTCGAGTTCTCATTCCGAGCAAGAATCTGAGATTTTTTCAAAAACAAATGAAGAATTTTTTGAGGAAAAGGCCTCACAGCCTCAGACCGAAGGCACAAGTCGGGTAGTTGATACTCGTACATGATTTAAGTGCAACAAAGTTGGACATATTGTACGAAAGTGCACCAACTTAAAGCCTAAGTCTGAAGTTGCTGAGAGTCAAAAAGAAAGCTGATGCAAAAGGCAAAGCACCAATGGTTGTTGAGAAGAAAGTTTTGAAAAATGAAAACACAAAAATCAAAACTGAATTCGTAAAAAATGTGGTAACTAAAACTGATAAGTTTTACAAACGGGTTGCTTCGTCTCAACAAGCATGGAAACCGAAATCAGTTGACAAGAAATCAAGTTCTTCAAAACCAAAGGTTTCTAAGATGGAAAAACAATCGTCTTCTACCACTTCGGTAAAGATGAATGTTCCTTTGGATTACTATGAGAAACTTGAACCACAAGAGGCTACTACTTCTGAGAAGAAGTATGTACCAAAGAAAGATCAATCATCTGGTCAACCTCTGAAAAATGATTTCTTTTTATACAAAGAGGTTGAGATTGGATCTGAGGAGAGCTTAAAGATGAATGACAAGAATTTTCCGCCACTTTACACTACTAAAACTCACATCAATGTCAAGTTACCTGAGTCAAAAGAGGCTTGGGTGGCTTCAAAATCTCACTAAGTGATTGTGATAAGTGCAGGAGCTTCCAAGATCCGTTTCACGTTGGATTATGGATAGTGGAGCTTCTAGGCACATGACGGGGAAAAAACCCTTCTATACGATGTTCGTGGGTTTAATGGAGGTTACGTGGGATTTGCAGGAAATCAAGGTGGTCGAATAGTTGGTGAAGGAACTTTATCAAATGGAATTGTCACGTTTGAAAGAGTAAACTACATCACCGAGCTTGAAAACAATCTTCTGAGCATCTCTCAGATTTGTGATCGTATGTATACAACGCACTTTACAGACAAAGAATGTTTGATCTTGAAACCAAGATTTGTTGTTCCCGAAGAGTGGGTTATCATGAGAGCACCTAGAGTGAATGATCTGTACGTGTTGGACATGAGTGTAGCAACTTCTACCACGGGTCAGGCTCACTGTGTTATGTCAAGAGCAACGGAAAAAGAATCACAATTGTGGCATCGAAAGATGGGCCACCTTCACCTAAGAAAAATGAATCACCTGGTGCATAACGACTTAGTTATTGGTGTTCATGTGAAAGGTTTTCATCTTGAGGGGGAGTGCATTAGCTGTGTCAAAGGCAAGAAAAAAAAGAAATCTCACCCTGGAAAGAAAGTCAACTCAGTCTCAAGACCGTTAGAGAGACTCCATATGGATCTGTTTGGTCCAGTAATTGTCAAAAGCATAACTGGAGATCTCTAATGTCTAGTAGTAACAGATGATTATTCGAGATTTTCATGGGTATCATTTTTGAAGACAAAAGATGAGACGTTTGAAAGTTTGATGGCGTTGCTCAGAAAAATAGAAAACTTGTACCAGACTCTAATCAGAAGAATCAGGAGTGATAACGGTACTGAGTTTAAGAACAACAATATGGAAGAGTATTGCGATGAGAGAGGTATACTGCAAGAATTCAGTGCTCCTTACACTCCGCAGCAAAATGGAGTAGCTGAAAGAAAGAACAGGACGCTAATAGAAACGGCTAGATTGATGCTTGCTGATTCGAAACTACCTGTCAATTTTTGGGCAGAAGCAGTGTCAGCCGCTTGCTATACACTCAACCGGGTTCTCATAGTGAAGAAATTCAACAAGACGTGTTTTGAGTTGATCAACAACCACAAACCGAACCTGAAGTATTTAGAACTGTTTGGGTCTCCCTGTACCGTTCTAGAACCTTTTGGAAAGTTTGGTGCAAAGAGAATTGAAGGAATATTTGTGGGTTACTCAAGTCCATTAAAGCGAGTCTTTGTTCCAAGCTTGAAGTGGATTATTGAAGCACACAATGTTGAATGCCAAGGTTACACAATGCCACCGTAGAATCCAGGCGACTCATGGCGTTTTAATTACGATATTTTGTGGGATTCGTTTGACATCGAAGAAGAAGAACAAGATTTCTTTGACGAGTTGGATATTCTAAGAGAGTATGAAGAATCACAAGAAAAGTTTCCAGCTGAGTATTCTAGACGTCAACGGCAAACTTCAAATGACGATGAAGCCGGTCCTAGTAATGCTGGAGAACATGATGATATTCAACAAATTTCTTAACAATAAGACGGAAGTCAACGATAATCATGAATCTGAAGATAGACCTGTATTTGATCGTGGTGATTCAGATTCTGAGGGGGAGCAGATCCAGATTTCAAGTCAAACAATTCCAGTCAGTGAACAAGGTGCAAATCAGAATGTTACAAATTTGGAAGGCGAGGTAGATGTTCCAGGCGAGGTGATGCCGAGAACTCTTTCGTATCATCCAGAGGAGCTGATTATTGGAGAATTACAATCAGGCGTTCGCACTAGACGTCAAATTGACCAAGGCCTTACTTTTTTTTATTCTACAGTTGCTCCTTTACAAACTGAGTTTTCACTTAGTTGTTTTATTTCGCAGATTGAACCGCGAACATACAAGGAAGCACTAACTGAAGATTCTTGGGTCAACACGATGCAAGAGGAGCTGAGTCAGTTTGAGAAGTTAGGAGTGTGGAAATTGGTAGACTTGCCTGATGGTCACAGGAAGATAAACACCAAGTGGGTGTTCAAGTGCAAGAGAGACGATCGAGGGGTTATTATTCGTAACAAAGCTCGACTCGTAGTCCAGGGTTTCAGTCAGCAGGAGGGGATAGATTTCACTGAAGTGTATGCTCCAGTTGCTAGACTTAAAGCGATAAGAATCTTCCAAGCATTTGCATCTTGGAAAAGTTTTAAAGTTTATCAGCTAGATGTTAAATCGCCGTTTCTCTATGGGAAGGTAAAAGAGGAGGTATATGTCGGACAGCCACCTGGCTTCACTGATCCAATCCATAAAGACAAGGTTTATTTGCTGGATAAAGCGCTGTATGGTTTACACCAGGCCCCGAGAGCCTGGTACGAGACATTGTTTCAACACCTGCTTGCCAACAGCTTCATCCGTGGAAAAGTGGATGCCATTCTCTTCACCAAAGAAGTCGACGGGCATCTTCTGATAGTTCAAATATACGTGGACGACATCATATTTGGGTCTACAAATGAAAATTAGTGCAAAGATTTCGAAAGAGTTATGTAGAAAAAATTTGAAATGTCATCGATGGGTGAGATGAAATTCTTCTTGGGTCTTCAAGTTGATCAACTGCCTGAGGGAATTTTCATACATCAAACGAAGTATGTTCATGATATCTTAGAGAAATTTGGGATGTCAGGTTCTACTCCAGCTTCCACCCCATTAGCGACGAACCATGGGATAAACCCTAATCTCACCGGAGAGAAGGTAGATGAAACGTTGTATCGTTCCATGATCGGATCGCTGATGTATTTTACTGTTTCAAGACCCGATATTATGTATCCAACCTGCCTCGTAGCAAGATTTCAATCTAACCCGAGAGCTTCGCATATGGTGACTGTGAAAAGGAAATTACGCTACCTGAAAGGAACTCCATCGTTGGGGTTGTGGTATCCAAGAGAAGGCGATTTCACGCTCGAAGGTTATTCCGATTCTGATTTCGGATGCTGTAAAGTTAACGCTAAGTCAACAACAGCAGGGTGCCAGTTTTTTGGACCACGATTGGTTACCTGGAAATGCAAGAAGCAGACCTCTGTAGCTTTGTCCACATGAGAGGCTGAGTGTGTATCTGCTAGCAGTTGCTGCTCTCAAATCTTGTGGATCCAGCAACAGATGCGTGACTACGGTTTGCAATTTCTTAACACCCCTATCTTTGTTGATAATGAGGCAGCGATAAATATCACTAAAAATCCTGTTCATCACGCTAAAGCGAAACACATTGAAATTTGTCATCACTTCATCCGAGACTGTTTCGAGAAGAAGTTGATACGAATTGAGAAAATCCACACTGACGAACAAAAAGCTGATTTACATACCAAAGCGTTTGATAAAAATCGTTTTCAATATCTTTTAAAATTGAACGGTATGAAGCTTTTATCGGAGTTGGAGGAGATTCTTGGCGTAGATGAAGGTACCATTGTAGATGATGTTGAGATGCAATCTGCAATGGTTTGTCGATTTTTTACTTGTTTTGGTATTTAGGGGGAGTATAGGGTAATATTTTCAGAAAATACAAAAACAATAAAAAATTTCAAAAATCCAAAAACATGAGATATTTCAAAATACAAAAACAATAGAAAACCAGAAAAGAACTTGTGTAAAAAGGGAAAATGATAGTACATTGGCTTGACAGTTACAGTATGCTAAAGATATGGAAAGTTTAAAAAGTCTTAAGCAGTCTCGCTGATGATATGCCGATAGGTTTTTACACATTTAGTAGGTTTGTTCGGGATATAAACCTAAATCTTTACTTGCTTATTTCGTGGGGAACACTACTTGGATATATAGGTAACCCCTGAATTCTTGTTTGAAAGATCCCTCTTTCTGAGATACTAGGTCTTTATACTCAGTGATATCTAGGGTATTATCTCGGGACTTCTGATTTTGCGGAAGCAATGGCCTAGTCCCCGTATAATACTTTACGCTTGCTTGAAATATAGCACCACCCTCAGCATAAAAATGATGAAACATTGAAAAATGCTAATCATGTGCTGTTGAAGAAAAGATCCTCTAAAGGGGACACACCTAAAGTCGAAGCCGTCATCTCTCTGATTTTGTGGAAGCAATAGCCTGAGCTCTCACGGCCCTCACATTTTAACCCCTTTACAGATATCATCTGTGGTATACTCACCTGTAAGACTGAATATTGGGATTTGGATACGGGAGTATATTCAAGAGGTGGGACACATAAATGAGTTTAAGTTTCTAATTCACCTAATCCATATCCTGGACAGATTGAAAATTGTGTGAGAATTTAAGTGGATCAGTATATCGACAATCTAAGCGAATTGTTTAATTCTGAGTATGAAATCAAAGCTTAATGGTACTTGTGACTTGTCGAATAGCTGATATGATTCCCTAACACGCTCACCAAAAATATGTTTGTAAATAGTTTACATTCACTGCATTTTATTTCTGTATTTCATTTCTAGTTTAGAAACTTTATTAAAAATCCAAAAAGATTTTTTATTTCTGCTTTACTTTCCGACAAACCAAAGTGGAAAGCTGATCTTCAGATTCGCAAATTGAAGCAGATGCAGGAAGTTTCTGAGCTGGACAGATGAGTTGTGAGCTTATCATGTTAAAACTTGTGAAAATGAAAAGTTAAAACAAGTTCATTAATTTGAAACTTGTAAATTTCAGAAAATTGTTTGAACTAGTTTGTACAAAATGCCAGTGTGATTTGTCTCAGGTCAACCAAGGTCATTAATTTGGACTTGGTAGACAAATTTAAGTAATCAGGGTCATTAATTTGGACCTGGATACTTAAGTGGATTTCTAAATTCTTACAAAACCAACAAATGAAGTAAAATGGTTAGTTTGGATTGAAATTATCATAATCATAAATCTTATGTTAAGGTAGAGATTGTGCAGGTAAAAAGTTTGTTATTGAAAGTAGCATAGCAAAATCCCAGTTAATTGATAGGGGGAGTCTGAAGACTTAAAAGTTAGATACAGTTCCTGAATCTACATTCAAGGGGGAGTTTGAAGGTTGTTAAAGATTCAGATTCTGTGATTCATGCTAGCTGTTGATAGAAGAAGAGAAGATTTGAAGGAAGCATACATTGTTAGACAAATTGGAAAGAGATCAAGACTGAAGACTCGACGCCGAAGACTTCGTCAACATCCAAGGGGGAGTCTGTTGGTGCATAAATGTCTGTTAACTTCGTCTTTATCGAGTCTTATGTCTAGATAGGATAAACTAGTGCACAACAGGTTAGAAACTAGGTTTTGTGTGAAAGTGGGTAATTTCGCATGAAATGGCCACTGACCATTTCAAGTGAAATTAGACAATGTGATTTCGTTTGAAATGGTCATGCCACTTTCAAGCGAAATTAACACTACTATAAATAGGTGTGTTGCTAGTTCATTTGTAACTTTTCCGATTCAGAGTCGAGGTGCTGCCAGTTTGTCAAACGATCTGTAAAAGCTTTGGAATCAATAATAAGAAGATAATTAAGAGGGATCAAGCTGTTACACGTCTATTTCTCTGATTCCACCTTTGCAATAGATCGTAAACTCTTCTGATTGACTCGTTAGGGTCACACAACGATCCAACAATTAGGAGGGGGGGTCTTACCAGAGTTTGGAACCCGTCGGAGTTCACCACCACTGCCGTCGACTCTACCGTCACCGCTGCCACTGCCGCCGCCGTGTGCGGCGGCGCCGCTCTCTTTTCTTCCGGTCTCTCTCTTTCTCCGCCACTCCTCTCCCTCTCGGTCCTCCTCTCATGCTCGAACCTATCTCCGGCACCACCCACTACAGTGCCGCCGCCTGTGGTGGTGGTGGTGTTGCTGCTGCTGATATTCGCCACCACCAAAACGATGGTGGTGGCCGGCGGTATAAGAGAGGGGGGGGGGTCGGCTGACTTGAGAGGGGAAATGAGGGAGTGGAGGTGTGTGGTTGTTGTGAACAAGGAGATGAGGGTGTGAAGTTGAAGCTTGAGAGAAGCTTTTGAAGTGATCGATTTCTCTGTGTTTGGTTTGTGTGATTTGGTTTTGTGTCTTCACAACTAAAAGGCATGGACCCTATTTATACACTTGAATATGGGTTTTGTTAGTGGTTAATATAATTATTTCCAACAACTTATTATCCACAAGTCATTATGTTCCAAATCTTTGAGGCATAATCCTTTGTACAGATTTTTAGAGATTTGAAAAGTTTTAGTATAGATTTTATAAGATTCTCAAATCTTGTAGAGAACTTGATAAGATCTAATGTATTATGTGCAAGTTTAGGCTTGTGGGTTTTGGGCTTGGGCCCAGGGCCCATAAGCCCATCTCATGTGTAAGTGGCCCGTAATTCCTACGAGACCCGATATCGTAACCCAAATTCCATAAGCATGAAATATTCGTGTAACATCCATGTTTGTTGGTGTTGTCAGTATTTCGTACGATTTTAGATCGTTATCGTTTATCGTTTAGCAGGTTCTCTATGGATCGTCATGCGCGTACTGTAAAGTCGATCAGGCGTTCCTAGGTACTCCAAAGGCCTAATTAAGTTTATTCGTGTTGTAGACACTATTTATTGTCGCGTAAATCGCCTGTTAATCACGTAACTTGTCACACCCTGGCTTTTGCGGAAGCGTGGGTTTACTTGGTGTGACTTCTTAATACCACAACAACAATCACAACAATGCTATATGATAGAATACGGGACGTTCATCCATTAAAATAGTTGAAAATGCATAACATATTGTCTAAAAACGTCAACCACAATATGCGTTACAAAACATGACTAGTTTAAAGAGAATTCATAAGACTCGACGATAAGCTACCAACGACACAAGGATTGAGACATGCAACTCGTCCAGGAAAGAGTTACACTTCCCAAACCTACGACTCCGGATGACATCCTTATTTGGTACGCAGCTAATCATGCATCACTTGCCAGATCCAAACTAATTCCCTGAAATACATGTAGTTTTAAAAAGTCAACAAAAAGTTGAGCGAGTTCATGTGTAAGTGAGTATATTAAAGCCTTTAAAATGTCTGTAAAAGTAAAAGTCCCTGGTATGTAGCAATTAAGGAAACCCTGATCACCATTGGGTTGCAAAACCAATAGTATGTGTGAAATGATGCAGGAAGACTTAAACCTAGCAAATTTGTCTCCGGTATGAAGACATAGTCACCACTATGGGCCGCCCCGGCCTCATGGGTGTGGGCTCGCTACACCCAAATAGATCTATCACTCATGTCCCTTGGTCCTTCTATGAGGATTAATGGCCTTAAGTGTTGTGCCCACCACTCACATGATCGCGTAATAAAAACCCTCCTTAAGCTAACCATACCATAATAAAAGTCTATAAATGTCTGTAAATATCTGTAACATGTATTTCACCCCCGAAAAGAAAAACTGAAAATAGTTAAGAGAAAAGGGGGACATGAACTCACAGTAATGCGTCTTGAACCGAATCTCAAAGTCTGACTGCTACACGACTACCTACACGTACTAATGTCTATTAGACGAACGGGTCGTGCCTTGGCTTAGAGTTTAATATTTAGAGTTGTGTTACTTATAAAGATTCGTGCGATAAATAGTTGTTCGTTTAATGTTCTAGTAAATTATAGTCTTAGAAAGTAAATATTTACTAGGTGTTATAATTTCCGAAAATTTCGCCATAGCCTCCTCTGTAAACAGAGGTGTCCATGCATAAAAACATAACATTTTCTTTTACAATTATCTCATAAAGTGTTCCCACATAGCCAACCCGACAAACATACATGCAATACCCTAACTACGTCTTTTCAGACTTATTACACAAAACATGACTGTTTTCGAGTATTTAAATAAAATAGTTATCCTTTTTCCAAAAATTCTCAAATTTTTACAGGATGTCATATATAAACCAAAATTTATTGTGTAAAAATTTCGGATATCAGTTCATTACCAATTTTATATAAAAATTCTTTTACTCGACTGCAATCAGATTTGATACTTTCTGATTGCAGTTTTACGGAAAAATTTACTAAAAATCAATCGTGAGTCGGATCGTCGAAATTCCAGTTGGAGGGTCACGGAAACAACCGTGACCATCTACAGTAAAAATCCCACGAGCCGATTCTGTTCAGGTTTTAAGTTTTGACTCCGACTGCGACACACTTTTTCAGCAGGAAAATTTCAGCTTAAGATGCTGTCTTAAAATAATTCCTTAAAAATAGTAAATGACCTCGAAAAATTACGATTCCAGTTTCATTTGTTCGGTTATTCAAAATTACACAATTTAGACTCCAGAAATTAAATTTTTCGATTAAAAATGAACCAGTTACAGCCTGTTGAAGGGGCTGGAAAATCTCAATCAGCAAGCTGTTTTTATTGTAGAAGTTACTAAAAACGCATCAACAAAGGTCCTAACCATGGTTTATCGATGTTTTAATGTTCAAACACCAAGCATGCATTTACCAAACTCAAAACAACCAGATTTCAACTTCAAACAAACTTTTTTTATGTAGGGTTTTTAGTCAGAATTTTAAGTTCACATTTTAGTGTTTAAGCTTTTGGGTGACATGAACATTCAAACAAACATAACAAGAATCAAGGTGAAACAAGAGTGTGAAGAGACTTACTACTAGCACAAGGCTAGGGTAGTAATCTTAGGATGAGATGATGGTGAAATGTTGGTGACGCAACTTGAATCAAGCTTCCTTGAAAACCTTCAATCTTGCACTTCTATGGATGAATCCTCAATCTTTGAATGAGAGCTTTTAGTGAAAGAAATGGAGGTGGTGAAGGAATGTGGTGGTGAAATCGGTTATGGAGAGAGGGGGGGGGGGGTGTGTGAGCCGAAATTTAGAGGGAGGAGGGAGGAGGTGGAGTGCAAGCTTTGTAGTAATGATGGAAATTCTTGGAAATAGGCACAACTAGCTCATAGGGAAATCATACCAATAATTTTGGCCAATAGAACTAAGATCATCTTTTTACATAATCTAAACAAAATATTTTCAAATGATTATGGCAGATTTTCGGTTGGGGGGGGGGGGGTAAAATGTAAATTTTTGTTAATTAAAAGGTATTAAGTTAGAAGGTTGAGGGTATTTACAAGTATAGTGGGTGTATGACATGTTTACATGGGGTATAGGGATTTTTGTGACCATAAATAATTTAAAATGATAAAATAATATTTCTGACAATATTTTCGTGTCTCGGGCATTGTCTGGTTGTTCGGTTACGTATCGTTCCGTTAAAGCGTTTAATTTCACCGTATAGCGTCTTTTACGCATCTTTTTGTAACGAAAACATTCCTGGCACTTAGGAAAGTATACAGGACCACTCTGCTATATTTGTATATTCTACTGGTATAATAAAATGCTGAATTTAATAAAAGAAAGCTGAATTCTGTATTTAATGTGTGTTTTAGGCACTTCCCGGCACTATATCTAACACCTAATGACGCAGTCTTGTGGTCCTCACTTCCCTACACTACAAACCAGTGTAGTATTCTATCCCTGGCTCATTCTGGCCATAATAATGTTGTCTGTCTAAGTGCTGGCATTGTCAGCATTATTTCTGAATCAACCGTTCAGTGTGTCAACTGTGCTGAGTGCATCAAGTATGTCACTAATGTAGGTGTGTAATGAATGGAGTGACTGTATAAAATGTGATGCATGTATATATGATATAGAATCATAGTGCAGTTTAAATTATCAGTTGTAATCAAGCACAGTCATTAAGCACGTAATTAAGATTAATTAATTTGTACAGTACCTGAAATTTTGAGGGTTGTCACATAACTAAGGGCGTAAATTACCAGTTGTCACAGCTGGAGGTGGTATAGTGTAACATTGTATGAGCATAGTACAAGCATTCATAGATCGCGTATAGCATGCGGGAACGGTTAGCGTTTAAAGTGTTTGCGTTGTGTGTTGTGTTTTGATATAGAACGTATGTAACACCCAAAAGTGCGTTAAATGAAAACGGGTTCGAGTATACTCACAGTAGGTGTTTAACAAGTAAACACAGCCTGATTGGATTGAAGGGACGCGTTGAGTTAGCCTGTGAACAGTAGCATAGAGCGTAAACGGAATGTCGAACGGTTGAGTGTTAGGAAGGTGATCCGAACGGATGGGTCTCCATTCGAGTGGATGGTCATCCAAGCGGATGACCATTCGAACGGATGGTCATCTGAGCGGATGACCATTCGAACGGATGGCCATTTGAATGAGGTGTGTTTGTTTGTAAAATTGTTAAAGTTCGAAGTTTAATCAAAACGTGCTTCCAATGTTAAAACGTTTTAAGTAGAAGTTTGACCATTCGGTCGGATGGTCATCCGAACGGATGGCCATTCGATCGAGATGGTCCGTAGCAAGAATTTTCGATAACAACTTTCTAAGTAAAAGTTTTGAGTTAACGGAGACGGCGTGACGACGTGCCAAACAACGAAAACATACCAAATTCAGTTCATTTGATCGGATGGGAACCACCCCATTCGATCAGACTCACTGTTCTTGATGAAGTTTCATGTCTAACCCATTAATCGGTCCATCTCCTTGGTGGAAATCCGTTTTCAAACCAGTTCTCGACTAAAGAACGAGTCGAGAGTCTGAATGAGTCCAGATTTCATCAGTTTTGAGTAGAAAAGTTGAAGAAAAGTTGAAAATAGGTGAAAAGTGTTGAAATCTTGTTTAGATTAAGTTAAAAAGTGTGAAATCCTTCAGACCTAGAATCATTCTCGATCAAATGGTGTTCCTTAACTGTTTGTCAGAGCAAAACAGGTGGAAACCACCTTCAAGAGGTCTAAACTAGTGATTTCAGGGAAAAAGTAAGTGTTTGTGTGTGATTTGATGAAGAAGATGATGTAGAAGTGTTTAGAGATGATGATTGTATAAGATTTGAGGAGAAATACTTACGAAATATCCTTGAATCACGAGTATTAGTGACTGGGAGCGACTTGAGTGCGTGTGGTCGGATGGAGGTGTCAAATCAGAGAAAGGAGGTGTACGGTTAGTATTTATAGGGTAAGAGAAGGAGTTAAGTCAGTGCGCAAAAGTGTGTTCGGTCGGATGGCATGTCTGGTCGAATGGACATCCGATCGAATAGATCGGATGTCCATTCGGACAGCCGTGTTGTGCGAGTTAGTTTTCCAACTTTCGTTTTGTTTGTTAAGCGTTGCGTTGCGTTTAAGTGAGTTGCGAGTAAGCGTTGAGCGTGTAAGTGTTGCGTTGAGATAATCCACATAACATAAAACAAGTAATCACACCATTAACACACATAATAACTAAAATGCATAAAAGCAAATCCGCATTTCGAGTTTGCGTTGAGTTTGCATTGAGATTGCGTTGCGTTAGCGTTTAGTCTAATCAAGCGATGTAATATGCAATGAAATTCATTTAAATGGTAAGCGTTGTAAACAACGTTTAAAGGCGATAACTGCGTTTTTAATAAGCGTTTAAAATGTGTCAAAATATAGTTTAAACCCATTAGCGATAATCGAAATCTCAGGAGTACAAGCAATTAAGCGAGAAATGACAGTGACAAGTAATGACCCGGAAAGTCGGGTTGTTACAGCCTCCCCTACTTTAAGGAATTTCATCCCGAAATTAAGGAGTAGGCGTAACAAAGAGTTGTGGGTATTTAGCTTTCATATCACTTTCGAGTTCCCAAGTGAACTCGGCGCCGTATTTGCCTTCTCAGTGAACCTTCACTATAAGAATGTGAGAGCGTCAGAGTTTCTTGGTCTCTCGATCCATGATTTCTACCGGCTTTTCCACAAAGTGTAGAGTTTCGTTAACTTGCAAATCTTCAAGAGGCACGTGAAGATTTTCTTCGGCTAGGCACTTCTTGAGGTTCAAGACGTGGAAGGTCGGATGTACGTTGCTGAGTTCTTCTGGTAATTCGAGTCGGTAGGCAACTTTACCAATTCTTTCTAGAATCTTAAAGGGACCCACGTATCGTGGCGCTAGCTTTCCTTTCTTGCCGAATCGGATCACCCCATTCCAAGGTAAAACCTTTAGGAGTACGTGATCACCAATTTCAAACTCAAGGGGCTTGAGGCATTTATCGACGTAACTCTTTTGTTGACTCCGAGCTTTCAAGAGATTTTCTCGTATTTGGAGGATCTTGTCAGTCGTTTCTTGTAATAACTCAGCACCGGTAATTTGAGCGTCCCCGATCTCGTGACATACAATAGGATTTTCTTCCACATAATGCCTCAAAGGGTGCCATTTGAATATTAGCATGATAACTGTTGTTGTACGAGAATTCTACTAAAGGTAAATGCGAATCCCAATTACCACCAAAATCTACAACGCACGAACGAAGCATGTCTTCAAGGGTGCGTATCGTGCGTTCAGTCTGACCGTCAGTCTGGGGATGGAATGCGGTACTGAGATTAAGAGTAGTACCGAGGGCGGATTGGAATGTCTCTCAGAGACGTGAGGTAAAGCGACCATCGCGGTCAGAGATGATGTCACGAGGCGTCCCATGTCGACAAATGACTTCGTCGGTATAGATTCATGCTAATCGTTCAACCTTATAGTATTCTCGTATAGGCAGAAAGTGCGCGGATTTCGTAAGACGATCAACAATAACCCAAATGCTATCGTGTAACAACCCGCACGTTCGTGTGTTGTTACTACTCATTACACTCGTTACGCCTAGCACCGAAGATTCGGATCATAATGTAGCCATATCAAATACATCGCTACTTCGCAGTATATTCGCATATTACGCATACTTTATCGCTATAAAACATCACATCGCATGTACTAACACTCACGATGATGTTGAGTGAGGACCTATTCTACCCTCCTCGATAGCCGTGATGTATCGCAACGCAACGCATATTCGAAACGCGTAACTCGATTATCGCAACGCAGACTTTAAAATATGGATATTTATACGACCCTATGTGACTAATTATAATAAATATATGAATGTGGGTATGAAAATGTGTGACCAAACTATCACAATGCTTAACGAATAAAACGAAACATCGAAATGCAAATCGCCAGAGACCACCAATCAAATGACCATTTGATCGAGTGGCCAATCCGATCGGATTGCCATCCGATCGGATTACCATCCGATCCATGGCACTCGATCACCTCCTCCCATCTTCACCTATAAATAGCACTTGTCACATCACTTGAACAGTGATGTGACAGCTCTCACTTGACCAGCACACTTTGGGGCCATTTTCTCTCGATTTCTCACGATTATTGTAAGTTTCCAACATAAATCTTGTACTTCTATAATCTAGACGCACTTCTTCATCTTTTTCGCCTTTTGAATCTTAACTTTTAACCGTGAAATCACCAGATTTGAGGTGTTCTAGGGTGATGTCATCATGGAGTTCTTATGAACTTCAAGGTTTGGATTCATTCCACTAGGAACAACTTAGAATTGAAGGATTTCCACATGAATAAACAATCTTTTCGCATAGATCTACACATATTCATGGTTAAAATGATTGAAAGATGGTTTTCTAACTTTCTTTCAACTCTTTTACACTCAATACACTCAAGACCGATAGAATCGGAGCTCGTTCCGACCTTCTACTCTTTCTTAGTGACGTGTTGGTCCAAGATCTGGATTCTATCCAAGGGACAACTGATTTCGGGTTAAACATGAACAATCGTCTTGAACAGTTAACTGATCGGACTAGGGTAATTCCTGTTCGATCGGATCACTTGGGTCAAGATGGGGTTTCTGTTGTTTAGCACGTTGTCAAACGGTCTCGATCAAAACTGCAAAACATTTCAAAATAATCAAGTGCCAAGACGATCAGGTCGTCGGGACGGACTGCCGTCCGATCGGACTGCCATCCGACCGGACCGCCATCCGATCGCCTTGCACTTGGCTTCACACTTAACCATCTTTCCAAGTTTCAAAGGACTGGACTTCGAACGGATTGCCGTCCGATCGGATTGCCATACGATCGAACGACCATCCGATCGTGTGACATTTGGGACTTTGGTACTTGATCAATTTCAAAGAACAGTAGTTCCAACGGATTGCTATCCGATCGGATTGCCATCCAATCGAGTGACAATCCTGCTGAGAACTTGTTCTCACTAAGTGTCCTGCCAATCGGATCGCTATCCAATCGGACTGTCGTCCAATCGATCGACCTGCAGGGTAGAGATACTTCTCTATTTTCAAAATGCTACAACGAAAACTTCAAAACCATCATACACAAACACATCCTTACCGAATGAGTGTCAATCTAATCGAATGGCCATCCGATCGGATGACCATCCGAATGGATTGACATCCGATCGAGTGGCTATCCGATCGGATTGCCATCCGACACTTGGTTCACCCGTTATCATTTAACGCACTGTTCACCGCTTACGCTATCAATCTATAATCATGCTAATCTCAGACGCACTCCCTTCAATCCAACCAAGTTGTGTTTTCTTGCTGAACACCGACTGTGAGTATACTCGAACCCCTTTTATTGCATTTTTGGGTGTAACATACATTCCAATTAAATCGAACTTATCAAAACGGATTATACAATTAAACTATTTATCACTTGCGAATAACTGTTATGCATATTTACACGTGATGCTAGTTACATATGTGTTAGGACTTTTACTCGCGAGGTCCCGCCTTAACTAGTATAGTACTATAGTACCCGACGGGGTCTAGTTAGGATGAATAGCAATCGCAATCGCAGCTCGAGAGACTTAGCTGGTAGTATCTGTCTAATATATGTGTTGAGGTATCTCGTTTATGTATGTCGTAATTCGCAGCACTTTTTATCTACTATGTTTCGCTATCAAAACTTGTATACTCGCCAATACTTTTGTATTGACGTTGTTTTAACGTATGTTGCAGGTTTAGTCGCAGTCTACATCAAATCATGCTAGGAAGTCTAGAAAACTCACCTAAAATCTAGGTTGTCGGAATTGTATTATTCGAGAGGACAAGAAAATGATAACTCATGTCATTATGTTGTTTGTTAGTATGGGATAACAAATTTAATAAATAATGTCACTTTATAGTTGTTATGGATTCTCTTGAGCAATCTGATTCGCCTAGTGCCGCACCCCGATGATTCCGCCATCGGTTGGGGTGTGACAGATTGGTATCAGAGCCATAACTATAGGGAATTAGGCCAGACTTGACCTAGTCCGTGTCGATGTCTTAGAAACGACCTAGTCTATAGTATAAGTACCAACGGGACGACTCGTACGAACCCAGAAGGAATTGTACAGGCCTACTTGATACTCTCATTCGAATCCGCTAAAAAAACTACAACTTCGTGTGAACACCGCATACTACAACTTCACACGAAGAGCCTTTCCTAAGGCTGGAATATTACTTAGCCCTTCCTAAGGCTAATGCAATACACACGTTTTTGAAAATATTCGCATAACACAACCGAGTGGTCCAGTCGAGATCAGGCGTGAAAACCAAGAACTCTCGATAAGATCGCTCACTCAGCGCATTTTTCTAGCACGAGAACTTTTCATCGAGCTAGGAGTGACATCCATATCTCAACGAAAGTCTCCAGTTCAAAATCTAGTGGAACTCCCGAATTTATTCGAAGAGCACAACCACAGCTAGGAGCAAAGTTATTAAGTTAGGGGTGAAACTCGTACCTTAATGAACCGTTCCATTCTATATAAAAAGGTTTTAAAAAAGCTCTCACCAGGGACTCGACTATAACGATAACTCGAGCCACACGATGACTAGGAAGACGAATGCCATGAGCTGCATCCCAGTGGAATCATAAGTCTTCTAGGGCAGCGGTGTGCACGAACTTGTTGGGTATAGTTGGGTTACCCTGGGTAGTCGACGCCTAAACACCCGAGGCACTCTATCTATTTTTCTAGCATATGACTTGCCGATTTTACGCTTTACTGAACTTATTTATGCTTATGTGGCTACGATTTAAAACTTTACGCTTTATCGATTTCTCGACTTATCGATTTTCGCTCCCTGCTTTATAAACGCACAACTCGCACGACCATCGTAATCTAAAATGAAAACCGAATGTTCGCAACAAAACTAATGTCTAATTACTCGCTTTCGCTCTCGTTCTCTCCCTCTTCATCGCGTCGTCGCACACACTACACCGTCATGTATGTTTAAAAGTATAAACTGCAAGTATTTATATATACAAAACAAATCAATTGTGTGAGAACTTAGGAATCTCATGTCTCCTATGTGGCTCCTATGTGAAATCTACTATAATATTTGCAACAAGTTTTGAACGCGCTCAATCGCATCGCAAAACTCAAAAATCATTATGATTGAATCTCACTCCAATTCTATCTCTGTCTAGATGTCTTCCAACGACTCTACCTCGAGACAAACAGCTAGGGGAAGAGCCAAACGAAGCGCCGAAAAGAGGATTGCCTCGCTTGTGGCCAAGGAAGTGGCCAAGGTCATTCCTCAAATTGTCACTCAAGTGCACTCTCTTAGCAACTCTAGAACCTCAGAAGACTCTAAGATGGAAGCGCCGCAATCTGCCTTCCTCTACAAACACTTCAAAGCCCGTGGCCCGATGGAGTTCACGGGTGAAACTTCAGTGGTTCGATTCTATCGAAGTTACCCTTCGTCAGAGTGGGTGTCCCGATAGTATCCGTACTACTTACGCAACCGGAGTATTTCAATCGCGAGCACTCGACTGGTGGACTACCGAACGTAACAAACGTGGGATCTCCGCAGCTTATGCTCTCTCTTGGGATGAGCTGAAGGAGCTCATGAAGAAAGATTACTGCCCTCCCCACGAAGTCCAAAAACTAGAAGACGAATTTTGGGAAATCAAGCAAGTCGAAGGTGACAATACTGGCTACACAGCAAGGTTCAAACAGCTTAGCATAATCTGCCCAAGTCAAGTCAACACTTCAGAAAAAGCTATCACGAAGTACATTCGTGGCTTGCCTGAATGTGTAGGCGAATTTGTCGAAGCTACAATGCCTGCTACCATCGAAGAAACCTACCGCTTAGCCGCAGAAATCAAAGACAAACGAGTCTTGGATGGATTCTTCTCCAAGAATCCTGTCAAACAAGCTCGCCAAGCAATCGTCATCGATTCTTCCGACGATTCCTCCGATGATTCTATCGATGATTCTTCAAGTGAGTCCTCAAACAAATCCTCCGATGACAACGCATCGCCTCAGGAAGCTCAGTCCAGCCGCAAACAAAAGACCATGAGCCCAAACTCTTCAACAACTGAGCTATCGCAACCGGAACCTCTCCAAGCAATTCCAGTTCACTCAAAGTGAGACTACAACGGAACTCATCCCCTGTGTCTCATGTGTACGTATCATCACCCGCCGGAAGCTAACTGATGCTATTGCGCAAATTGCAACTGGTATGGTCATCTTACCCAGCACTGCCGCACGGGGCCGCAGACTTGAGGAATTTCAGCAACGATCGCAGTCTCCGCATAAGTCCTCCACAACAACATTAGTTATGCTTCCAATGTTGTTGTAGTGATACGATTTTCGCCGTTAATTTCCTTTATATGTTGAACTTGTTCTATTTCTCGATGCAATGTGGACTCTCTTTATCTCTCTCATTCTCTCGCACTCACGCACGGACTATATACTAGCACTATATACTATATGATGTGTTTTGCCCCCACAATGCATTCTTGAAATGAGGTACGATAAACGTGCAAGGGAGAACATAATCACGGGTGCACACGAGATTATTTTGACCAGTGCACGAGGATCGTAGTAAGTTCCAATGATGCCATAATGTTCAAAGGCATGGTTAAGCGTGGTGGATACGCCGCTGGTACTTCCTATTCACGGGACAGAGGTGTGTGGTTGAAGCATGATGGATACGCCGCTGGTACTTCCTATATATAAGTGCTTCGCCATGCCAACCAATATCTTGTGAAGAAAGTGCCATGCAAGTTGAACGTTGTTAGACCAAGTATACTACTAAATCTATTTTCGACACACTAAACCTACATCGCAAGGCGTAACAATCTCAATCGCAACTCAAAGCGTGTAATCGCTAGACTTTTCGTAAGTCAACACGCTCGCAATCGCATTATCACTAGAAACTATCTCGCAATCGCAATCGTTTATTAAGTGTTTCGCTCAATCGCTTATCGTGTGTTCGCTCAATCGCTTATTTGTATCGCGCTATCGCTCATCGTGTGCATTGCTCTATTGCTATCGCTTACCGTTATCTATGTTATCTGTGTTATGTTAGCACACATGACCCTGCCCCATGAGACGAAACTAATAGGGTTAAAACATGATGGATACGCCGCTGGTACTTCCTATATATATAAGTGTTTTAGCCATATCAGCAGACTTTCATGGAAAAAGGGCCATGTGGGGCTTAATGTTAGTAAAAAATTGTGGTGTTGTGGAATCTAATCAAATCGCATGTTCCCATTGCTTGCAACGCATCAATCGTCGTCTATCGCTCGACGGTTGTCGCTATCGCTCGTCGCTTATCGCTTATCACTTTTTGCTTATCACCGCCGTCTTCGCTCATTATGTTTGTGTTGCGCTATCGAATTTCCATGTACCGCTTATCGCTTATCGCACTCGCTCGTATCGCTGAACCGAGTTCGTAAACGACTTCGTCGTTCAGTTTGCTCAATCTCTCTATTACACTTGGTCCAACCATCTTTCGCTTGGACCGAGGGAATCAAAATCTATCAGTACTATGTCGACACACATGACACTGCTTCTCGAGACGGAAGCCATATGGCTAAAACATGGTGGATACGCCGCTGGTACTTCCTATATATAAGTGTTTTAGCCATATTGTCGAACTTTCGTGGGAAAGTGCCATGTGGGGCCGACTTTAAATTTAAAATCTTTGATGTTATTTAAAACCTTTGTGTAAACAAAGCCTTTTCTTACAAACTTTTTTCTAAAAATTTAATCAAAATCCTTTTACAAAATGAGATTTTCTTGTAACGTTGGTGTGACAATCGACTCAAGTTAATCCCACATGACGAGAAAATTTCGTAAAACGTGTTTTAGTCACCCTAAAATCTTTTAGTAACCTAACAAAACTCCTCGCATGGCGCTGGTGTGAACATCGAAACAGTTTGACACTGCACAGTGGGAAGATTTTTTCATAAATAAGTTTTCTCCAACCTTTCAATTTAATCAACCTTTTCGAGAATTCAAAACACTTTTGGATCGTTTTCGTGTGTTGCCATCCTTTTTTATACAAATCGCCTTACTCGCTGCCATTGTCAGTCATCGCAACGCGCTCGCTCGTCGAATTTCAACTGATCACTCGTTTATTTAGGCGCTCTTATCGCTACTCTCGCCGCATCAATTCTCGCAACCCTTATTGTGGATTAATTTCGGGACGAAATTTCCTAAAGCAGGGGAGACTGTAACAACCCGCACGTTCCTGCGTTGTTACTACTCATTACACTTGTTACGCCTAGCACCAAAGATTCGGATCATAATGTAGCCATATCAAATACATTGCTACTTCGCAGTATTTTCGCATATTACGCATACTTTATCGCTATAACACATCACATCGCATGTACTAACACTCACGATGATGTTGAGTGAGGAGCTATTCTACCCTCCTCGATAGCCGTGATGTGTCGAAACGCAACGCATATTCGAAACATGCAACTCGATTATCACAACGCAGAATTTGAAATATGGATATTTATACGACCCTATGTGACTAATTATAATAAATATATGAATATGGGTATGAAAATGTGTGACCAAACTATCACAACGCTTAACGAATAAAACGAAACATCGAAACGCAAATCGCTGGAGACCACCAATCGAATGACCATTCGATCGAGTGGCCATCCGATCGGTTTGCCATCCGATCGGATTGCCATCCGGTCGGATTACCATCCGATCGGATTGCCATCCGGTCGGATTTCCATCCGATCCATGGCACTCCATTACCTCCTCCCCTTTTCACCTATAAATAACACTTGTCACATCACTTGAACAGTGATGTGACAGCTCTCACTTTGGGGCCATTTTCTCTCGAATTCTCGCGATTCTTGTAAGTTTCCAACATATATCTTGTACTTCTATAATCTAGACGCACTTCTTCATCTGTTTCGCCTTTTGAATCTTAACTTTTAACCGTGAAATCACCAGATTTGAGGTGTTCTAGGGTGATGTCATCATGGAGTTCTTATGAACTTCAAGGTTTGGCTTCATTCCACTAGGAACAACTTATATCTGAAGGATTTCAACATGAATAAATAATGTTTTCACATAGATCTACACATATTCTTGGTTAAAAGGATTGAAAGATGGTTTTCTAACTTTCTTTCAACTCTCTTACACTCAATACACTCAAGACCAATAGAATCGGAGCTCGTTCCGACCTTCTACTCTTTCTTAGTGACGTGTTGGTCCAAGATCTGGATTCTATCCAAGGGACAACTGATTTCGGGTTAAACATGAACAACCGTCTTGAACAGTTAACTGATCGGACTAGGGTAATTCATGTTCGATCGGATCACTTGGGTCAAGATGGTGTTTCTGTTGTTTAGCACGTTGTCAAACGGTCTCGATCAAAACTGCAAAACCTTTCAAAATAATCAAGTGCCAAGACGATCAGGTCGTTGGGACGGATTGCCGTCCGATCGGATTGCCATCCGACCGGATTACCATCCGATCAGACCGCCATCCGATCGGCTTGCACTTGGCTTCACACTTAACCATCTTTCAAAGTTTCAAAGGACTGGACGTCGAACGGATTGCCATCCGATCGGATTGCCTTCCGATCGAACGACCATCCGATCGTGTGATGTTTGGGACTTTGGTACTTGATCAATTTCATAGAACAGTAGATACTTCTCTATTTTAAAAATGCTACAACGAAAACTTCAAAGCCATCATACACAAACACATCCTTACCGAAGGAGTGTCAATCCAATCGAATGGCCATCCGATCGGATGACCATCCGAACGGATTGACATCCGATCGAGTGGCCATCCAATCGGATTGCCATCCGATCAGATTGCCATCCGACACTTGGTTAACCCATTATCGTTTAACGCACTGTTCACCGCTTACGCTATCAATCTGTAATCAGGCTAATCTCAGACGCGCTCCCTTCATTCCAACCAAATTGTGTTTTCTTGCTGAACACCGACTGTGAGTATACTCGAACCCCTTTTATCGCATTTTTGGGTGTAACATACGTTCCTATCAAATCGAACTTATCAAAATGGATTATACAATTAAACTGTTTATCACTTGCGAATAACTGTTATGCATATTTACACGTGATGCTAGTTACATATGTGTTAGAACTTTTACTCGCGAGGTCCCGCCTTAACTAGTATAGCATTATAGTACCCGACGGGGTCTAGTTAGGATGAATAACAATCGCAGCTCGAGAGGCTTAGCTGGTAGTATCTGTCTAATGTATGTGTTGAGGTATCTCGTTTATGTATGTGGTAATACACAGCACTTTTTATCTACTATGTTTCGCTATCAAAACTTGTATACTCGCCAATACTTTTGTATTGATGTTGTTTTAACGTATGTTGTAGGTTTAGTCGTAGTCTACATCAAATCAAGCTAGGAAGTCTAGAAAACTCACCAAAAATCTAGGTTGTCGGATTTGTATTGTTCGAGAGGACAAGAAATCTATGATAACTCATGTGATTATGTTGTTTCTTAGTATGGGATAACAAATGTAATAAATATTGTTGCTTTATAGTTGTTATGGATTCTCTTGAGCAATCTGATTCGCCTAGTGCCGCACCCCGATGATTCCGCCATCGGTTGGGGTGTGACATATCGTGACCTGATGGCGTGCGAGGGAGTTTCGTAATGAAGTCCATAGCTATACTCTCCCATTTCCACATCAGGATCTCGGGTTGTTCGAGTAAGCCAGAGGGTCGTTTGTGTTCGGCCTTAACTTTGGAGTAAGTTAAGCATTTCGAAACACAGAGAGCGATATCCTTTTTCATTCCTGGCCACCAATACCTGGCACGGAGGTCCTGATACATCTTGTCGGCACCAGGATGAATGGAATATCGGGATTTGTGGGCTTCTGTCAGCAAAATCTCTCGGAGATTATTGCGACTAGGTATCCAGATGCGGTCGAGATAGTGGAAAATACCGTTAGGTTTATTCACTAGTTAATTTTTGGTTCCAAGTGCTTTCGAGGTCGTGTTGGGCTAGAATATTACGTGCATTATGTAAATAGCTTCGTCGGCTAAGAGCGTCGTTAACGACATTTACTTTGCCTGGGTGGTAGCGTATCTCACAGTCGTAGTCGTTGAGAAGTTCGACCCATCTGCGTTGGCGCATGTTTGGTTCTTTTTGGTTCAAGATATGTTGTAGACTCTTATGGTCGGTGAAGACCGTACACTTGGTACCATAAAGGTAGTGTCGCCATATCTTTAACGCAAAAACAACTGCACCGAGTTCGAGATCGTGGGTTGTGTAATTCTTCTCATGGACTTTGAGTTGGCGAGGGGCGTACGGGATAACCTTGTCTCGTTGCATAAGTATGCAACCAAGACCTAGATTAGAGGCATCGCAGTAAACAACAAAATCGTCGTTTCCATAGGGTACCGCGAGTACGGGAGCGTTGCAAAGCATACGCTTGAGAGTTTGAAAGTCATCCTCTTGTTCGGTTCCCCAAACAAAAGTCTTGTCTTTATGCGTTAGAGAGGTGAGAGGAACGACGATTTTAGAGAAATCAGCGATAAATCGACGGTAGTAACCCGCCAATTCAAGAAAAGAACGAATTTCAGACGGGGTTTTCGGTGTAATCCAACTCTTATCTGCTTCAATCTTCACGGGATCGACGTGAATACCTTGACTGTTGACGATGTGACAGAGGAATTGAACCTCCTCAAGCCAAAATTCACACTTGGAGAACTTGGCGTAGAGGCGATGCGATTCCCTTGGAGAAGCTCGAGAACCAAACGAAGATGTTGTGTATGTTCGGCTTTCGACTTCGAATAGATAAGGATATCATCGATAAACACGACGACGAAGCGATCAAGAAAGGGTTTACACACGCGATTCATCAAATCCATGAAAATCGCGGGTGCGTTTGTGAGACCAAAAGGCATAACGACGAATTCGTAATGGCCATAACGGGTACGAAAAGTAGTTTTAGGGATATCTTCCTCCTGAATTCGTAGTTGATGATAACCTGAACGTAGATCGATCTTCGAGAAACACGTAACGCCTTGCAGTTGATCACATAAATCGTCGATTCGAGGTAGAGGGTAGCGATTCTTGATAGTAAGCTTATTGAGTTCCCTATAATCGATGCACATTCGGAATGATCCGTCCTTCTTTTTCACGAAAAGGACAGGTGCGCCCCATGGAGATGTGCTAGGGCGTATGAAGCCTTTATCGAGTAATTCCTGGAGTTGACTAGAAAGTTCACGCATTTTGGAGGGTGCGAGGCGATAAGGGGCTTTAGCGACAGGGTTAGCTCCAGGAATGAGGTCAATACGAAAGTCAATATCACGAGTCGGGAGTAGACCGGGTAAATCGTCAGGAAAGACATTAGGAAAATCACGAACCACAAGTACCTTTTCCATCGGTTTCTTTTCCTTCTCCGCTACTACAATGTGAGCTAAGAAAGCCATGTATTCCTTTCAGAGATACTTGCTTGCTTGGATGCATAACATAAGTTTCAGTTCTTTCGAGGATACTTCACCATAAACACAGAGTTGATCGCCGTTTGAGAGGGTGAAACAAATCATCTTTTCGAAACAAACAACTTCAGCACGATTTTCACGATGAAAATCCATGCCTACTATGATATTGAAACTTCCAAGTTGCATCGGAATGAGATCAATCAGGAAAACGTGATTGTTGAGTTCGAGAGTACAATTACGGAGTACGGAACTGGCGGTGACGGTTCTTCCGGTGGCAATTTCTATGTCGAACATCGTTGGGAGGTTAGCGCGTTTACGGTTTAGGAGCTTTTCGAATTCAAACGACATAAAACAGTTATCGGCTCCAGTATCAAAAAAACGTGATGCATAAATACCGTTAACGAGGAATGTACCATTGACAACATTGTTGTCAGTTTGAGCCTGGCGGACGTTGATATTGAAGGTTCTTCCGCGGACTGCTTGTTGTGGTTGCTGCTGCTGCTGAGGCTGTGGCTGCTGTTGTTGCTGCTGTGGTGGTTGCTGCTGCGGTTCTTGTTTCATAACTCGATTCGGGCAGACGTTAGCAAAGTGATTCGGGTCACCACAACTCCACAAGAGTAGCAAGCTCGTGCATGAACAGCGGGTGCAGGAGCTGCTTGGTGGACCTAAGGAGCGGGAAGTGGAGCTGGTGGTGCTGGAAGAGCTTGAGCTTGTTGGCGTGGGCCTGAACGACAAGAAGCAGTAAAATGCCCATAAATATTGCAGTTTGCACAGAAACGACAGTTCACCCCCAGAGGGTGATGGTAGGTGCAAGTAGGGCAGAGAGGATGAACACCAGTATATGCACGCTTAGCAGGCAGTGCGTTGGTAACAGGAGCTTGGCGATTCTGGTTGCTGGGTTGTACGGGGACAACATTGAGAGGAGCGGCGGTAGTAGCGTAGTTCTTGTTGTTGTTACCCTTTCCCTTACGATTCTGGCATGAAAACTTTGAAACTTTTGATGCTGCAGTTTCGGTAGCGGGAGTTGCGCTTGACTGAGGCTCTTGGTTGAGGTCTTGAAATACCCAGCTAAGACTCGCTTGGCGTTGATTTCAGCTGCGAGTTGGTAAGTTTCCTCAATAGTAGCGGGTTTAGCTACCTGAACAAAGTTAGCTACACAATCGGGGAGAGCGGGGATGTATTTCTTGATTGTCATATCAGGTGTTGCCACCCGATTAGGACAGATGATACTGAGCTGCTTGAAGCGAGCGGTGAGACCAGCGTTGTCACCCCCATCTTGTTTGATATGCCAGAATTCATTCTCCAACTTTTGAACTTCATGAGGAGGACAAAACTCCTTCATCATAAGCTCCCTGAGTTCCTCCCAAGAAAGTCCGTAAGCTGAATCATTACCGCGCCTGTTGAGCTCAGCAGACCACTAGTCTAAAGCCCTGGACTGAAAAACTCCAGTAGCGTTAACAGTACGCAGATTTTCTGGGCATCCGCTTTGCCTGAAGGTGACTTCGATAGAGTCAAACCACTGGAACATAGCACTGGGTCAATCTTTGTCGGTGAAGTTTGCAGGACCGCAGGACTTGAAATGTTTAAAGCTGAAAGAGCTTTTGGAGAATCGCTCTTTGATTCAACAGAGGATTTACTGCTGACCTCGTTGATCTCACTGACAATCTGAGGTATAACTTTAGCCATTTCTTTGGCTACCAGTGAAGCGATGCGCTTGTCAGCATGGTTGCGTCGAGCAGCGCGTTGCGTATGCGAACCAAATGACGACATTGTCTGCAGCAGACATCGTCATATGATTTAGACGAGATTCGATTATATCGGGCTTAGTTTTGAAAAGCTTAGCGTTTAACCAACATTCTTGTTATTATTATTATTACTCCATAAAGCTCAGGAACACGTAGGCACATAATTACATAGGCACGTATACACATAAGCACAGAGGCACGTAGGGGCACATAATCCACGTAAGCACATATTTTGCACGTATTTTCCTATATTTTGCACGTATTTACCTACATATTTTGCGCATATTCACCTATCTTTCAAGTCCGCGAATCACGTTTGAGAGTTATGCGTGGTGTTGCGTATCACAACGTATGGTTCTTACACTCAACTAGGCGCGTCGCCAGCATAGCATAGCATCCTATCAACCTGTCACATACGTTAAAATAAAGTCATGACCAACATGTACACAAGTTTGCATAGCATATAGTAGTATAAGCGTTTACGCATGACCAGCATGTAACACGTAACGAGCGAAGCATGTAACTACCAAACAATGATTATAACTTAACCACGAGACTGTGTTGTAGAGTATGCGCGACACATGTTCAACGAACACGTGAAGTAAAGTGATGTGATCCCTAGCAACCCCTGTCCACGACAGGTGCTGAGTTCAAACTATAGTACTATCGTTGCTAGAGGCGGTATAGTGTAACACTGTATAAGCATAGTACAAGCATTCATAGATCGCGTATAGCATGCGGGAAAGGTTAGCGTTTAAAGTGTTTGCGTTGTGTGTTGTGTTTTGATATAGAACGCATGTAACACCCAAAAGTGCGTTAAATGAAAATGGGTTCGAGTATACTCACAGTAGGTGTTTAACAAGTAAACACAACCTGATTTGATTGAAGGTACGCGTTGAGTTAGCCCGTGAACAGTAGCATAGAGCATAAACGGAATGTCGAATGGTTGAGTGTTCGGAAGGTGATCCGAACGGATGGGTCTCCATTCGAGCGGATGACCATTCGAACAGATGACCATTCGAATGAGGTGTGTTTGTTTGTAAAATTGTTAAAGTTCGAAGTTCAATCAAAACGTGCTTCCAATGTTAAAACGTTTTAAGTAGGAGTTTGACCATTCGGTCGGATGGTCATCCGAACGGATGGCCATTCGATCGAGATGGTCCGTAGCTGGAATTTTCGATAACAACTTTCTAAGTAAAAGTTTTGCGTTGACAGAGATGGCGTGACAACGTGCCAAACAACAGAAACATACCAAATTCAGTTCATTCGATCGGATGGGAACCACCCTATTCGATCAGACTCACTGTTCTTGATGAAGTTTCATGTCTGACCCGTTAATCGGTCCATCTCCTTGGTGGAAATCCGTTTTCAAACCGGCTCTCGACTAAATAACGAGTCGAGAGTCTGAATGAGTCTAGATTTCATCAGTTTTGAGTAGAAAAGTTGAAGAAAAGTTGAAAACAGGTGAAAAGTGTTGAAATCTTGTTTAGATTAAGTTAAAAAGTGTGAAATCCTTCAGACCTAGAATCATTCTCGATTAAATGGTGTTCCTTAACTGTTTTCCGAAGCAAAAACAGGTGAAAACCACCGTCAAGAGGTCTAAACCAGTGATTTCAGGGAAAAAGTAAGTGTTTGTGTGTGATTTGATGAAAAAGATGATATATAAGTGTTTAGAGATGATGATTGTACGAGATTTAAGGAGAAATACTTACGAAATAGCATTGAATCGCGAGTATAAGTGACTGGGAGCGACTTGAGTGTGTGTGGTCGGATGGACGTGTTAAATCAGAGAAAGGAGGTGTACGGGTAGTATTTATAGGGTGATAGAGGGCGTTAAGTCAGTGCACGAAAGTGTGTTCGGTCGGATGGCGTGTCCGGTCGAATGGCCATCCGGTCGGATGGTCATCCGGACGGATGTCCATTCGGACAGCCGTGTTGTGCGAGTTAGTTTTCCAACTTTCGTTTTGTTTGTTAAGCGTTACGTTGAGATAATCCACATAACATAAAACAAGTAATCACACCATTAACACACATAATAACTAAAATGCATAAAAGCAAATCCGCGTTTCGAGTTTGCGTTGAGTTTGCATTGAGATTGCGTTGCGTTAGCGTTTAGTCTAATCAAGTGATGTAATATGCGATGAAATTCCTTTAAATGGTAAGCGTTGTAAACAGCGTTTAAAGGCGATAACTGCATTTTTAATAAGCGTTTAAAATGCGTCAAAATATAGTTTAAACCCATTAGCGATAATCGAAATCTCGGGAGTACAAGTGATTAAGCGAGAAATTACAGTGACAAGTAATGACCCGGAAATTCGGGTTGTTACACAAGTGGTCCCTTGTCATTATTCTCCAATGCTGACAACTTATCCAAGACTGTCTGAATCTGCAATTGCAACTGCACTACAGCTGCTTTGTTTTCTTCAACACTACTCGCAATCAGTTGAACATTTTCAGAAACTAATTACGAATTTGCTTGAAGATCTTGCACACTGATCTCTATTTTACCAATTGGGAACGTATTATCTTTAATGGATTTCTCCATCTCTTGTTGCCTGGTAACAGTTGTCATCTTGATTGTGAATTGACCGAACGAAGATCAATTACAGAAGTTGAAATGAATTGGGATGGAATTGAATCGAACAAGTGATTAGTTCCGAATTTGAAATGAATATGAATGGAATTGAATCGAACAATTGACCAATTCCAATGAATCGAAATGAAAACGTTGTTTGAACGATCACCTGGATTGAATTTCAACGAATTAGGGTTTGAATCACGAGTTGTCCGAAGATCGAACAACTCTGATACCAATGATAGAGCTCAATTGGAGAAGAAACTAAAGAGAGGAGGGAATTCTCGAAATTAAGCTAACCACTGATTGTTAGCCTAACTGTATCATAAATGTCGATCTTAACTAACTCATTACAACAATTACAGTAACAACCCTACACTATTATTGTTTTACAAAAGACCCCCCAAACTATTAACTACACATATCACAACATTCCAAGGTAAGATTCAAACCCTAACATTTTTATTTTGGTTTTCTAGAATTATTTATGATAATACCCTAAATACACATGAATCTAGTGATATAACATAGACAAGTCATTAATTAGTCTTTATATGGTCATACACTATAGTTTAATCATTTAAACGTGTTAAAACTCAAAACGGTAACATCAATTTTCAAACTAAATCTGAACCCCAAACTGTGGGAATCATAACTTGATGATGAAGAAACTATTTTTAATGCTTCTTGAGTTTAAGATGTACCAAGGGTGGAGGGAGTCGTTCAATCACTTTAAGGTGTTTGAGTTATTCTCTAGCCAATAATATCATGCCATGTCAAGTCCCCATTCCACTCCTCATTTTGTACTCAATCACTGGCAATGGTCAATCACTATTAGGGTGTTTGAGTTATATATTTTTTTATTTCTATAAATTATATTCCTCAATCAATCTCACTCAAACAATCGGTGACTACTCACCACACAACACCCTCACCACTCACCGATTTGGAGCCGGCTATCATTCACCGATCGGTGAATACCATTCCCCGAATGGTTCATCGCTATGACTCCGTCCCCCCTAATATGTGTCAAGAATTCTGATACTAAATTTTGTAATTTTTCAATAATTCTAAGTCGGTATTTTTGAATTTATAAAAGCATGTGCCAGGACTTTTTTTCATATGAGAATCTATAGGGTATCTTACGAGGGTCATAACTCACAAAATACTAGTTCAAATAACATAAAATTTATATGCAAGGCAATACTATGTGTCAGAACTGGAATGACATAATTTGAATAAAATTAGAATTTTTAATGAATTTTGGGAATGCCATAATTTGAATAAAATTAGAATTTTTAATGATTTTTTGTGTAAGCTGTCACGGGAAGAACACTACTACCACCTTTCAGTGTTGTATGATTTTTCTTAATTTTCTACAAACTTTTACAACAAAATAGAAATAGTTTTGATTATCAGAACCCGTAGAAACATTCTATAAAAGTATCATAATTTACATTGTCAATTTGGTATTTTAATAAAATCCCTGAAAAGACCTCAAAGTCAACTTGTTAAAACTTAACACCAACAATGGACTCATTTGACCTTAATACCTCATAGTGAGGTCAAAACCATAATTTAAATTTAATAAGCAATAGCCAAACGTGTTTAACTTTTTTTGAAGATTAACTTTCATAAAACCAAAAAGACAAGTTATCACCAAGTCGGAGATAACAAGCCAAAAACCATACAATCAAACCGGATTACATCAAATCAAAATTAGTCCATCTATCCCAACCCACCACACCATCTTTGAATCTGTGCTTGTACCAAAGGAAGCCCAAAGTCTTAATGTCAGCCACCAACTCCACCACCTTTAACTCCTTATTAGAAAAAATCTTGTCGTTTCTCGCTTTCCACATAACCCAGCAAGCAAGTATAATCACCCCCTGCACCACCGCCTGCTTAATACCAACAATCCCACATAAGTCATGCAAGTTCACCAAGTCTTTAACATGAAAAACAAAAATATCCGGAATACGACACCATTTGGAGACCCTGTTCCAAACCCCGGCTGAAACACCACAGCCAGTAAAAATGTGTTCTGCCGTTTCTTCCTCTATCTCACACCAACCGCATAACGGACTATCCACATGAATGTTTCTCCTAATCAGCGCTTTTTTTGTAGGCAACCGATCCAAAAAAAGACGCCACATAAAGATGTTACATTTGAGAGGCACCCACTTACTCCAAGAGAAACCAAACTGAACACCATTATTGGCCGAACCCTTCATCCACTTCTTGACCTCGGAGACCAAAAAATCTCTATTTCTACCATTATACCACACCCAAGTATCACTCCTATCGTTCACAGTACACCCCATCAATGCGGCCTCCAAAGCTTGCTTCTCGTCACACTCCTCTGTACTAGCCACATTTCGCTTCCAATTCCAAATAAACAACCGACTCATCCCTTGGGTTCTGAACCAATCACAAACCAAAACCTTTTTATCTTTTTCCAACGCAAACAAGTTAGGAAACTTGACTTTAAAAGCTTCGTCGCCTAACCATGTGTCCAACCAAAACCGAATGTGCCTCCCATCCCCAAGTTGACCACGGACAACACTACCAAGCCCACTTCCTTCGACCTTGACACTATTCCAAAGCGACACAAAATTCTTCCAAACACTAGTGTATCCGCAAATCACCGGAGCAATACCCCAACTACGACTCGATCCATGAATCAAAATAACAACCTTTCTCCACAGGTTATGCTGCTCATTAAAAAACCTCCATAACCATTTAACAATTAATGCCTTATTATTAATCTCAAGTCTAGCGATTCCCAACCCCCCTCCTCTCTAGATTTTGTAACCGTATCCCATGAGACCCAACTAAGTTTCCTCATGTCATCAGATCCACCCCACAAAAACCTTCGCATCATACCTTCCAAGTCATTATTAATTTTCTTTGGTGCTTTAAACAAAGAAAAATAATAAGTAGGAAGACTATTAAGAACAGATTTAATCAAAATCACCCGACCACCAATCGATAAAGACGTCGCCTTCCACTTCGATAATCTCCTTCTAAACGTGTTAACCACCGGTTCCCAATTAGCAATCCTGTTCATATTAGCACCAACCTTAATTCCCAAATACGTAAATGGAAAATCCCCGCTTTACACCCAAGAAAGGCCGCTCTATCTTTCAACTCATCATTGTCAATCCCAACTCCATACAATACCGACTTATGAAGATTAATCTTCAAGCCCGAACATAAATAGAAAATCCGAAGAGTTCGCTTCATATTGTCAAAGTTGAAAGAAGACTAATCGCCCATCAACATAGCATCGTCCGCAAATAACAAATGAGATAAAATCGGTCCGTTATTCGGGAGGTGTACACCATCAAAAGCTCCTCTTTCCGTAGCTCTATTCATTAAACACGAAAAAGCCTCCATCAATATTATGAACAAAAAAGGAGATATGGGATCTCCTTGCCGAATTCCTTTTTGGCATCCGAACTCAAAAGTTGGTGAACCATTCACAAGAATCGAGGACCTAGCCGAGACCAAAATCCCCTTTATCCACTCTCGCCACTTTAACGAAAAATCCATTTGCTCTAACACTGATAACAGAAAATCCTAATTGACATTATCGTAAGCTTTATCCAAGTCAATTTTAAATAGAAAAATTTGCTTCCCGTGCTTCTTTGCCCACGATATAACCTCATTTACCATTAATGGCCGATCCAAAATATACCCCCCCGGTCAAGAACGTCGACTGAGTTTCCGATACAACTTTACCCAATACCACCTTCATTCTATTCGCCAAGACTTTAGAAACGACCTTACTAATACTCCCAATCAAATTAATAGGCCTAAAATCGGATAACTCCACCGGATCACCAACCTTTGGAATCATAGTAATGAATGATGACCTCACACCCAGACTGAACCTACCCACCTCGTGAAAGTGAAGCATCACCTCCATAAAATCATTCTGAAACAGCTCCCAAAACGATCTAATAAAACGAAAGTTAAAACCATCCGGTCCCGGCGCTTTGTCAGCCCCACACTCGAACACCGCATCTTTAATCTCCTGTATAGAAAATTGTTGAACCAACCTTTCGGCTTCATTACTGTCAATCTTCTTCACCCCATAGCAAACTAGCTTCGGACGTACAACCATTTTTTCCTTAAACTTCAATCTATAAAAACGAAGAACCTCTCTCTTGACAATTTCCGGCTTAGTTTCCCACACACCATTAACCATCAAACCTGGAAAATAATTCGAAGCTTTCCTTTTGTTAATGCAGCCGTGGAAAAACCGAGTGTTGTCATCTCCGAACGAAGCCCAATTATTCCTAGCTTTCTGCTTGAGATCTCTTTGATGAAACATATCGAGCTCGCTTAACCTTCTCTGAATCTCCTCTAAACTCCACACCTCCTCCTTCGAATAAGAACGCTCTTCAATTATCACATCCAACTGACCGAGTTCCTCTTCCAAAGTACATCGTTCCCCCCGCTCCTTTTCAATACATTTGGTCGCCCAACCCGATATTAAACTCCTCAATCTCTGAAACTTCAACATGAGCCGAGTATCAGCAGCCCCATCTACATCAACACTCATCAATGCGTCTTTAACAAATAACATAAAATCTTCACGGCCTAACCATGAGTTAAAAAATCTGTACGGTTTGGAACCAAAACTTCTAGAATTCGTCTTTAAAATCAACGGACTATGGTCAGACCACTTCCTATCCAAAGCTAAATATTCAGCCATAGGCCAAGCTGAAAAGAAACTCCAATTCACTAACACTCTATCAATCCGGCTCAGTTTATCACCCGCTACAAACATAAAACGACGACCTTTCAAAGGGTACTCATGCAAGTTCAAATCTTCAATAAAATTATTGAAATCTTGAGCATCAGTCATGCTTTAATAAGAGTTCCTTCTTTCCCCTTCGTTTCTAACTGAGTTAAAATCACCCGCAACCATCCAAAAACCGTCCTTATTTCCTATAAGACCACTAATCTCTGACCAAAGAACCCTTTTCGCTGGCACAGAATGCGGAGCATAAACGTTAATCAAATGATGCGTCACCCCACTACCTTTCATCTTTCCCGATACTAACAAAACATTAGAAAACTTTTGAATATCCTTAGCAACAAAAACTTTGGAATCCCATATCGATAATAAACCCCCAGACATTCCTGAAGACGGAACCCATTCAAAACTATAATCTCCTCTTCCCCAAAAACTTCCTATGTCCACTGCATCCTGATGTGGGTAAAATGCAACATATAAATTACATCAATTGAGGCATAAAACTAACCCTTTTTAGTACTAATGTTGGAAAAAAATGTGCTTTTGTCTTTCTTTTGTATTTTCAGGATTTAATGAGCTCAAATGAACAAAAGAAGCAAAAATGCAGCCAAATCTAACAATAATACAAGAAAAGGAATAAACGTGGCATGCCCGACCCCTCGACATCATCTTCCCAAGCAAAAACAAGAGAACAGAAGGCTGAACACGCCCCGTGCTCAATGAGCACGGGGGCGTGCCCAAGTGTCTGCAGAAAAGACAAAGTTGTAGAAGCTTCTATCACCCAACACGGGGGCATGTCCACCGGACACGGGGCCGTGGTCAACGCTAAGATTCGCAGAATCCAAGAAAATCTTGATAGTATAGATACGCTTCTGCACACGGGACCATGCCCAGCGGACACGGGGGGCGTGGTCAACTAATGCAGACAAACTGCATTTAATGAAGAAAGAGAAGATGGATGGACACGGGGCCGTGCCCAGCGGATACGGGGGCGTGGTCAACTAATGCAGACAAACTGCATTTAATGAAGAAAGAGAAGATGGATGGACACAGGGCCGTGCCCAATGGACACGGGGCGGTGTCCGGGCTTCTGTGCAGGCTATAAATAGGGATGCTTGGCTCGCTTGCAAATCAACCCTTGACAAACCACCCCTCTCACACTTCACCCACCCACCACCACCATCACAACCCACATCCACCACCATCATCCATCATCCATCATAGAGTGTGTGTAGTAGTCTCGGGATCCAAGATTGATAGTAAGAGTTCTTGATAATCAAAGGCCATGTTTGCCTAAGTCTCTTACATCACTTGGTGAAGACAAACATTTAGTGTAATACTTTTTATTTTTAATCTTTTCGCACTTTTTATTTGGTTATGTATTAATGACTTTAATAACTAGTTTCTTATATTGAAGGTGAAACTTCCTTATCATTTGTCCGTGGTGTCTTGGCGTTATTTTACTGTCTATATAAAATAAAAGATTTACACCATTCATATCTCCACGGTCTATATGGAGATATGTTGGGTACCTGGTCGGGGGTTAAGGGAATGGTTTGGTAAGCGTCTTGCCTTGTTCAGTGTATAGATCCTGCAAGGACCTGGGTCAAGCTTAGTAGGACCTCCTTTAATACCCACTGGTATTGGATGGCGGGGGTTCGAATTTCTTGATCCCCTCATATGTAAACTACTATTAATATATTAACCCGGCTACTTAGGATTGTATCCCTGCTGACTCAAACTACTTAGCCGAGGGTAACGTCACCTTCAAAAGAGGGGCCTTCAAAAGAGGGGCCTACCACATTACGCATTAATAACTTAATTAATTATCTTCCAATAATCCAACCCTTTAGGATTGTATCCTTGCTGACTCAAACTACTGGGTTGAGGGTAACGTCACCTTCAAAAGAGGGGCCTACTACAATAACTAAGATAATCTCTTAAAAAGTGCAAAAGTGCGAAAATAATCAAAGGTTACACTAAAGGCGAGTCGGATCCAAGTGATTCATCTTGTTTATCTGTTTTTATATTATTTTATTTTTATTTTCAGCATTTTTAGTTTTTATTTTCATGTTTAAACCTTTTTCTAAAATTTTGATTTGATTAGACGTTGAGGATAATCCGGTATTAAAAGCTCTTGTGTCCTTGGACGACCTCGGTATCTTACCAACACTATACTACGCTCACGATGGGTGCACTTGCCCATATGTGTGTTTAGTGTTTGTAGAATATCGTGTTTTATAAATTTAAAACTTGACTAAAGTGTTAAAAAGGGCTAAAAAATATACATAAAAATTATATACACGACAACACGCATCAATCCAAAGAAACAAATTGTGTTTCTTGTATCAAAATAAAATGTACCTCATGTTGATTACGAATACTCCGAACCCACTCTGCTTTACTTGAACTCCCTAACCCACGAATGTTTAATGACAAAACATTCATTGACCACCCGGTTGAAACCCTTCTTCTCTAATAACCTCTTGAACAATCGAAACATAATCATTAAGGTTGGACACTCCTAAAATGGCTCCCAATTCAACAGTCTTTTCGGCTTCCACTTCAATATGATCACACTCCATGTTATCTTGCTCCACATGATTGTGTTGCAAGGCAACATTTACCTCCACAAAATCAAAATTGTTAACCACATGATTGTCTTCAGTATGGAATTTAAATCCGGGGAACAAAAATCATCGACCTGCTCCCTCTCGGCATTATCAAAGTGAACCGAAGGAGAACCCATAATACCAATAAGCTTATCTAATCCAAACAAATCATTATCATCCCTAAGACGCTTCTTAGGTCTCTCTTGAGATTTACGCGCCTCCCCTATTCTTAAACAATGAACGAAGTCTAAATTTCTTACGAACACCGGACGCATTACCTTTAACCACATTCTCGGAACTGCCAACAACATTAGACTCGACCCCTTCATTAGACATGAGATCATTAACATTCTCTTCACCATCCCTAATCTCGCCCAACTCCACATCATTTCCGTTTACATTCTCATTAGTAAAGTGTACATTCCGATCCGCCTCTAATTCCTGTTCCATCTCCTCGACCGACTCATCAATCTCTTCCACACACTCCGGAACCCATTCTCCAACATCTTCATCTATCTACACCTTATAGATAACACCTCTCCACGAAATATCCACCCGATCAACTATCCTTCCACGAGTTTTACATAAAACTCCAATATACACATACGAAAAGTTACAATCATCTGTAGACATCCGGGCTGGCTTTACCACCTCTCCATATCGACTACCCACCGTATCAAACACCTGATCTAACGCCAACTGCACCGGTACACCATGAACCTGCAGCCATGCAATTCTTTCGTCCACCACCGTCTGCTTACCATCCCATCGATCAACTTTTAGAAAACATTCGCCCACTCCACTTTTTCCAGCCAAAACTTGTCTCAATCCTCCACATTGTTGAATAATAATAACACCGTGAACCCAGAAATATACTTGATCCCAACATTCTTCCATCCTTTACTCCTAAAACACGTCTTCAACTCAGTTAAGGTTCTGAAATCCACAACTTTACCCATGACCGAACGATTATACCATTGAGAAAAAGCTTCGACATTGTCATCAACCCTTATCACATCAGTTTTATTCCTGTTCAACAGACTATCCACGAACATCTGTCCACCTCCCCCATTCCTATTCAGAATCCCCTCACCATTAGACTCCTTCGCTTGATGTGCTCCCCCATGATTAGGGTTTGCATGAAAACCGTTCACCTTCTCCTTACCTTTCCTAGTATTATCTTCTTTCGAACTATCCACCTTTTCGCCGTCCACAAACCGTGCCACAGACACAAACAACTTGTAAGACCTCATCCAAAGATCATTCATCTCACCCACCATTCGTCTCGCATCAATAACATCACTGAAAGACACAAACCCAAACCGCTTCCCCATCCTATCGAGTTTTCTAGCAATATAAGAACCCTCATACGTACCGAAAACTCGAAAAACATCCTTTAGATCTGAAGATGAACACTTCGGGTGCAGATTCGAAACAAAAAAAACTTTGTAATTACCTTCGCATTAGCCGTATCCTTCTGAGATCCTCGTCTACCTTTACGTACTTGAGCCTCCTGCCATTCTTTAGAATTTTGCCGCCGATGATCGTCCGTCATATTCGGAGGATTAGGTTTAATTTCTCTGATTTAACATGTAAATCATAATTCAACCAATCAACATTTACCAAACAACTTCAATTACCACAAATGCTTATCTGTCATTTAAACATAGCCGTTACACATGACATGTGTGTTGTACCCTTCGTGTAGGATGAACTTTCATTAACATTAGCAAACTTTTGTGTGGACTTTAGCAATGCATCAAGTGATAACATATCCCCTCTTCTATTTATTTAACTTCTTGGGGTGGAACATGTACAAACCTAAATCATATTCTTTAATACAATTCTTCAATAAACAATGATTTCATAAATGTAACATTATTTTAAACAAGTGACTAAGATTTCATCATTGGACACCCGGTGGGGGTGTGCCACGGTATTCTTTTGTGTCACAAGTATTCTTTTGTTCCATGTTTATCATACATCATAAGACTAGGTGGGGGTGTGCCTCAAGCTATCACATCATAGGACACCCGGTTGGGGTGAGCCTCAAGCTATCATATCATTAGGGTTGATTGTGAGTAGTCTTTAAAGAGTCATTAACTCGTAAGAGCCAACGGTTAGTACATTATGAGCCCATAAGAGTGAAACCCATATACATCATCGGACATTTGGTGGGGGTGTGCCTCAAGTTATCGTATCATTAGGTTTGTTTGCGATGATCATAAGTATTGTGATTGTTTTTATAATGTGTTTTATGAATAACTGTTATGAATTGTATAAACGTATTTTATCATACTTGTTATAACCCTATACTTTCACCAACTATTTTGAGTTGATAGATTCTCTAAATGTTTTAGGTAATCATGCTTAAAGACACAAGAGAAGATCACATAGGATGACCTAGAAATCATATAATCATGACTATAGTTTAATTTGTTTTGATTTTGTTGGATGAATGTTTCCTTTGTTTTCTTTTCAAAACATTGTAATCACTATGGTTATTTTTTAATAGTATTTTTCTTTATTGCATTGGTTTATCCCCAACATGAAGTCACCATTGTGGTTTCCTCACACGGTGAGGGTGAGGCAACATTGTTGTCTTTTAGTTAGTCTTTTAGTTAGCTAAGGGTACCACCAATTTGTCTTGTCTTGGGAAGACTCTTACTTTGTCTTGACGTGAGGATCAGGCACGGGGCATGCCTTGCAGGCACGACCCGTGTCTTGAGTTGCAGGTTGACATATTCTTGATTTTCTTAGTTTTTTCGTTTGTATTGTCATTTTACGGCCCGATTGTCCTGAAAATCAAAAGTAAGAAGACTAAAAAACTAATTTACTAATTAAACTCTTTCGGTTGATATTCGCTCTTCAATTGAACTCCGTCACTTAGAGATCCGATTCCGTCACTAAAGATTTTCCCTAAATCGTAGCCATTTTATAGCATTGTCAAGCCATTGGTATGTTTAACCCAAACTACGCCCACCCTAAACTCTTTCAGTTGGTATTCGCTCTTCAATTGATAACATGTGAAGCCATGGTTTCTCTTCTCACTGAAATCGTAGGTCCAATGCAAGGTAATCGCTAACAAAGGGGGCTCAGATAGATCGGTTCCAGTGTCACCTATTAAGGGTGGTGCAATGATGTGCACATAATTATACATATTTTTTCGGATGGGTTTTGCATGATCCGATCTATCCGAACCCCCCTTTGTTAGCGATTACCTTGCATTGGACCTACGATTTCAGTGAGAAGAGAAACCATGGCTTCACATGTTATCAATTGAAGAGCGAATATCAACTGAAGAGTTTAGGGTGGGCGTAGTTTGGGTTAAACATACCAATGGCTTGACAATGCTATAAAATGGCTACGATTTAGGGAAAATCTAGTGACGGAATCGGATCTCTAAGTGACGGAGTTCAATTGAAGAGTGAATATCAACCGAAAGAGTTTAGGGTGGGCGTAGTTAGGGTTAAACATACCTATGGCTTGACAACACTAAAAAATGGCTACGATGTAGGGAAAATCTTTAGTGACAGAATCGGATTCCAGGAGGTTGCACATGTTTCGACTCGACGAGTCCATACTTGCTTAAGATTACAAGATTCTTAGGTTTTTAGTCAGGTCTTACCGTGTGGAAAGTTGCTTTTAATTCGGTAAGAATTATGATTCACCATGTATGTTAAAGTTTGACTTTTCAAGGTTGACTCTCCACAAAATGTTACATTACTAGTTGATTTCCCCTGCGCTTCGCGGCGGGATCTCAATCGGTATTGATTCGGTTTGTTTTCGTACTGACACAATCCATCCATTCGGTATAGCAATCAACATCTGCTCTACATCGACCGATAACCATAAAACGCACATGGTGCCAATACCGATGTTGTTCGGTCCGGCTCAATATGGTACAATAAAGTACAGTAGCGATACAGTATCAGTTTATTGAAACTAAAAACATAAATATAAATACTGGTACCAAATATCGATGTTGTTCGTTTGGTTTTACGTTCGGTATAGTAGCAACACGGTGTATACTTTCAATAAGATTTACCGAAAACAATAAATATAAATACCATCGCTTATCTTGTTCAGTTGGTTTTCTTTTCTATATGGTAGCAGCACGGTATCCATTTTCAATAAGATTTATATCAAAATGTTGGAAACAAAATACATAGATGTGTATTTAGATTATTTTTAAAAAAAAGTTAACGTGCGCAAATTATTAAAAAAGTATGTTAAATGAACAATACTTTAAAAAAGCTATTTATTTTCATGCTCCCTCTACCTTAATATACAAATAAATTATATATGTGATAAAAATATCTTTTAGTTGAATCAAAAGATTATAACAAACTAAAATAAATATATTTAGTTTAAATAAAAATATTTTAAGAATTGAACAATTGAAATTTAAAAAAAAAAGATAAAGGGTTAAGACACCATTAACTCTATAACTTTTTATTTATCTAAGTTAGTGTTCATCAAGACTCAATACTTTAAAAAAGCTATTTATTTTCATGCTCCCTATACTTTAATATATAAATAAATATATGTGATAAAAATATCTTTTAGTTGAATCAAAAGATTATAACAAACTAAAATAAATATATTTAGTTTAAATAAAAATATTTTAAGAATTAAACAATTGAAATTAAAAAAAAAAAGATAAAGGGTTAAGACATCATTAGCTCTATAACTTTTTATTTATCTAAGTTACTGTTCATCAAGACTTTGTAATAATATATATATAAATATTCGTGGGAATCGTGAAGCTGCTGATACCAGTTCACTTTTTTTTTTGTATTTTGAATCTAGTGCATTGAGGGAAATTGAGGGGTCAAAATGAGAATTTTGCATGGGTCAAAACAGACAGAATAACTGTACCTCTAAAAGATAGAATAATATGGAGATTATCTCCAACAAATAAGGTTACAACTTACAACTAGCATTCGCCGTATTGTTGGGCTGTCTACCTCCTAATTATATTCTTTCTAATAAGGTTACAACTAGCATTCACCCCTATGCTATTGGTAATCTGTGATCATGATCATAATCGCGGGCCGTTTGAATCTTTTCTTGCTTGAACTCATCAAGCTGCTTGTAGAGTTTCTCCAGCATTTGCAAGCAAACCCGATGGGATGTGCAGGGCCCACACATCATGTAAATCACATTTCCCAAGGGACGCATGTAAATCCCATCTTCCCGAAGCTTTAAAAGTAGAGACATTCCAGATAGTGATGCATACCTACATATACGAGAATCAAAATGCAACACGTCAAACAGGTCGAAAGTCAACCAAAATGTATTTCCATAGTAAAACCTCCCAAATCATTTTATTACAAAAAAAAAAAAAAATACAGTAAAATGTCATTCCGTCCCTGAGGTTTGGCCAGTCTTGTCATTTTCATCCTGCTGTTAACCTCATCCATTTTTCTCCGTTAAGAGGTATTTCCGTCTTTTTTGCCAACTTAAAGGGCAATTTGGTCCTTTTCACTTCATGTAAAAAGACCAAATGCCCCTGAAAAAGACCGAATTGCTCTTAAAGTTAACAAAAAAGACAGAAATAACCTTGACTTAACGAAGAAAAAATGGATGGAGTTAACGAGCCGGATGAAAATGACAAGATTTCAAACCTTTTGGATCCAGATGCGGAAAAACAAACCTTTAGACTGTCGCAAAACTGGCCAAACATCAGGGACGAAAATGGCATTTTACTCAAAAAATTATTAACATTCTTTGAAGGATGTAAAGGTCAAAAATGCACACACCCGGCATCATTGTCTTCTACTTTAAGCTCCAAAGCAAAGAGAGTTCCCAATGAAACCACTCTTTGAACTGCAGGATGAAATGAGATCTTCCGAACTAGCTCTGCATCCCATAACTGCAATGGTATTAAATCCAAAAAGATATATATTATGTTAACACGTGACAAAAATTCCAATCCAAGTATAAACAGGTCAATCTGGGTTATGTTTACAGTTATATCTAACAAGTCAAGGAAGTTGAGCTAGAAACATTTTACTATAAATAAAACATGTCAAATGAGTCGAGTGAATCACACGAGCTGAAGGTAATCCGAAACGTATTCAATGTGTAAAACCGTGTATATCACCTTAACAAAATAATTATTTATAACTTTCCTTTGTAAAAAAAAATGTTCATGAGTACCTCTCTCAAAAGATTTTGTCCCGGAACAAGATTAGGATTGGTTTGAGAATCTTTAAACCACTTGATGGAATTACAAGCGGTCGCACACCCGACAGCATGTGCGGAATAAGAGTGGCCGTGAAGAAGGGCGTTTAACTGTCACAAGAAAAACAAAACAAATTAACATTCTTTAGAAAAAAACAACACGCATTATATGTGGGAAAATAAGATCATTACTCACCTTTGAATCTCCAACAAATGATTCAAAAACATCATTTGTCGCTAATGTAGCAGCCAATGGTATCATGCCACCTGTCATTAACTTTGCGAAACAGGCTATATCGGGTTGGCAGAAAAGTAACTCTGCTGCAGACTGTAAAGAGAACAGTCAATTATTGTCAAGCTTGGTACGAGCAAAGAAATAAAAAAGCTGAAAACAGGTTTAAATGAAATAAAAAAAAAATTATGTGTCAATTTAAAACAAAATGAGTTAAAAGTGAAACAGGTCGAAGGGGTTGAAGGCAGTCCAAAGTGTATTTTTTATTCATAAAACCACCTAAATCATTTTATTAAAAAAATAAAGTGATATTTAATAAAACAGTTCTTTTAATCATATTTAACTAACATGCTAAATTTTAAAAGATACCAAAACCCAAAGTGTTTCGGGTCGACCCAACTCGGCACAAACTGCACAAATAGTGCACACTCTGACCCGAAACTGTTTTGACCCGTTACTGTGACCCGCCCATCTTGCCAACTCGGCGTACGTGTGTGCATGTGCTGGGCCCACTAATGTATAATCAACAAACCTCAACTCCCAAGCGCCAATAGCCTGTAAAAACTTCATCAAAAATAACCGGGATTTTTCTATTTTTGCATTCTTTTACAAGTATGCGCTGGAACAGCGGGTCAACCATCAGCATCCCACCAGCCCCTTGTATCACTATGAAAATACAAAAAAAAAAAAAAAAATTACTCAGAATTTTTCACAGTAACAAGATTTTTTTTGTCATTTCAACTATTAGTCTATTATATATACTATAAATAATATAAATATGTTATTTTGTCACATCAACCAACTTTGGCCCCTCAATTTTGGCATTAACCAACTTTTGCCCGTCAACTTTGATAATGTCATGTTTAGCCCCTCAACTTTGGTAATGATATTTTGGCCCCTTAACTAAACAGCTTTCTGTTCAAAAAAAAAAAAAAAACTAAAACAACTTTAGCCACTCAAATTTAATAATAAACAACTTTAGCCCCTCAACTTTAATAATGGCATGTTTAGCCCCTTAACTACATCAAACAACTTTAACCCCTCAATTTTTATAATAAACAACTTTAGCCCCTCAATTTTAATTATAAACAACTTTAGCCCATCAACTTTAATAATGACATGTTTAGCCCCTTAACTAACTACATCAAACAAGTTTAGCCCCTCAATTTTAATAATAAACAACTTTAGTCCCTCAATTTTAATAATAAACAACTTTAGCCCCTCAACGTTAATAATGACATGTTTAGCCCCTCAATGTTAATAAGGACATGTTTAGCCCCTTAACTTTAATAAGGACATGTTTAGCCTCTTAACTAAAACATTAAACTTTGATTATTAACATATTGCATATTCAATTTTTTTTTTTTTGAACGGCAATTCACTTTATATATAGATATAAAGAGCCAGCAAGGGGCTGAAAAAACGAATACAAAGTTCTGAATTGCATGTTCAAATTGATAGTATGACTTTGAAAATTCAATATTACATAATCAATTTCAAATCACAACACTTACCTGGTTCTATAATTAATGCACCAGCATAAGAACATTTTCTTGATCCTGAACTCGGCAGCAATTCTTGCGATATATACGTTGAATAAATGGAAGCAAGTTTTGAATCATCTCTGCTTCTATTAAAAACTTGGTCACGGGAGTTAAATGCTGTTGAAAAGGAAATAAACTATTAAACAACTTCAAAAATATATAAAGATGGTTACAAGAGTCATAAGTGTTTCACTTACACGTATCTTCCAAAATCACATCTTCATAATGCATCTTTTTAGGAACGGCTATTTTCCAAACGCCGTCACACATGGAAACAAAAGGCGGGTCCAGAAAAACGCCTCTTCCAGTGTACCTGCAAAATTTAATTTATAAAGATCTTTGATGCAGCCTGTTGAAAACATATTGTCACCCTTTATAATACCACGTAAATTAACTTAAGAGTCCAAATATAAACATTGATAAAATGCCAACGCAACATCAGTTTGACTGAACAATGAACATGGTGTATGTTAATCAGATAAGAACTTGCAAAAAAACGACTTACAAAAAAGTTCCGACAAAGAAAAAAGGTTAACTTACCATGGTTGCTGGAGAAAACCAGTGTAGGGTGATGGGGCCTGCGCATCCATAGCACCCAATGTATCTCCATGATAAGATCCATTAAGTGCTACCACCTGAAGGATAGTGAAAGCAGTTTAATAATAAGTTTAGTTACTTAACAAAAACAAGCTTATGAGGAAGTTTTATGGTCCATTTTTGTACGAAATATTAGAATAATAATGGAGTAAGCAACTATTACATTCATACTTGTACGAAATATTAGAATAATAATGGAGTAAGCAACGGTTACATTCATACCTATGCAGTTAATGCGATAAAAAATTGGATATCGGTCAAGGACCTATATTTGAGATATTGGTAATCGCGGTGGGATATGGGTAATTTTAATATCATGCTGAATTTATATATATAGCAATTTAACACCAACAATTCAGTATACTCTCCTAGCATTAACAAATTAACCTTTTGCAACTTGCAAAACACTAATATTGTAGCAAATAGGAACGGATTAAGACTTAAAACACTAGCATTTAACACTAACAATTAACAATTAAGACTTAAAAACAACAATAGCAGCAATAAGAAGAAAGACGAATGGTAAAACTAAGAAGAAAGGTATTGATATCGGGAAAATCGGTGATATATCGGTCAACATCGCCGATAATATCGGTACCGATGTTTTGCATCGATATCTCACAAGGGGACCAATAACCGATATATCGATCGGCGATATTAACTGCTTAGGAAACTACCCTACTAAAAAAAGCAGAGATACCTTGAGCTCGATATTGCTTTCATCGGTGTTATAGTGGGGAAGATCCATAAGCAATTTATTGTCAGCCAAGAATTTCCTAAATGCCATCTTTAAAGCAATTTCAATTGCTGTTGATCCGTTGTCCGAAAAAAATACACGAGAAGCCCACCCTGCAAAAACAAAATGTAAAATCTCCAAGTAAGTAACAAAAACTATTAGTGAAATTACATGACCTTTTAATCGAATTTGACACACTAAATCTTCATAGCAAATAAAATGCTTCAGATAAAAAAAGAGTTTTGGTTGTTTATAAAACTAACCTTTTCCTACACCTTGAAGCAGAAGCTCAGCACACTGGAGTGCTGGCTCGTAAACATTCTCGGGAAACATTACATGGCCATATCTAGCAGCAGTATAACCCATTTCCCGTGCCAGCTTAATCTGAACCCACCTAAACAAGTAAGCACCATTAAGAACAACTTACAGAGTCGCACAAACAGAGTAAATATACTTATATAGAAATCACGTAAAAGAAATACTGCTAAACTACGAAATCCTTGTATTTTAGGATATAATTATGAACAGATATATTGATACACACACACACATATAGGATCTGGTTCATATGAGAGCTCCTCCGAGTTGCGAGAAACCGCGAGAACTCCGGGGGAAATCCTACTTCCTGTGCGTGTTTTTCAACCAAACTTTGCACAAACGTAATGAACATCTAACTAAGACATCTGTGAAAAAAAATCGTCGAGCAGGCATTTATTTGACATGTAAGTTTGTCTTGCACCGATGTAAATTTGTTTTACAAAACTGATGACATCACCAGTTTGGTAGTTTGAGAACGTTACATTTGTGTAAATTTGTTTTACACTGATGTAAGATTTCGTATACGATTTTTTTTTTGAAAAAGATATATAATTTTAAAAATTTTCGTCAATTTTTTTAAATCCATTTATGAAAAAGTTCTCGCAACTCGGGGGAGTTCTCATTTTAACCTTTCCCTATATATATAGGATATATACGAAAATTTTTGTCAATTTTTTTTAAATCCATTTTTGAACATAGATACAAGATTCGAGCTCAAGCTAAAACATTTAAATAACTTTAACAGGTGTACAAAATATTGAATGTATATATATATATAGGGTAAGGTTCATGCGAGAAGCACCTTTATTGCGAGAACCAATGTGAACACAACCAAAAATAGCTAAAAAAACCTACCCCCCCCCCCCCCCCCCCCAAAAAAAAAAAAAGGGTGAATTGCATATCTCCCCCTACAAAGTTCATTAATTGCGTATTTACCCAGCCTAAAACTAAAATTGCGTATATCCCCTCCCTTATTGAAAAAAATTGCATATTTACCCATTTTGATTTATTTTATTAAATAAAAATTATAGAATGACTATTTTACCCTAATTTTTCCTAAATCTTTAAAATCTCTCAGATTTTCATATTTACCAATTTTTAACTGGTGCTTTTTATAATATTTTTTTAGTTTTTCCTTTTCATTTATGCTTCGTTTGAATCTGACTCATGTTTAATCTACTTGAGCTAATAAATTTAGTGAAAATTATGTAGAAACTTGCTCTGTGTATTGTTGAGAATTATTCAAGTCTAGCATAATTCAACTTCTTGTAGTGCTTATTCCCCGCCAGTTTAGATGGCATTCTAAGCCTCAATAAATCCAATCCTCAGACTACTTTCTTGTAACAAGTGGTGTTTAAATTTTAAAACTTTTAGCTTATCTCTAACCACTGCAAGCTTGTGAACCGATATGAAGAATCGCCGGCGAATTTTCAAACGGATAATTCCCAACTGGAATTAAGAAACGTGAACAATCGCGACCCCATTTGGAGTATGAGGAAACGTGTTCAGTCGTTTATTCTGGATCCTAGATAATCACTGCTTAAATTTTTAAAGCCTGGAATAACGAATAATCGACGATGGAATAAAGGCCGCTGAAAGCATTAGAACAGATATGCATAATTATCAGCGAATTTTGAACGGAAAATCACTGGCGAGTATGAGGAAACGTGTTCAGTCGTTTATTCTGGATCCTAGATAATCACTGCTTAAATTTTTATTAGGGCATTTTAATTTTGGAAGGGCAATTTTGTCCATATTTAAAACTTTAATAACAAAGGGGATATATGCAATTATAAATTTAGGTTGGGTAAATATGCAATTAAAGATGCTTTTTAAGGGGATATATGCAATTCTCCCAAAAAAAAAAAACCCTAAAAGCAGCGATTTTTTGATAAAAAAATATTTAAAAAAAAACTTTTTTGTGTGTTTTTTAGCTATTTTTGGTTGTGTTCACATTGGTTCTCGCGGTTCTCGCAATAAAGGGTGGTTCCTAACGGATCCTTCTCCTATATATATATATATATATATATATATTTAAAAGTAGCTCCATTACTGATAAGAATTATCTACCAAAGATTAATGAAGAAAAGATCGACGATACACAAAATCAGAATGACCTGTAAAGCAGCATTAGGGCCCTGAGTCCACCAGCTTGCACAAGCATCAAACATTTGAGTAATATAATCATGATCCTTCACCTGTACCAAATAAGATAGATCCACCACCACTTTTTGTTATTTTTAAATCTCATGAACAAGTGATGTATTGAATACAAATATAAGACAGAACCAGTGAGAAGAAAACCTTATGAACTGCAAAGTTTTCCCCGCACCGAGAATCAATAACCGTGAACTTTTCTTGTGGTACAAGTCTGTGTTGAGTAAAGGGCCACCAAAAGATTTCTTGAGCCTTTTTTGGCATTTCATGTAATCTATACATTTGTTTTTCATATGATGATAGCATTATCCCCTTCAATGAGTCAAAGACGCTCTGTGATTCATCATACCACTCCATCAGGTTGTCCAAAGGATCTTTTGGGATAGATGGAAGAACAAGAACCGGGACCCTTAAAAATTCAAAATAAATTTCTATTTACGTTCAACGATCAATAACAGAAGTTACACATAGCAAGGAGTATGAAATCGACATAACAAGATCATACCTGTTTCTTAAATAAGACATCAATGGTACTTCATTTTCAAGGCCATGATCTTCCAGCACAATAGCAACAACATCATAACCTCGTATTGTCAAACTTTCATACGCTGAAATTGTCCCGGAAATACCCCCTAATTTTCCATCACCCACAAGGATAGAAGGTAACCGAAATGGCCTACAAACATGTTATATGATGTTCAAGTTAATTATATCGAACCGCATAAGTAACTATAAAGAAATTAGGCCCATAAATAGTGATTTACTTAAGCCATGCAATCTTCAAAAAAAAATTATTAGAAATAACTAGCTTTGTATGTGCTGCAAAAGTGATAATTTTGATCTGAAGTTGCAATAAATTGTTTTACACTATGAATCTCTGATTTTCTTTACACCCAATATAACTAGGTATCTTTGAACTCAATTGCTTATTACTTAATTTTCATTATTGAATATTACACTCCCTATGATCAGAGACAAATTAACTTATACTATATGTCACTACATAAAACTTGAAATTTGGATAGTAACCGAGTCGGGCCCATGGTTTTAAAAACGGTTGAGGCGTGCGCCTTGAGGCGAAATGCTAAAAAAACAATTATGAGGCGCGCCTCGGGAGGTTTATATTGTATGCGCGCCTCAGAGGGGCTGAGGCGCTAAAAAGGCAGCGCCTCGCCTCAGGTGCGCCCAAGGGGTTTTTGATATTTTTGACTTTTTGTGTCAACTTCAAGCAATTTATGTCTTTTTATGTGTGCTTCTGACGATTTTAATGAATTTGACAACGAAATTAGTTAGTATTATTATTTTTATAAGATATATAAATAAAAAATATATGTATTAAAATTTGGGTTTTATATATACTAAAATTTGTGTTATAATTTAAACGGGCCGACTAACGAGCAAGTTTGCCTTAGCTCAGGCCCGGCTCCTTTACAACCGGGTTGATTTCAAGCAAGACTCGACCGCGAGCTTTTCGAACAGCCCTACTTAGACTATAGAATCAATAAGCGAACTACGCACACTCACCGATACAAATCACATTGAAGAGAACCCGAAGATCCCGGACTAGCAACACCACCAGCCGTCTCCACCAAGCTCAAAACACTACCTTGTCCCTCGCTTCCCACCCCAATCTCCAAACACTTTTTCAACAACACCAACACCTCCTCATCCCCAACAAGTGCCCCTTCTCTCTCACTAGCCAAATGCGGCGAAATCGCCTCGTTCCACGCGTAAATCGTCTTACAAATCAACTCACTCCCCTCCCCCACCCCCTCTCCAACCTTCCTCTCTTCACAAAACCCAAATTCCCCAAATCCATTCTTACTATCACTAAAATTGTCACCAATTTTCACTTTTGCAGCGGGAATTGAGACATTTAGGGTTTGGTTCGAAGCTGTTAGGGTAAAATTAGGGTTTCTACGGTGGAGAATTTGGGGAATTTTACGGTAAACGAAGGCGGCGTCGGAATCGAGAGGGTAACCGGTTTGGAGTGGTTTTATATAGACTAGTGTTGACGGTGGTGATGCGACGGAGGCGGCGGCGATGCCAGCGGAAACTAGGGTTTTGCCGAGACCAGTGTTGGCAGACCAGATGGTGTAGATAGGGTGGGAGAGAGTGTGGGAGAGTGTTGAGAGGTGGCGATGGTTGTGGTGGTGGCGGCGGAGGAAGTGGCGGGAGAGAGTGAAGAGGAGAGGGGGGTGGAACATTGTTGGCGTGGTAGGTTAACGGCTATGAATTTGAAACTGTATTTTGGGCCTTTTATTATCTTTCCGGTATTGAACATAACATTAGCTGGGTATAGATATAAAAAATATTTGATTTTTTTTTTTTTTTTACAGATGAACTTCACAACACACACCTAATTTACACTCGCAAGACATAGGCCCGCCATCACTAATTACCAGGACTATGTTGTCTTAATCGGGTCCACGCCTGGTCGAGAGGGGCGTTACGCTGTCCCCGAGAAAATTTTCAGCCTCCTGCCACATGACAGGAGTTGCACCATTCACAAGAGCCGACCCTCTAGAGTAAATGCACTGTTGTAGAAAACTCGGGTGGGATCAAGGGTCGAACCCGAGTCCTTCCCCATCATTTCCAATGCATCAACCAACTGTGCTGGAATCATTTGCATCAAAGGTAATAATACCAATTGGTATCGGAATTTTTTTGGTACGCAAATGATACCGGTAGCTTTCGATACCAATACCAAAATGTTCATTCCTACTTTCTTATAATATGTTAATTTTATTTTTAATTCTTTTTTATTTTAATTAAGAAAAATAAATAAAATGTTCTTGGCTAGGTTTATTAATACTTTAATAATAGTGGTATATTTATTATTCAATATTATTTAAATATATAGCATCTTCGAGTATTTACAATGAATCCCTTATATATTTGTCAGTGTATTCTTCGTATTAAAAGAAATAGTTTTATATTATAAGACCAGAAGGTGTGATATATCGTCCTTGGCCAACTTAGTTTCTTTGGCGCCTCTTGTGGATAAAAAACCATTCGAGGACTCCGTCTCTTACGTGGGAAAAGTGGCATAGATTCGATATATCTTGTATGAACTGTGTATGAACTGAGTTGTGGCTTGTGATTGTTTTGTATTTGGGGTTCTGTCTATTTGTTGGTGAACATGTGCTAGTCACTGGTGTTACTGGCTTGGTTTGTATTCAATAAAGTTTTGGTTGTTGGTCAAAGAAAAAAAAAAACAAACCAAAATAAAATAAAGCAAGGTTCATGTCACGTGTCCCAAATTAAAACGAATGTGCCAAAATAACTTCTTTTTAGATTTGAACTTATTAGACATATAGATTTGTGTGCACATGTATGTATGGCTTACAATTTTTGGTTGTGTTAAATACAACCTAAAGGTCAATTTTTAAAACGAATGTGCCAAAATAACTTCTTTTTAGATTTGAACTTATTAGACATATAGATTTGTGTGCACATGTATGTATGGCTTACAATTTTTCACGTAGGGTTGTGTTAAATACAACCTAAAGGTCAATTTTTATTTTTATTTTTTCTTACAAGTCAACTTTTCAAGTTTATTTCAAGTTTCCATAAACTAACTTTTACAGTCAATGGAACAAGCTTTTAACCCAGATATTACAAGTTTTCATAAACCTAGATATTATAACTCTTTTAATTTTTTTACAGTTTCAAACAATTTAAAAAAAATACAGTTAGTTAGTAGAACAGTTAATATTTGAAAAATACACTATAAATAAGATGACACTACATCTCCGGCCACCACCACGCGCCGTACAGCTCCAGCCACCACCACCCACCGCACACCTCCGGCCACCACCAGCTTTTATTATTTTTGAAGATGTCGATTTCTCAGGAAAACAACTCAATTGATAAAGATGATTTTTCATGAGAACACCTAAATTTGTCACTAATCAGGTACAAAAAAAAAACCTCAATGGATTCTTATCATCATCATCGTAGGAGCCGTCGATCGGAACCGTTCATGTTCACCGGAGTTCTTTCTTGGTCTTTTCTGTCGTAACCCCCGACCCCTGCCCCGGGAGGCGGGCGGCTGCGAGCTCGCAGGGCTGGTGGTATTGGTGTTTATTTAATTTGGCATCGGAATTTACATCAGGACCGTAGTTAGGAAATAGTTTATCAGAGTAAAACACCATATTTTTATAATCATAAACACATGGGAAAATCCCAAGTTTCTATTACAATCTGTTTATAGGGATAAACCCTATTTTATTGAAATAAAACTTCTTCTTTATTTAGGTAACTTTTTATAGCCACTTTTCCAAGCCTTCAGTGTTCTCCAGCTGGCTTCTATTTTGGCTTTCACATTTTGTTACCTGAAACGCGTTTAAAACATTTTTGTCAGCGGAAAATACTGGTGAGTGAATCCCTGTTTAATCAAAACAAGTTTTATCATTTTACAGCATTGAGGGCAACCCGCAATTACATTTGTTTACATCTACTTTAATTACCACCCACAGTACTGTCAATCCTGACTTGTGGTCATACTACTACTCATAGTGTAGTAACAACAAAACCCTAACATACCAACGATAATTGTAGATTTACAAATACTCAATCACTGCGAATTGTAATTTAAATAATTGAGGTTTTGTAAAAACAGTTTATAAAAAGAGGAATTACTCACATTGCTATTTTAGATATTTCCTTGTGATTTCCTGGTTATAATCTATTAAATTAAACAATGCACGCGCGTTAGTATAATAACCCAATTTTACATTAGTTATACCCTCCCCGAGACAGAATTCCAACGACTGAGTTAGGCAGAGCCTTGACATGCGTTACGGAGCACTAGATCAATCGGGCAGCGTAACTAATACGTAACCGGGGGTTATGATACTTACATCGAGGCAGAGATTCGCTTTTTAGTGGGTATTATGCCCGGAAATTATTTTAGCTATTAGAGAATTTAGAGATTTAAGAGAGAAATTCGATTTTTGAACGATTTCTCAACTGAAGCCGATGGCTTCTATTTATATGGCCTGATCTCGACTTTCTCGCGCCCCGTGAGAACAGAAGGCAAGGCCTTCGCGGCCCGCGAGCTAGGCTGGCTAGGGCCTAGCCTTTTCGAATCAACGGCTAGCTTTGACACGGAGGGGACACGTGGCATCACCGGGTTGCGCCTGGTGACCATGGGGTCGCGGCCCGTGACTGATGTAGCCAAGGGGGTCGCCCCCCGCGAGCGCTCCCTATTTCCTGTTTTTCTTGATTTTTATAAAATAAAGGTATTTTGGGCCCACTTTTCGTATACGAGGTGTATTTTAGGACATATAGGGATCTTTTAAAGATTTTAGGAGAGTTGTTATATCATCCCCACCTTGTTTTAGAACTCGTCCTCGAGGTCTACTGGAACAGGTGTGGATATTTCCTCTGCATCTCGGATTCAAGCTCCCAAGTGTACTCCGGTCCTCTCTTGGAATCCCATTTCACTTTGACTAGAACTAATTTCTTGTGTTTGAGATTCTTGATCTTTCTGTCTTCAATCTGTAGGGGTTTCTCTACAAACTTAAGTTTCTCATTTACCTCTATGTCTTTAAGAGGTACTACTAATGATTCATCTGCTAAGCATTTCTTGAGATTACATACATGGAAGACATCATGTATTCCTGGCATTTCCTCTGGCAGTTGTAGCAGATAAGCTACGGGTCCTATCCTCCTAATAATCTCAAATGTCCAACATACCTGGGGCTTAGCTTTCCCCTTTTTATGAATCTAACTACTCCTTTCCAGCGGTTTTCGCCTGTTATCAGCATAACTCTTTTGTCGATTGCGTGCTGCTTTTAGTCTTTCCTTGACTTGAATAATCTTGTCTGTTGTTTCTTGCACTATCTCTGGTCGAGACAGTTTATTTTCTCCAATTTCTGCCCAACAGACTGGGGTTTGTCACTTTCGCCCATAAAGTGCTTCAAATGGTGCAGCATTGATACTGGTATGAAAGCTGTTATTGTAGGAAAAATCTATTAATGGTAAATGATCATCCCAATTTCCTCTGAAATCAATTACACAAGCTCTAAGCATATCTTCCATTGTCTGAATAGTTCTTTCGCTTTGTCCGTCAGTTTGAGGATGATAAGTTGTGCTTAGATTTAACTTGGTTCCCATTGCTTTTTAGAAACTAGTCCAAAAATGAGAAGTAAAACGGCTATCTCTATTAGATACAATATATAAAAGAATTTCATGTAATGAAACTATTTCACTTACATATAACTTGGCTAATTGTTCCATACTTAAAGTTTCCTTTATCGGTAAGAAATGAGCTGACTTGGTTAATCTGTCTACAATCACCCAGATTGTATCATTACCTTTTCTTGTCTTGGGTAATTTGGTAACAAAATCCATTGTTATCAATTCCCATTTCCATACAGGCATTTCCAATTGCTGCAGTAAACCTGAGGGTTTCTGATGTTCAGCTTTAACTTGTGAACAGGTTAGACACTTGGCAACATAGGCTGCTATATACTTTTTTCATTCCTATCCACCATAAATTCTTTCTTAAGTCTTGATACATCTTATCATTACCAGGATGCATCGTATACTTAGACTTATGGGCTTCCTCTAATATTCGGTGGCATAGGTTTCCTTGTTTAGGTATCCAAATTCTTTTCTTATGGAATCTCCAAATTCCATTTGTTCCTTGTTCTAATTCCTTAATCATTCCCTTTAATTTCTTAGTATTGTTCTTGATTACTGATTCTTGTACTTCTCTAATTTAATCATTTAAATCTATCTGCAGATTTAATTTGAGAGAACGTACTTTTCTTGGCTTGTCATGATATTTTCGACTTATAGCATCAGCTACTACATTAGCTTTTCCTGCATGATACTGGATACTACAATCATAATCACTAAGAATTTCCATCCAGCGTTACTTCTATTGACTTTTGATCACATAGAATATTGGCTTTATTGGTTACTAACCAATCCATTCCTAATACAATATCAAATCCAGCCAGATTCATTGGGTAAAGGTTAGCAATAAAATTATGGTTTAGAATTTCTATTCTTGCTCCCTGCAAGATTTCAGTGATCTTAATGGATTCTCCATTTGCTGTTTCCACTAGACATTCTTGTTGAAGTTTAGTTAATGGTTGATTAAGAATTTTGCAAAAAGAAGTATTAATAAAACTTTGGTTCGCACCAGAGTTAAATAATACTTTAGCAAAAACATCATTAACTAAAAACGTACCGGCAATCACATCCGGAATCATCTTGGCTTCTTTTGCAGTTAGTACAAAAGCTCTAGCATTCTTAGTAGTCTTGTTGTTCATGGCTGGAGCTAGTTTCGGACAGTTCGGTCTAATATGTCCCTTTTCTCCACAATTGAAGCATATTCCATTGCTGGGTTTCTTCCTGCAATCTTCTTCCTTGTGTCCAGTTATTTTGCAGAAGTTGCAGTAGGTGGAACATCTTCCCGAATGCTTCTTCTTGCAGGACTTACAGTAAGGTGCAGAAGTAGAACCTATGTTCTTTCCACGGTTGGAATTACCGTAACGAAAATCCTGGGCAAGTTTCTGGACTAGGTTCTTCCTCTGGTTCTCTTCTTGTGTACGTGCCAATTCATCAGTCAAGGTATTTGCTAGTTCTGTAGCTTCTTCTATGGTTTGTGGTCTAGCTGCCTTGACTACATGTCTAATCTCACTAATTAATCCCCAGATGTAACGGAAGATTAATACTGGTTCTTGTGAGGCTAGGGTTGGCACTATTCTAGCATATTCGAAGAATACGGTAGTGTAACCCTTACTGTCTACTCCAGTGATTCTAAGGTTTAAGCACTTATTAGCAATTTGTTCTTTTTCATTGGGAGGACAGAATTTTCTTTCGACCATGTCCTTAAACTCAGTCCATTCCATATTATAAACTTTGTCACTTCCCTTAGACTGGAGAATAGTATTCCACCATTCTAAGGCTGCATTCTTAAAAAGATTGGAAGCAAACATGATTTTATCTTCCTCTGCGCACTTGCTTATTTTTAAGACGGCCTCTGTCTTTTCTATCCAGCGTAGAGCTGTAATGGCTCCTTCATTGCCAGAGAATTATATTGGTTTGCAAGACCAGAATTCTTTGTAAGAACAACCATATTACATGGTTCTTCTTCTTTTTAGAATAGGCAATTGAAGTAACGGTCCATTGTTTATGCTGTGACTGGGTTCAGTAGGTGGTCGTTTACTTCCACTATTACTTTTATTATTTTCCGCTTCTTTAACAGACTGGATAATATATGGCATAGCATCTCTAATTCTTTGTGTTACTATGTGTTGGATGGCACTGTTATTTATTTGGTTATCATTATTCTGGTTTTCTTGATTTTCTTCGTTGTCCATTTGGATTTACAAACAATTACCAAGTACTAATATCACAGGATAAAATTTATTGCCAACAATTACAAAAACAAACACATTGGTCAAATCTGTCGAGCATTGCGACATTTACTCTATATATATATATATATATATATATATAGGGTTAGGATCATGAGTGAACAACATCCTTGTTTGTGAACTGTGTGAACTAATCTTGGCCCTTGATTTTGTTTAAGATGATAAGGGGTAGGATTGTCATTAAATATATAAAGTTAATTTTATTTTTTAAATTATATATCATTTTTAAAGAGATTTATCACAATCAACCATCAGTTACCAAACATACCTTTGATCTCTCACCCTTCTTTCACCGATCGCCACCTCTCTTCCGCCGCCGACCGCAGCCCCATCTACCAGTTCCGGATAACATTACACCCTTCTATTTCCTTCGCTCTCCAGCCACCTACCAAGATACCCTCAAACTTCAATCCCCTTACAATAGCGTTATGGTGGGTACCGACAAGTTGCCAGATCCAACAAGGGGTTAATCTGTTTGTTCGATACAAATATTCCATCAAGCAGAGGAGGTCCATCGGAGAATGTCTCTCACCATCGCCGCCGTCATGGAGGAAAACCAGAGGAGATCCGTCGAAGATATCCAGTCGCCGGAATACTCATATGATTTTAAACAACAAAGGTACACAATGCTAAAGTGTAAATGTTTATATGATTCAGTAAATCGTTGCATGTTGTTTATGTTTTATAATTCTTTTAAGAACATCAAATCAGAAGTTAGGGTTTCTATAATCTGTTCTAAAAGTTGTTTAATCACGAGGTTTTGGTACAATGGTGTGTTTTTGATCAATCGTCGTTCGAGTATATGCTTAATTTTTTTGAAGGATATGGTTGATTTAACAAGATAATGGATTTTACTCTATTTTTATGTGATGTACACATATGTATCTTGTGCGTATTTTGTTGTCAAGACGGCGATGTACATATGTGTATATTTGTTATGATAATTTATTAATAAACTGGGTTGTACACATTTTGTTGATTTTACTCTGTTTTTTTGTTGATTTTACTCTGTTTTTTGTTGATTTTACTCTGTTTTTTTTTCATCATCATCCCGACAATATGTGGCTTTTTTCTGATGAGTTGTTATTACGGAGAGACACCTTCCATGTCCTGTTCAATTTGTCTTCACGTGAAAGACAAAGATTGACTGCAAGTTACAGTTACACTAAAATACACCTTGATTCCATCGATTTTATTTTAATTTCTCATCTATTTCCAAAATTAATTAATTTCTTTAATTAATATTAATAGTAATAAATTAAAAGCAAATCTCAATCCGTTCCGTTGTGGAAGATGAGTAGTTTATTCTTGTCTGCACTTACACTCACGTTGCAATCATCAATTTGACAAGCATCCTATACATACGCACCAATTCCTATTTCTTTTACATCATCACTTCAAATACAATCAGCTCAGGTAAGTGTTTATTCCCATTTTATTATTTTTTAAATATTTTGTTGACTACTATATATATATATATATATATATATATATATATACCAGTGAAGTCATTTGGGTGTAAATTGGACTGCAGGACAGATCGGATTTGAGTTACTGTTTTCCGGCCGGTGATCTGATTTGATTAGTGCTCCCATCAACTTCTGGTAATTGTTTTTTTTTTCTGAATTTAGATATGATCGGCATTGAATTCATTGTCTTCTTTTTTTTTTTAGTTTTTTAGACCCGATTAGTTGATACACGAAGTCAAACGTGTAAGTAATGGTAAATGGGTGTAGTGATTTATCTTATGTATTTTATTAGTGTAAGAGCGGCTTTATTGGGTTAGAAAACACTTGTGCATGCTGCAAAGTTAAAACCTGTAATAAAGTTAAAACTTGTAGTATTCTAAATATATTCAGTAAGCAGTGCACAAGTGTACACATATAGCATACATTTGTGTATTCTGTAGTCTATACACTGGTGTATATTACGTTGTTATACCGTGTAAATGTACTTAGACTGTACGGTCATTTAATTTTATGGATAATATGTAGGAAAATGCTATTCCTAACAGAGCCTGGCATAGGTCTAATGTACTTCCATATGAAAGCTTTGGCGAAAAGGCGTGTTTGACACGTCTAAGGAAAAAGTATGCTGTGAAGTTACTGTGCTCCTATGCTACCACGCTACGCGATCGCGTAATGGCTGAATTTCTGGTTTCTTTATTTGCATTGTAAAGATGTTTCTCTTTTTATTAATTAATTTTGTTGTATTACGATGATCTCGATTATACGCATTGTAAAGATGTTTGACTTTTTATTAATTAATTTTGTTGTATTACGATGATCTCGATTATACATGAAGTAATAACTGATGCTAGCTACATGAATTCGGTGATTAGTTTTAGTTCATCTCATTGTTGATTTCCATCCATTTGTTGATTTATATTGGGGTTAACGTGTATTTATGCGTATAACAATTATTTTTTCAGATTGAAGCATTATGATGATGTTGATTATATGACTGGGTGGAACATACTGTGTATATTCATTAATTCACCTGTGTATATTTATAAATACATTTGTGTATATACATATGTATAGTTGAATACATTGTACATTTAGTGCACAAAAATTAATCCAAAACTAGAATAAAACTAAACCAACCAACCAAACAACTAGTTTCCATCATAAAAACAAAAACCAACCTAACCACGTAACCACATATGGTTAAAATAAAAAAAAAAACTAGTCATAAACATATTGTTCTCTACATGGAGCCTTTTAAATAATAAGCCTATTCACCACGTTGTATGCAACCGCTTCAGCCATTACTTAATCTTAGAGCGTGTTAGCATGGAAGCACACAATCTTCACAACATACTTTTTCCATAACCGGGTCAAACACATCTTCATTCTATAATAAGTGTACAAGTAACTAGCTTTATGTTAATGTTATTTTCTACTCATATATTAAAATTTTTTATAAATAAACTAAATAAAATACATACAAAACAAACTGTGTGGCATAAAAGCCGCAGACTTGTTCCCTTTGTTCTATTAGCTTCTTCATAATTAAGCATCGAAGCAAAGTAGTTGATAATCGTGTCTCCCATCCACACATTAGGTTGAAAATCTTTCATTTGAATGTACATTAGACCTATTCCGGGACTCTGTTAGGAACATCATTTCCTGCACATTATCCATAAACTTAAATGACCGAACAGTCTTGATATCACCGATGTGTATTTTGTTGCTTATACACATGTGTACATAGTGTACAACCCAGGTTGCAGATAAATAAAAAAATACCTTGTACATATGTGCACAACCAAGTGTATTAACAAATCGTCATAACAATATACACATATGTACATTGTCGTATACACATGTGTACACAGTGTGTTAATAAATCTTCATAATCCAGTGTACTAATAAAAAAAATACCTAGTTCATATGTGTATAACCAAGTGTAAAATCAACATAAATTTTTTCCCCAAATTCAATATCAATAAGTATAATACACAAGTGTACATCAATGCAGTTCTACATCTCCGTAATAATAACTCATCAGAAAAAAAAGCCAAATTTTTGTCAGGATGATGATGATGAAAAAAACAGAGTAAAATAAACAAAAAAACAGAGTAAAATCAACAAAAAAACAGAGTAAAATCTAGAATTTAATTCAATTAACCCTAGCCTACAACAACACATTGCTATACAAATAATTTTCTTGCTCAACATCAGACCACAACTTCCGATTACATAGCATTAACCGAAATAGAAATTATACACAATAGGATTCGAAGGTACAAACTAAAACGTCGTACCTTTGCTTGGATTCCGAAGACTGAACTAGCAGATGTGTATTCCGATGACACCTTGTGTATCAACGGTTGCAGCATGTTTTTTATTGGATCCGATGACTGAAATCGCAGATGTGTATCGACGGTGGCAGGAATCATTCGCCTGTGGGATAGGAAGAGAAAGAGTATGATTCTTGTTTTAATAAGGAGATTGATATAATCTCCTATAAACTGAAAGAGGCGATGATTACTCCTCTTCTTCTAGGTTTCCAATGTTAGATTTAATGGAAAGTTACAAGAATACCCTTGTGAGAATTATTTATTACTGAAACATAACATAATAATTACAAAAATGCCATTAATCTTAGATCTCATCATCTACTAAATCAAAGGTCAAGATCTGTTCATTTTGTTCACAAATGAATCATTGTTCACTCTAGAACCCTACCCTATATATATATGCATCTATTACAAGCTGCAACTGGAATTTAAAACACACTACTAGTTATGCATCAGTTAGTATTAGGTTATCTATTTAATTGGGTTTTTTTCAAACTACACGCATATATATATATATATATACATATATTATTTCTAGGGGTTCATCCAATATTGCATATTTCGCTCGTCGTATTTCCAAACGAGCTTTTCCCTTATTTGTCTTATTCTCTTCCCTTCATCTACTAACTCCTCACCAAATGTGTGGAGTTCCTGCATGTTTTCGGTACTCATGGGTGGTGGTGGTATGGGTACTGGGTCAGGGTACTGTGGTGCGGGTTCTCCATATGGGTACGGGTTTTCTAGTATTTCCCGAACATATTGGTCGTTATCCCAGTATGGATCTAGAGCAGTATGGATCTAGAGGGTTGACATTGGTGTATTGTGCTATGGGGTTTGGTACGGGTTCCTCCTGTGGGTAGAGTTCTCGAGAATCCCTATGTTCATCCTCCCATGGGTCATAAGCTAGAGGATTGGGTGTTGGGACTCTAGGGATTTCGTTTGGGTCAAAGGCGGGTATGGGAACCTGTTCTCCTCGGTTGGGTTCTATTTCCATAGGTTGAGTTGGAAATAGTGGTAGTGGTTGTGGTGCTAGTATCTGGTCTAGGTTTGGGTTTGGGTTTGCTGCAGTGGTGGCTAATATGTGAAAGTTGGCCAATCGCCTATTGATTATGTCTTGGGACTGGGCGTTCATCTCCCTATTTGCTGCTGCTAAAGCCCTTTGTTGCTGTAATTTCCTCGTTCGCTTCCTACGCTCATGTGCTCCCCGACTGAACCATCCTCTCTTTTTCGTAGGGAATGGTTCTTCGGATTGCGCCTTAAAGATGAATATCCCCTCTTCGGTGTTAGCTGAATACCCTGAAGGAGTAGGCTGGGAGGAAGTTCCTTCATCTCTAGGAGAATTAGAGAGGTGACGATAGGCGTCAGATGGTACTTGATCACTCATACTGTAAACTAACAGATTGTCAAATAACACAAAACAATAATATACAGATATGCACGTAATCACATAGGTTATTTCCTAACACAATTAGAATTTTGGTGTCAGTAGAACACTTCTGTGGCTGAAATCAGTGGCAGTAGCTCTGATACCACCTTCTGTCGCAACCCCCGACCCCTGCCCCAGGAGGTGGGCGGCCGCGAGCTCGCAGGGCTGGTGGTATTGGTGTTTATTTAATTTGGCAGCGGAATTTACATCAGGACCGTAGTTAGGAAATAGTTTATCAGAGTAAAACATCATATTTTTATAATCATAAATACATGGGAAAATCTCAAGTTTCTATTACAATCTGTTTATAGGGATAAACCCTATTTTATTGAAATAAAACTTCTTCTTTATTTAGGTAACTTTTTATAGCCACTTTTCCAAGCCTTCAGTGCTCTCCAGCTGGCTTCTGTTTTGGCTTTCACATTTTGTTACCTGAAACGCGTTTAAAACATTTTTGTTGGTGGAAAATACTGCTGAGTGAATCCCAGTTTAATCAAAACAAGTTTTATCATTTTACAACATTGAGGGCAACCCCGCAATTACATTTGTTTACATCTACTTTAATTACCACCCACGGTACTGTCAATCCTGACTTGTGGTCATGCTACTACTCACAGTGTAGTAACAAGTTATGTATACAAAACCCCAACATACCGACGATAATTGTAGATTTACAAATACTCAATCACTGTGAATTGTAATTTAAATAATTGAGGTTTTGTAAAAACAATTTATAAAAAGAGGAATTCCTCACATTGCTATTTTAGATATTTCCTTGTGATTTCCTGGTTATAATCTATTAAATTAAATAATACACACACGTTAGTATAATAACCCAATTTTACATTAGCTATAGCCTCCCCGAGACAGAACTCCAAAGTCTGAGTCAGGCAGAGCCTTGACATGCGTTACGGAGTACTAGATCAATCGGGCATCGTTACTAATACGTAACCGGGGGTTATGATACTTACATCGAGGCAGAGCTTCGCTTTTTAGTGGGTATTATATTATGCCCGGGAATTATTTGAGCTATCGGAGAATTTAGAGATTTGAGAGAGAATTTTGATTTTTGGACGATTTCTCAACTGAAGCCGATGGCTTCTATTTATAGTGCCTGATCTCGACTTTCTCGTGCCCCACAAGAACAGAAGGCAAGGCCTTCGCGGCCCGCGAGCTAGGCTGGCTAGGGCCTAGCCTTGTCGAATCAACAGCTATCTTTGACACGGAGGGGACACGTGGCATCACCGGGTTACGCCTGGTGGCCATGGGGTCGCGGCTCGTGACTGATGTAGCCAAGGGGGTCGCGCCCCCCGAGCGCCCCCTATTTTCTGTTTTTCTTGATTTTTATAAAATAAAGGTATTTCGGGCCTATTTTTCGTATACGGGGTGTATTTTAGGATATATAGGGATGTTTTATAGATTTTAGGAGAGTTGTTATATTTTCTTTGATCAGAACCGTTGGATTCTTAGATCGGAGCCGTCGTCCCTTCTTGGTCTTTTCACCGGAACCGCCACTAGATCGGAGCCGTCGTCCGCTTTGATCAGAACCGTTGGATTCTTAGTTCGCCGAAACCGCCATTTGATCGGAAGGTTCACGGGAGTTTCTCTCACCTCTCTTGGCTCACTCTCTCTATATTTGTCGTCTATCATGTATTGATTTGTTTATATATATTGAACAGGCCCATAATATATTAATTTGTTTATTATTGATTTGTTTATATATACTGAACAGGCCTATAATATATTAATTTGTTTATATATATTAATTTGTTTTTAAAACGCGTTTCAGGTAACTTAATGTGAAACTATAAGAAGCCAGCTATGGAGCATTGAAGGCTTAAAGAAAGTGGTTACAAAAGTTACCTAAATAAAAGTAGATTATGTTTTCAATAATTAGGGTTTATCTCTGTAAATGTATTATGAAGGAAACTTGGGTTTTATCTCATTTGTTTATTATAAAAAGTTGGTGTTTTGAAACTCTGAAATTTATTTCCTAACTATCCCGATGTCTCATTTCCGCTTCCAAATTAATAAACACCGGTACCACCCATCTGCTTGTTCTCGCGGCTCCCGCTCACGGGGTAGGGGTTGGGGACTGCGACACCCTTAGGGTCTGTTTGGTATGGGGTAATGGAGTGGACGAGGGAATGAATGGACGAGGTAATGGAATGGATGAGGGAATGCAATGGGTCATTACCATTCCATGTCTTGTTTGGTTACCATTTGGGAATGGAATGAATTATTATTGTGTATTGTTTGGTAGACAAGAAAACAAAGGAATAAATTCATAGGTGAGTGGTGGTGGTCGGTGGTAGTGATTGTGGGTGGTTATAGGTGGTGGGTGGTGGCGACGGCAACGATGATGGATGGTGGCGGAGGTGGCAGGTGGGGGGGAGGCGGCGGCGACGGGTGGTGGTGATAGGGGTGGCAGCAACGACAGTCAGTTGTGGTCGGTGGTTGGTGGTGGTGGTTGTGGCATCGACGATGGTGGTAGTGGGTAGAGGCGGCGAGTGGCGTTGGCGGTGGTAGTGGCGGCGATGGTGGTGGTTGTCGGGGTGGCGGCGGAGGCAGTGACGGGTTGTGGGTTGAAGTGGCGATGGTGCTAGTGGTGGGTGGTGGCGAAGGTGGTGGGTTGTGGTGGTGTTGATAAATGGTGCAAGAAGGGATGGGATGAAAAAAAAAACACATGGGGGGTGGATGTAATGATTTTGAGGGAATGAAATGTTTTATGGAATGCGTGATTCTATTCCATTGACCAACCAAACACCCTTTTCTCCATTCCCTCGTAATGATCCATTCCATTCCGCCTCTAATTCCTACATACCAAACACTACCTTAGACTTTTAGAAAATTACACAAACCTTTTCGGACCTAATGACACGTCTCAAAAATTATTTGTAGATTTTCTAGTCCGTTTACTATTTTAAACAAAATTATAAAAACAGCTCAAATACGGATGCTGAGCTGAAACTCCTGAAACTTGATGATTATGTGTATAAGTGCAACTGCTTGTTAGTACGAGGTGTTAATTGTTATTTGGCATCTAAACGAATATCATAAAACATGTTACATGTTGTGATGTATACATATGCACATGACCACATGAACGTATAACTAAGTGCCAACGTGTATGCATATTATGTGGTAGTGCACGTGTAGAATTCAAAGTGACTTAAGTGAATATTAACTAACGATAAAATGGTAACCATATCAGGACGTTGTTCAGCACACCTAACTCTAGTCACTAAATTCTAGCCTAGTAAATCTAAGTGAGTTCACAATTTTACTAAAAGCATGCATCCCTGGTTTGGGAACTACATTATCCCTAATTTGGGACTACACATATATTCCTGGATGGAATACTACAACTTAAATACTTTAGTTTAATTTCATGTCTATAGTGGACTAAACGGAACATCTATCTTGAAAGTCCCTACTCTTAATACCGATTAGTTGCCGAGACATGGTATATGGGGTATTAGTTGATAGCACTATTAGGTTTGACAAACCTCACACCGTGCGGGGAGCTGGGCATGAATGTTTGACCTTTCCTTTGCATCAATGCAGATAGACATTAATGTGGGGCACAAAAACATACATAGTCAGCATTCGGTACTACATTGTTTAGTTGCTTAAAAATGGGCTGGCTACTCATGACATGCCTTTAAACTTTTGTATTTGAACTTACTTTTCGATGAAATAAAACTGTGAACTCGCCAACTTTTTGTTGATACAGTTTAGCAAGCTTTGAAGGACGCTAGGTAAAATACACATGGGAACTTCCAGCTTGAAGAGTGTTATGGAGTAAAATGCCCGGATGCTCCCTATGGTTTTGTAAAAAAACATCTATAGTTCCCAACTTTTGGAAATTACAGATATGTTTCCTGTGGTTTGTTTTTTGTTACTCGGATGGTCCCTATATTAGATGGAGGTTAGTTTTCCTAGTTAAATGGATGTGAAATGACTTATTTACCCTTAATGATAAAAACCATTTTACTACTTAAAATAAAATGGATTATTATTATACATATTAAAGAAAACTTACCATGAATAGTGTTTTGTAAATTTATTATTATTATTATTATTATTATTATTATTATATTAAGTGATAAAAATTTAATAATTGTTATTCAAATCATAGGTGATGAACATTTAGGGGTTGTTTTGCAACTTCTGAATGGTTAAGTGTTGAATCAATAAGAGGTCTGAACCATTAAGTACTGAACCAGTAAGAGGTCTGAACCATTAAGAGCCAGTATAATGTTTAACCGTTCAGAGACAAATGTCTGACCAATTCAGATTTGAGGTCTTAACCATTCAGACTCAGTATAATGCTTAATCATTCAGAGGCAAATGTCTGAACCATTCAGATATCAGCTTGCGAAACAAATAGTCTGAACCATTAAGTGCTAAACCAGTAAGAGGTCTGAAACATTAAGAGTCTCATTACGAGGTAAACAAACAGCCGCTTAGTATATTAAATTAAATTAATTCTTGATATTATTTTTTAATATTGATAAATAGTCGTATTTTTTTATCAACTTTTGTTCTTTTAAGTTTTTTCATAAAAGTTGAACAAGTAGTTGTATTTAAACTTTTTTTTCATGACTTTCTAATATAATTTTTTCCTTTTTTTTAAACGGTTTTGTATTCAAATAGAATAGAGTAAACTGCAATTTTACCCCCTGAGGTTAGGGGGCATTGGTAGGTCTACCCCCCTAAGGAAGTAATTGCAGTTTTACCCCCCACTGTTTGGGGTTATGTCGCATGTTTACCCCCTGACCATTTCAACGCTAGATGTTAGCGATTTCTGTTAATGGTCAAGGGGCAATTAGGTAATTTCGCTTTCTTGTTGACCTGCAACCTCATTTAATCAACAATTCATCACATTGAAACCCTGACGTTAACCTAAGTCGAAATTGAAGACCTCTGCACCGGCGATCAGGCATTCTTCAACACATACATCAGATTTGAAGTCTGTTACGAGCATGGATCTTCGAATGTGGAAGATACGAGCTGAAGATCAGTATTTCGAACCGGGTGAAATGTACCGTAAGTGATATGCAAGTCCAAAGGGTCTGAATTTGGTAAGATGTTAACTTTTTTCGGTATTAATTTGTTGTTGATGTGTGTTTACAGGAGAAACCCAATCTCAATTTACCATTAAATTTCACCATGGAGGTAATTTTGTAGAAAACCCAAATAGGAAATACTTTGGTGGGAAAAGGAGCTACATTGATCATGTAGATTTTAGAGTGTTGAATACTGATGTTTTAGAGGAGATTGTTAAGAAATTAGGATACACTGATGGTTTGTTTTTCTGCATTCATTACAAGGAACCGTATTGTTCGTTGGATTTTGGTCTTAGGACATTAAAATGTGATGTTGACTTAGAGCCTATCTTCGATCATGTGCGTCAAGGAGTCCACATCATAGACATGTATGTTGAACACCGGATGTCAACAATATTGGAAAATACAAGTGAAGGTCCTGTAGGGGCATGTAAAGCAATTGTTCCAGCATCACTTACAATAAATAATCAGGATTATAGTATGAATGAAGATGAAGAAGAGAGTAAAGGAAGTGATCAAGAAGATAGTAAAGGTAGTGATCCTGATTATGAGTATGTTGAGGAAGATAATTTGGTTTATGAAATAGAGGTGGATATGCAGAGGTTCAGGGCTAATGTTGATTTTACTAGGGAAAAGATGGATGGTTCAGGTGATGAGGATCATGATGATGACAGAACTGATGAAGGTCATGTGCCTGTTGACTTGGAGGATTTTGAAAGTGGATCGGATGACAATTCAACCCTTAGAGATAAGGTTGCCAGGAAGATAAGGAGGAGAAACAAGAGTGCTTCAAAAGGTCCAAATGATCTGCCATTCTACATTGGTCAGCTTATTGATGACAAGAAAAAGATGAATCGGATGGTGAAAGATTATGCTCTTAAGGCAAGGAGGGATGTTTTTATTCAAAAAAATGAATTGTTAAGGTATAGGGTAGTATGTTTTGGAAGCAATCCACCACTACTTGGTCATGTAAAAAAAAAAGGAGAAGAGGGGCAAAGTAGTAAATGCACCAAAGTAGGGCAAAAATATAAGCACCTCAAAAGGCATACCAAGCCCACATGTCCTTGGGCAGTTCACATCTCAAGGAACACAGACAAGGACTAGTGGTGTGTGAAGACCATTCATAATCAACACAATTGTTTGACAACAAGGGCCGTTTCTTTGTACACAATGAGTTCGATTGCCAGAGAGATCCAACCTATGATTGAAAGTAATCCAGACTTGCCAATTCAAGCAATCCAAAGTCAACTGCTTCGGAAGCATCAACTTGAAGTATCACTACATAAGGTATTCAGAGCTAAGAGGATAGCAACTACAAAGATCTATGGTGATTACCAAGAACAGTATGGTCTGCTAAGGTCATACTGTGATGAACTTCTAAAAGCCAACCCAAGTAGTACAATTAAAATTGATGGGGAGCCATGTGGGAACCCAGCTAGTCCTACAAGGCAGTTTCGAAGGGTTTATTTTTGTTTTGCCTCCATGATGAGAGGATTTAAGATGATTGGGAGACCATTGCTGGGTGTGGATGGTTGTTTCATGAAAGGTCCATTTCCTGGACAGATCTTGAGTGCTGTTGGTATTGATGGGAACAATAGCATATATCCAGTTTGTTATGCCCTTGTTGAGGCAGAAACAACACAAACCTGGAAATGGTTTTTGCAACTGTTGAGAGATGACCTAGAGTGTACGGCAGACTCTTGTTTCACCTTCATCAGTGACAGACAAAAGGTAATATGTTCTTAATTGTTACTTAAAACCTTGCAAAATAGTGTCATTAATTTCATTTTGTATCACAGGGTCTGATTCCTGCTATGCTAGCCGTTTTCCCTAATGCTGAGCACAGATTTTGTTTGAGGCACATTCATGAGAACATGAAATCCAAGTGGCATGGAGATCTTTACAAGAATTTGCTTTGGTCAGCCGGAAGGAAGACATCTATTCCATACTTTAACAAAGCTATGGAAGAAATTAAGACAACAGAACGAGCCATGTATGACTGGCTGAATGAGATCCCATTCACCGCTTGGTCAAGAGCATATTTTTCTGGAAGAGCTAAATGTGATATGTTGCTGAACAACATATGTGAGGTTTTTAACAGACAAATCGTAGGAGCAAGGGACAAGCCGATTATCACATGCCTAGAATTCATTCGGGAGTACATGACCAAGAGGATAGTGAATGTCAAGAAATTACAAGCAAAGTGTATGGGGCCACTGACTCCTCATGCCACTGAGGTCTTCGATGAGATCAAGAAACAGGCTGCTGAAATGTCTGTTTTAATGGTTGATTCGGACAAGTATCAAGTCACAGGTCCGAGATCACAGTGTGTTGTGAATGTTAAACATAAAACATGTGCATGCAGGAAGTGGGATTTGACCGGGATGCCTTGCAAACATGCAGTTGCAGCCATATGGGATAAAACATGTGCATGCAGGAAGTGGGATTTGACCGGGATGCCTTGCAAACATGCAGTTGCAGCCATATGGGATATGTCAAGGAATAGCATTGATGCTGGCATACCAGAAGAGTGGGTGGATGAAGTGTATTGGCTGTCAACATGGAAGAAAGTTTATTACAATGTCATAGAGCCAATCAACGGGCCGGAGATGTGGACTCCTTCAGAGTGTCCAACAACACTCATCCCACCTAAGCATCATACACAAGTTGGAAGGCCAAAGAAGAAAAGAAAGAAGGCATATGGTGAAAAAGAACTTGAGAAAGAGTTCGACAAAGGAGGTAAAATGACCAGAAAGGGTAGTAGCATCAGGTGTGGTAAATGTGGGAATATGGGTCACAATGTCAGGAGCTGCAAAGGACAAGGGGTTGAACAATCCATTGCTTCACAGGAATCACACACTGCCACTCAAGGTGCACCAGTTTACAATCTTGATGAGTGATGGATGGTTTGTAAGTTTAGACAATGTTTGTTAGGTTTGTCAACTTTGTTCAAGACAATGTTTGGTTGGTTTGTAACTTTATGTTTGGTTTGGTCAAGACAATTGGTTTGGTTTGTCAACTATGTTCAAGACAATGTTTGGTTTGGTTTGTACCTTTATGAAGAAAGTTTGGTCAATATAATGTTATGTTTATATTAAAATGACCATTTTGGTCATTTGCAGCAGGTTCGAGTTGTTTATAAGGTCAAAATGACCATATCATCCATTTGCAGCAGTTAGGACTTAATTATAAGGTCAAAATAACCATATGATAGATTTGCAGCAGGTTTTACATGTTTATAAGGTCAAAATGACCATATGATCCATTTGCAGCAGGTTTGACTTGTTTATATGGTCAAAATGACCATATGATCCATTTGCAGCAGGTTTGACTTGTTTATATGGTCAAAAATGACCATATGATCCATTTGCAGCAGGTTTTGACTTGTTTATAACTGGCATGCATGTTTGATTGTGTTTAGATGATCACTGGCAGGTTAGTTTCTGTAACATGTTTATATCAATTGCGGAAAGTGATTCGATTATATTACATTGCAACATTTAGTACAAATAAGATGTCCAACATACAAACTTAAAACCAAACAAAATCTAGCCTATTTCCAGTGACAATCATCCAAACAAGACCAATCCGAATCAGAACCATGCTCCCCTTCATATGGGTCAAAGTACCAATCATCATCTTCATCCCAATATGTGTAATCCCATGCATGTTCCAGCACTTCAGGGTCATAATCCTTTGTCGGATCTCCGAATAACTTTTTATAATCTGTTTCTTGCTCCATGTAACGTCTGAGTATCTCAGACTCTTGATCCTCAAAGTAGACATAACTGTCTGGTTGTTCGGCTGCAACGACGTCTTCATCCTTACCAACCTCTTTGTCTTCATCCTTACCAACATCTGTGTCTTCATCCTTACCAACATCTTTCTCATTCTCAACATCCTTACCTACAGAATTACAAGAAGGCTACCAACACAAACATATAATAAGAACTTGAAAAAGACCATTGCATAAAAAAGTATAGAACTCAAAAGTATAATTACAAGCAGTCAAGATACACAACCAAATCCAATTTGTCAACATTATACTACTTAACCAAAAACAGTAGAACAATCAACACCCAAGTAATCACAAAGTACATCTTCAGTTTCAACACATCTCCATTCTTGTACCGACCCAACTGTTCTTTGCAGTTAGCCAAGTCAATGATTAAACCAGGCATTACCTCTCCACAAACCGGACATCCCTGTTCTTCACCTTTGTCAGCCCATCTTAGGAATCCACATCCTCCAACCTATTATCGGACATCATAAGCAACACTATCCAACAAAGTTAAGATTCAATAAGCATAAAACAAAAGAAACTTACACATCGAATATACCAACGACCAGGATTAGCTGTTGATGCTGATTGTTTCACCACTGTTTTAGCACCACATGGACATATGATGTCTGAATGTTGAGTTTTGCCCTTGAATCGAAGCACAGACGACGAAAATGAAGGCATTTTCAAGGCAGTGATTAGAGGGCAGAGAATTGAGGGATTGAGGTCGATTGAAGAACAATTGAAGAACAAGATCAATTTAGGGCTTATTAATGGAGAAGATGAAGGGTAGTTTGGACTTTTCAACCTAATTAACGGTAACATCTAACGTTGAAATGGTCAGGGGGTAAACATGCGACATAACCCCAAACAGTGGGGGGTAAAACTGCAATTACTTCCTTAGAGGGGGGTAGACCTGCCAATGCCCCCTAACCTCAGGGGGTAAAATTGCAGTTTACTCAATAGAATATTTCCTTGGTATAGGTATTGTGATGAAGTGAACCAATTATGAACCAACATCGGTACATGTATGTGTATTATCGGAATCTGTACCAGTATTTGGCTTTATGATTTTCGATTTCTGTAAAACATGCGACGATATCCTTTTGATCATTCCATGACTTCATTTTTTTTTCTCTTTCGTTTGGTATAACGAGTGACTATACCATACCAAGTCGAGCCGATACCAATTGAATTAGAGTTACGAATTTTTTATTATTGTATTAAGTTATGAACATATTGATATTATTTTATTAATATTGATAAATGATTGCATTTTTTATCAACTTCTATTCTTTAAGCTTTTCAAAAAAAAAAAAAGTTGAACAAGTCCTATTCAAACTTTTTTTTTCTCGACATTCTGGTATAAGTTTTTTTTTTTTTTTTTTTTTTTGAAAATGGTGTTGTATTCTAATAGAATATTTCTTTGGTATAGATAGGTATTGTGATGAAGCGAACCGATTATGACCCAACAACATCGGTACATGTATGTGTATTATCAAAATAGGAACCAGTGTTTGGTTTTATCGTTTTCGATTTATGTAAAAGATGTGACGATATCCTTATGGTCATCCCATGACATTATTTTTTGGTTTTTCTCTTTAGTTTGGTATAACGAGTGACGGTATCGTACAAATTCGAGCCGATACAAACTGAATTCCCGCCGCGTAGCGCGGGGGAATTCCACTAGTTATATATTATTACACACACTCTCTCTAATCTCTATCACACACACTCTCTCTACTCTATCACTCTCTCTAAAACACACACTGTCTCTTTATAAGGCAAACACCACCCCACCTGCTGCCACCAGCCCCACCACCTGCCACCACCATCGCACCTTCATCAACAATGTGAACCCTCCTGCAAGATTACACTGGAGCCAGTCCCAACCCTGCACCTCACGTCTCCGTCACATCTCTCCGCCGGACGTTCGCCACACGCGACCTATCTGCTGGTGCTAGCAAAATTAAAACTAATCGATGTCATTTTGCATATGATGCGATGTATTTTCAGTGACCTAATTCTTTCTTTCTGCATAAGCTAAGCTACCCTTGTAAACCACTTATCTTGAAATCGGATGTAATCTTCAATTTATCTTTGAGGACCAAAAGGATGGATGTTTTGTATCACCAATCGGAAATATATCTAGTCCCAAAAGTTTCTGGTTCATTTTATTGCCCAAATAAAGCTTTTCTTTGGAATTTGTGTGGAAGAAGATTGAAAAGTGGGATAGAGTAATTTGTTCATGGTGCTTTGATTTAATCTTGAGACAGGATCCAGTTTAATTTTGCGGGAGGGTTAACATTACTGATGAAGGTACGGTGGTGGACCGGTGGTGGTAAGTGGTGGTGCTGGTGGCAGCAAGTGGGGGTGGTGTTTGCCTTATAGAGAGAGAGAGAGTCTAGAGAGACACTGTGTGTTTTAGAGAGAGTGTGTATGATAGAGATTAGAGAAAGTGTGTGCTATAATATATAATAATTCATTTTATTTTAAGTATTAAATTGGTTTTTTTTATCATTAAGGGTAAATAAGTCATTTCATATCCATTTAACTGGGAAAACTAAACTTCATCCAATATAGGGACCATCCGAGTAACAAAAAGCAAACCACAGGGAACATATCTGTAATTTCCAAAAGTTGGGGACCATATGTTTTATTTTAACAAACCATAGGGAGCATCGAGCATTTTACTCCATGGTTTTATTAAACTGTTTTCCATTATTCATGCTAAACAACTATGAGTTTTTAATTTATGTCTGGATTTTTATACTTTAACTTCCGCTGTTAAACTTAAATTTACGTTTTCAAACATTTGAAACTATCATCACTATTCATGTTGAATGTGGTAGTTAGAAAATTTCCAATTAAATTGAAATGGTCCAACACGATTAGTGGCTTGATCTTGATATGTCACGCGCCACGCGGAAAAACTTCGCATGTGGAATTTGAGTGTGTGACAATACCCGAGTATTTCAAAATAATTAACGGTATGATATTTTAAATGGTATAATATTCGAATTTTAAATGGTATAATATTCGAATCGCACCCGAGTTTATCAAACTCCGTTAATGGTGAAATATTTTAAAAGATATAGTACTGAAACGGTAGTATATTCGAACCGTACCCAAGTATTTCAAAATAATTAACGGTATAATAGTCGAACCACACCTAGACTTGATATAATATTTTAATTTATTTAAATGATATAGTATTGAAACGGTATAATATATTCGAACCCTACCGTTGTTTTTCAAAAGGTTTTAACGGTATAATATCTTAAACGATTTAGTGTTCAAACCAGATGAGAATTTATAACACCAAAACATCAAATTCACAAATCAAAATTTTGTTGGGTTATATATGCTATGTATAGATTTATACGCATCGTATATAAACTCTAATATTTTGTGCTGATTGCTGGCCAGGCACTGAAATCAATGTACTCCTATACGCTGCGTATAACTTTATACGAAGCGTATATAGTGCAAATAATCACCAATAGTTTGAGCCTATTTAAAACATGTTAAAAAGAAGGATTTATCTGAAAAGTTAAAGTTTACGGTCAGAAGATGCTAGTTTAACAAGTTGCATTATTCTAAATTTGTTATTGTATATCTACACAGTTATTAGACTTTTGTTAGGCTATTGAATTGGTTTTTGTAACGTTGTTGAAGTTATGTTTGCATTTAGTATATAAGTAAACCCTTTGTAAAGAAATTTTTTAATGTAAATCAAACATAAGTTTCAGAATTAGTGAGGATAAATTCCGATTAAACAACAAACTAATACACTATAAAGCAGATAAAAAAAAAAGACTCCATATCATGAATAGAAGAACACATTAATAGCAGGACATAAATAAAATACAACCATGTGCATGTATGTATGCAGGCTTGTTTGATCATATTTATGACAAAGAAAACCAGTTTGGGTGAAAGAAACTTTTGTGGTACATTCATACATAGATTAAATTAAATTAACAAGTTTAAACGACGCATACATGAAAAAACAAAAAGAGCCTAGTTTGTTTTGGTGCAAACTTTCCTGACTTCACCCTGAGAACCAGTAAGAACTCCAATACGACCCATTTTAACCATAGATACACCAAAATCCTTGAAGAAAGTGGAACCATGACTAATAGATTGAATCAAGTAGGCTCTAGTCTCAGGGTCGTTAAGCAAGGCTGCATCTGATTCAAGAAGCCCCCTTCTCTTAGTCACTAGTCTAAAGTATGAGTCATCAAATGTCAAGAAGCTCCCTGGGTCTAACTCAGCTAATGTGGTTTGGTCTCTAGGCTTGCACTTTAACTTTAACCTTGCAATATAGTTTTGGTCCATTGAGGGATCGGTATCACCTTTCCCAGTGAAGTTGTAGAGCCGGTTTTCGAACGAGGAGCAATGAGACATCCCTATGGTATGTCCTCCTATATAGAATGATCAAGACAAGAGTAGGCATATTAATTACATACATTATGAAATTGATCACTTCAATGCTGCTATGTAGAAAATATTAATTCCATTGTCTGTCATGAACGTACCGGATAGAACAACAAGGTCTTTTGTGTTAAGTCCCCTCATGGCAAAAGATTGCTTCAAAAGAGTGATGTTTGCAAAAGGTGGTGGCAATCCTGTCACACGATTTATGGGATCAGCGAACAAAGACACTTTTCCATCTCTTCGGCCAGTTTCAACCTCCCAATATGGTCCCTTGGTCTGTTAACAAAAGTGGATGATCGAGATAATACGTGAGATAACTAATAAAAAAAAAAAATCATTCTAAACTTCACTTGTTAATTGCTAAAGATCAACTTGAAAAACAGCTTCTATTTAGTTAAAGCTCAAACGAGCAGAAGCCTAAAAATAAGCTCATTTAATAAATTAGTTAAATGAGCCCGATGTTAATGTTGAACTTCGCTTACAAAGTTCAAGTTCGCAACCTAAACGAAGCCATAATTTAAACATTTTTTTATTTAATATATTAAACACAAATTTACATACTTGTTTTTTTTAAATAACTAAATAACGTATATTATGTTAAATATAGTAATTATAACTCTAAATAAATTTTTATAAAATAGTTCATACATTATTGAAAAATCGTATATAAGGTGAGCTCAATCTTTATAAAACTTGAACAAGCCAAGCTTATGCATGAATCTTCAAAAAATTTTTGTTTTTTGAATGGCGAATTTCTTTTTATTCCCGGTTGTCTATGAGACTTGAACCCAATACATCCCATCCCAAGGTGTTTAAAGGCATTGTCTTTGCCAATGGACCACCACCCCATTTAGTCAAGCCGATCTCGGGTTCGGCTCAACTCATTTACAACCTACACATGAAACCAACTTCAGCATTAGATTTGAAAGGAAGATAAATATACCGCCACAGTAACGTCTCTAGCAACAAGGGCTACGATGTCAGCACAAGAAACTACACCAGGGCAGGCCTTTTCTAACGCCAACTTCACCTTATCAATGATATTAAATCCTCTCAGGCTGAGATTCGGGGGCGAGAATTTCTCGGATTGTCGTGTTGGAGAATCCAACAAAACCGATCCATCACAACCCTACAATTAGAAGGTTCATAAAACACATTTACGTTAATATTTGAAGATTTTAAAACAGAAATCTTATTATAAAATAACATGTTACAAACCCTAATGAAGCAGTCATGGAAATGCATTCTCAACAATGGGCCCGAGAGAGACGGAGCCACGGCCATAACATCGCCCATGACCGTCGATACGATCTTTTCGGCTTGTGGGCATGATTTCTCATAGAACCCTACTTTTAAGCCTTGGCCTTCTGCATGTAAAGAAAGGAGTGCTTGTGCTAGAACCATTATTTGAAGTACAAAAACTCCAAATGAGTTCTTGGAAAAGGCCATTTTGAAGATGATTAGTCTTTCAAAAGTAAACTTGTTTTTTAATTATGTGAATTGCTCATTCGATCAAGGTTTCATTTATAGTAGTAGATTAGAGAGACGACCGCGACCCTGTACTTTGAATGTGTCGTATATGTTGTCAGACTTTCTTATTTTTATGATCAACAGGGTCAGTATGATTTGCTCATGGTGGACATTTAAAAAACACAAATGGCTTAATTAAACAATACAAATAGATTTAGTTAAAAAATATCATTCATATATACGTTTGAAGAACGACCATGGTGCTCATCCAGCTTTAATGAAGTGGACAACCAATTTTGGTAATATAGAAGTAATAGATGTTAAAATCTGACAGTATCGATTCTGTTGGAATGTGTTCAGTCAGAATAGAAATATACAAAGCACAAGAATTCTACATGGCAAAAGCGTTGACATTGAAGAAAGAAAATATAAACTATAAACTAGTAGACATTGAAGAAAGAAAATGACTATTTTACCCTTTTATTTTACCCCTGTGTTTTGTTTACTTTGTAATATTACCCCCTGCCACCACTGTCACCGCCATTCACCACCACAACCACCACTGCCACCTCCAGCCACCACCCTCAACCACCACTGCCACCGCCATTCACCACCACAACCACCACTGCCATCTTCTTCCTCCCCCCCTCTCTCTCTCTCTCTAAAAAACCCACCACCCGCCTTCATCTTCAACAATCACCACCGTCATCTCCACACCCCAGCCCCCAATCATACACATACATACAACCAAACCATTCATAATCACCACTGTAAGACAACAACCACCTCCGTTGCAACAACATCCATCTCTGCAAACACCAATCTGATTCAGAATCACATTGACGATTTGCACCAAAATAAAAAGACCTCTTGCTTTCTTTAAATTTGTGCAAAAAAAATTAATTTAAATCACCCGATCTATGAATTAAACCATCAAATCAAATCAGCCAACTTGAATTTTAAATGAAATAAATCTAATTTTGTAATTTCTACCAGAAATTGAGATGAATCACTGGTTGCAGGTTATCCAAACAAGATTTGATAGTTTGTGCAATCACCTCAAGCATTCCACTTCTAACAGAATTTATTGATACATCGATCAGGGAAAAGTATAAAGGTGGCATTGGTGGCCGGACCATGTATTCAGCTGGAGCAACAAACTCCACACAAGTATCACATTATTACAATCTAACCCTTCTTATTACAAACTATATCTAACACATCATCATCAAATCTCTGGTCATCACCTCTGTGCACCGTCACCATTCCATCACCACCACCAAATAACCACATCGATCTCCGGTCATCTTCACCGTTCTCCGATCTCTTGTCTTCATCGTCATCGTTCTTAAGATTGTGGTGGCGATTGTATTTTTAAAATTAGGGTTTTGGACTTATCACTAACGAAGAAGACAAGACTGGTTGTGGCGGGGGTGGTGATGATGGCGACGGTGATGGTTGTGGCGGCAGTGGTGGTTGTGGCGGGGGTGGTGATGATGGCGACGGTGATGGTTGAAGATGATGATGATGGAGGTTCAGATCTAGACTTATCAATAACGAAGAAGACAAGACTGGTTGTGGCGGGGGTGGTGATGATGGCGACGGTGATGGTTGTGGCGGCAGTGGTGGTTGTGGCGGTTCAGATGGCGACGATGATGGTTGAAGATGATGATGATGGAGGTTCAGATCTAGATATAACAATAATAATTGCAGTTTACTCTATATATAATAAAAATAATAATAAAAATAAATATAGGGTAAGATTACCAAAATACCCTTACATATAAGGGTCAAACTACCATTGACTGTGGTTAGGGGGTAAGGTTGCGACATAACAGTGAACAGTGGGGGGTAAAATTGTAATTATTTCCTTAGGGGGGTAAGAGTGCCAATGACCCCTAACCTCAGGGGGTAAAATTGCAGTTTACTCTATATATATATATATATTGATGGTGTAAAATACAAGAGTGGTGGTTATTGAGCACGACCACGGAAAAAGAAAAACGATGAAGACTAACGGTGGATTGAGGTAATTTATTAGTTTTTTAATAAAAGAAGTGGTGGGTCTGATGATTTTGGTAAATAATTTCTAAATCACCTGCAAAGTAAATATTTGTTCAAACTGTCTGGGATATACGTTTCATTACGTAACAAATATATTGTAGATTTTTGCTTCACTAATATTTTATACTTTTTTGGAGATAAAGGCATAATAATGTGTTTGGTTAATGATCATTGCATGCATGTTCTTTGCTCGATGTCAACGCTTTTGCGCTATTAAATTAAATTCTTTTTATTGGAATATTTACACCCTAGCTGGTTGTAATAACTCAAAATTTAAAAATCATTATTCTAGAAATAAAAGAATAATAATAATAAACATTTATCTTATGATCCATCCTTTTGTATATCAACTAAAACCATTATTATTATTTATAAATTATCCAATAGGAAACCCTAATTAAGACACCCAAGTAATTCGGTACAAACCCTAGAATTTTCAGAACAATAGGAATCAGGATTAGGGCCCCTAAAACTCAGGGGGGAGATATTCCCCATTGACGATTATCATCACAGTTTATTATTAAAATCGAATTTTCTAGTTCTGTCGACTCACCTAGGCTACAAATACACGCGGCAACCGTATGTCAAAAGTAACCCCTCGCGCCACGCGAAGGGCACAAGGAGACCTGTCGCGCCACGCGACATGGACCATTTTTCAGCTATATATAGTCGGCTGTGGGACTTGATTCTGGGCACAAAAACGACGAAGAAACTCAAAATACACGCTGAGATATTGTCCAATTACTCTCAAAACACACACGAATCACTAATTAGTATAGCGAGGTGCTGCAGAACAGGGTAATAACTCGATCGCTACTACGATTCAATGTCCGATTGATTGAAATCAATCCAATGGATGTTTAAGTGCTGCTCAAATTTGGGTTATGCTTTGTCATTAGTCGTGATTCCGATGGATGTTTAAGTAATTTCACTTTGTCATTAGTTGTGATTCCGATGGATGTTTAAGTGTTTACACTTTGTCATTCGTTGTGAATCCGATGGATGTTTAAGTGATTTCACTTTGTCATTAATTGTGAATCCGATGGATGTTTAAGTATCGCACTTTGTCATTCGTTGTGAGGATTTTAATCTCGTGAGTTATCGTAAATGCTGTATTAAGTTACTAACCTAGTTTGTGTGCATGTTATTTAAATTAGGTTAAAAGACTAATCAGTAGTCTAAACTCTGCCCGTATAAATCTGAAATATTATCACAAGGTAGCATAACTTTGGAATTATTAAGGTACGAATCCTTACCCCACTCCTTGTTATTTTATATTCAATTGTTATAAACCCGTTGAGTTCATATATCTTTTCAACCTCATCACGTCTTTGATTATCGATTCATTGGACAGTCCGTTTGATTCCTATTCTAATCATAAACTTTGGATTTAGCTTTCATGTCATGCGATAGTATTATGATAGTTGTACTCATTATCGCATGTTCCAATATATGTTACGTCTTGTTATGAAAAATATTTTGATAAGTTATGTAAATAAGACCATTTGTACTCTGATACCCTGAGTATCGCTTCTCGTGGAGTGTCCCACGAGCATGTTGTTGCGGCATCGACATCATGTGCTCCATCCGTGACGGAGAGATCAGTTCACGGCGTCTCTTAAGTACAAGTGTGGTACATATAAACTATTAGGAGGCGTATGGATCGATCCTAGGATTTAAGTTAAGGAGGTGGATAACGGGTATGCCAATTCGCCATCTCATGTGATAATTATGCAGGAGTAGCTACCTGTGTATTGTCACGTTTTAAGTTTGCTCATGGGTACATCCGTAAGATATGATTATGAAATTATGTTCTTGCATCGTATCATTTTCGCATAAAGTTCCATCCGGATAAGATTTCATATAAAACGTTATTTGTTCTTTGAGCCTATAAATTCCGTACTGAGCATTCGGCTCATTCCGTAAATTTTTGTATATACAGGTCCACATGTTACTTTGGTCGGGGAAAAGAGAGAAGAATAAAGCCTAGGAATAAATCTGAAGATGTTAAGTTAATCAAGTCGAATGTCTCCGTTTGTATATTAACCTTAAGTTTAGTTGTCGTGTGATTGTATCCTTATCAAATAAATAAAGGGAATTATGACTTTTGTTTATGCTACCGTTATTGTGACACGTCAGCCCTTCCGGGTTGGGGTGTTACACTGGTATTCCAATGGATTTGATATTGATACATTTTAACCTATAGCAGTTACTCGTTTATATGACTATAAACAAGATGAATGTTTGGTCCTTGACTTATAAGATGAACTGTAGATTCGTTGTTTTCATACGTAGTTGTTGTCTTAATTATAAGATGAACTGTTTGGTCCTCCTTCAAATGTAAATATGATTGATTCTTTTCTCTAGAGTTTATCTGAATTGTTGAAAGAAACATTCCACTTTTTTAATGTTGATTATGTGCAAATCATACCTGTTACGAACATGGAGTTACACCCCTTGAAGTTAGAAAAAAACTGATTAAAATACGAAGGGTTGACGACATTACCTATGATATATTCATAAAACATGGTCTATCTAATCAACTATAAATTAAACCTTGACCACATTACATTCCAGCATCCAAAAATTAAGTTTATCTTTTGCAAGGCCATTCATCTTCAAAATGGCCACTTACAAAAACTCATTTGGATTTTTTGTGCTTCGAATTATGGTTCTAGCACTCTTAACTCTCCAAGCAGAAGGCCAAGGCTTAAAAGTTGGGTTCTATGAGAAATCATGCCCACATGCTGAAAAGATCGTAACTACGGTCATCAACGAAGTTATGGCTAGGGTTGTAAACGGACCGAACGAACATGAACAAGGTCTTGTTTGTGTTCGTTCGTTAAGGAAATAAATGTGTTCACAAACGGTTCATGAACACTACCGAGCGAGATTTTATGTTCGTGTTCGTTCATTATGGAGATGAGCGTGTTCCTGAACGGTTCACGAACACAAACGAACACAAATAATATGGCGAATGCGACGAAGGATAAAGGCGGATGGACCAGAGAGTAGCACTAGAACTTGAATATCTTATTGTGGAACGGGGGTCGATCGTAGTCGTCGATGTAAATAATGAGAAATGAAAGGGAAATGGTGCATAAACAAGGTGAAATAAGGTTTCATAGTTTAATTGTTAGGGTGATAAAATAGATATAAGTTTAATAATACTATAAAAAGTATAGACAAAATATATGAAAGTACAAAAATATATAATTAAAACACAAACATGCAAACATAAATGAACGCAAATGAACGAATGTTCACGAACACCTTACCGAATGTTCACGAACACAATTAAACGAACAAAACCTCTATTCATGTTCGTTCATTTAACTAATCGAACGAAATTTCTGGTTCATGTTCGTTCATTTCATTTATTAAACGAACGAACATAAACGAACTTCCCGCCGAACGGTTCATGAACTGTTCACTGAACGTTCGGTTCATTTACAGCCCTAGTTATGGCGGTCGCCCCATCTCTTTCTGGCCCGTTGTTGAGAATGCATTTCCACGACTACCTCATTCGGGTTTGCAACATGTTATTTTATCTTATAATTAAAGTTCACTTCTTAGATTATTTCATCATCTAACGTGAATGTGTTTTATCACTTTTATGATTTATGAACCTTGCATTTATGGGGTTGTGATGGATCAGTTTTATTGGATTCACAAACAAATCAATCCGAAAAATTTGCACCCCTTAATCTCAGCCTAAGAGGGTTTAATATCATTGACAGAGTGAAGTAGGCGTTAGAAAATGCCTGTCCTAGTGTAGTTTCTTGTGCTGACATCGTAGCCCTTGTTGCCAAAGACGTTACTGTGGCGGTAGATTTATCCCCCTTTCAAATCTAATGCTAAAATTAGCTTCATGTGTATAGCATGATAATGCTAACATTTTGGATACAATGTTCATTTTTCTTGTGATAATAATGATTCATCATCTTCTTATACGACGAACCACTTTTGTTAACAAACCAAGGGATCATTTTGGGAGGTGGAAACTGGCCGAAGAGACGAAAATTTGTCTTTAATCAGTGATCCCATAAATCTAGCAACAGGATTGCCACCATTTTTTGTTAACATTAATCTTTTGAAACAATCATTTGCACCGAGGGGACTAAACACAAATGATCTTGTGGTTCTCTCTGGTACGTTAATGAGTATTTTTATTTTCCATGAACCTTTCTTACAAATTCATATCTTCAGCAAAGTTAGTATCAAAGTGATTAGTTTCCAGATTGTACGTAACTAAAATGCAGATTCTTGATCATTTTTAGGAGGGCATACCATAGGGATGCCACATTGCTCGTCATTCGATAGCCGGCTCTACAACTTCACTGGGAAAGGCGATACTGACCCCTCAATGGATTGGTTAATAGCCAATAAAGCTAATATTTTGTGTGATCAAAAGTCCATTCAATTAAATTCACCAAAGGGTGAAAAGATCACAATTAAAGGTGATAAACCATCTAGATCCACTAAATTCATCTCTGTGATGAAAATTGCAAGTTATATAAGAAAAAGGGTCTATAGTATATTTGATTTCTATAATCACTAATACTAAATGAAAAGAATTAAAAGACATTCCAGTAGTGTCCCAGTTTTCAGATGTATTTCCAGAATAATTACCAGGACTACCGCCAGACAGAGAAGTCGAATTCAGAATCCATTTATAACCCGGAACAACACCAATTGCTAAAGCACCCTACTGTATGGCACCCGTAGAAATGCATGAATTAAAGAAACAATTAGACGAATTATTGGAAAAAAGGTTTTACACAGCCAAGCTCGTCGCCATGGGGAGCACCAATTTTATTCGTTAAAAAGAAGGACGGATCAATGCGTATGTGCATTGACTACCGTGAATTGAACAAGGTCACGATTAAGAATCGGTACCCATTACCAAGGATCGATGATCTGTTCGATCAACTGCAAGGGGCTCGATTTTTCTATAAAATCGATTTAAGGTCAGGATATCATCAATTAAAGGTACAGGAAGAGGACATTCCTAAAACCGCATTTAGAACAAGGTATGGTCATTATGAATTTATTGTCATGCCATTTGGTTTAACCAATGCCCCAGCCGCATTTATGGACATGATGAACCGAATATGTAAACCATATTTGGATAAACTCATAATTGTCTTTATAGATGATATTCTTATCTATTCTAAAAGTAAGGAAGAACATGCAAGGCATTTGCACTCACTTCTGAGTCTATTTGTGACAACCGGTGATTTACGGCTCCTAATTACGTAATTAACGGGCGATTAACACGACAATAAAAAGTGTTTAAGACGCAAATTAACTTAATTAGGCCTTTGGAGTGCCTAGAAGCGGCTAACCGGCTTTACAAGGCGTGAACGGTGGTTTACGGAAAGATCCGGTGAATATTAAGCGACAACGAACTGATGCCGTATAAAATACTGACAACGCCGAAAAGTATGAATGTTACACGAATATTTTATGTCTATGAAATTAATTTTGTGAATTTATTGGGCTTCCGTGCGACACAAACGCAAACGTGAACTAAAAACGCGATAGCAGGAAACGCGTCGGCAACGAAACGGAAACGACAGAGACGCCTGGCACCTTCGAAACTTACATTTTACGCTATATTTAGCTCCGTAATAAAATTTTAGTAACCACACTCGAAACCGGATCGAAAAACAGATTAGAAAGACCAACGTCGGATTTTACGCGATTTTTACCGTTAACGACGCACGAGCGCGGCAACGACAAAAACGACATTATTTTACATGTCTTAAAATCTAAAAATTTAGTTTACAGCGTTTCAAATAATTCGGGATGCAAAAATGGGTCTCGTAGAAATTACGGGCCGCTTAAACACGGGGATTGAGCTTGTGGGCCTTGGGCCCAAGCCCAAAACCCACAAGCTAAACCTACAACTAAATCTTATAAAATCTGCAAGATTTACAAAATCTCTATATAAGATTTGAAAATCTTTGTAAAATCTATACAAGATCTCAAAGATCTCTATAAAACCCCTCTCTCTTTCTCGGTTATACATCCATGCCAAACACAGAGAATACATAAGCACATACATCTTCCTTCCCAAAATCCTTCATAAACCTGCAACTAACAGCTTTGCGACATGAAAACCCACAACAACCTTTTCTCTTTCTCGATCTGCTAGAACCGACAACCGGAGCCGGAACGGCGGCTGGCGAGCTTCTCCGTCGATGTGCCTCCTCGGTGGAACACCCCCTTTCTTGATTCTTGTCGGCAGACACGCTGGAATCGGCGTCGACACCGGCGGATTGTCTCTCCGACGATAACTACACCAGCAGCCCCCCCTTTCCGTTGAGCTTCCCGACGACGGCGACAAGATGGAGAGGCGAAGAGAAAGAGAGAGAGACTGGAGAGAGAATGAAATGGCGGGGATGCCGTTTCCGGCGACGGAGCTCCGTTGGTGGCGGAGCCGCGGCGGCGGTGATGTTGTGTTTGGGTCGACAAGATTTCCGGTAAGAACCCCCCCTCCTCTCTCGTTCTGTCTCTCTAAAAGAAAGTCGACCGGACTCCGGCCGATGAAACCGGTGGAGCCGGTGACGGAGATAATGTTGATGCTGTTGATGATGATGGTGATTATGATGACACAATGATAACAGGTGCTTGTGTTCGAGTTCGGGTTTACGATTAGCGGGTTCGGGTCTCAGTCAGCAGGAGATCGGTAATGTTTTTGGGGTTTCGGACTAGTAGGTTCAAGTATGGTTCGTGTTCAACATCAGTTTCAAGGTTTATTTGGGTTGTTTCGGGTCCGTGTGATGTTCAGTTTCGGGTCACGGTTGGTTCAACTCGGTTTGACTCGGTCAAACCGAGTCAACTCATTCAACTCGAGTCATCAGCAAATTGGCGGTGGTCAAGACGGTTCGGTTCGTGGTTCGGGTTGATTCGGTCAAACCGAGTCAACTTAGTCAAACCTGGTCAACTCAGCGAGTCAACTCGGTCAACCCGGTTGACTCGGTCAACTCAGTCAACGAATGCGGCGCGAAAGACTTGGTAAAGATTTTTAGTGACGCGAATAATATTTACGTTAATTATAAGAATTTTTATTAATTTCGTCATACGAGCTCGAACCGATTCGGATTAGTGTCTAGTTATATTTCGCCATATTTACGATAATTATTTATGTTGATGATTGAGTATTGATTGGTTTTTGAAAAATAACGACAACTTGTGTTGTCGGGTGGCGTCCAAAAACAGAGGAAACTCTGCCCGTTTTTTGAGAAAATCCGTAAAATGAAACGCGTTTTATTATAAAACAAACATCGGATTCAAATAACCTTTTTAGTAAAACAAATACAAATATGCAATTACTTTCGACGACACTTTACAAAACATACGAAAGCTACGAATTCGGATATTATTTACAATAATAAATATAGTTATCGTAATTATTTGTAACCTCAAAAATTCGACAATTCTTCTATAAATTCAATATAACTACTTACATTTATTCAAACGCCGATAAACGAAGATCATTTCTAAAAACACAAATAGTTATCATATTCATTTCAAATATCAACCAACACGACTTCTTTTTATGAAAATAAATATATTTTATATATTTATTTCAAATAACAAACAACACGATTTCGTTTATACAAATACATATAGTTATGTATATCAAACAACACCAACTCTTATAAAATAAATATAGTTTATATATTTATTTTTAACATCAAGCGACTCGTATTCATTTATAAAAATAAATATGATTATATATTTATTTTCAAACACAACAACTCGTGTTCTTTTATAAAATAAATATAACTTTTTATATTTATTTCAAACGCCTAAACGGCACATTATATATATATATATACCATATATATATATATATATACATATATCTACGTACAAGTTTGTTATATGTTATTTTCATATAAACTTTTGTACATACAAATACGACTTCTCAAGACGGCTAACGCGAGTATAACGATATATTTATATATTCTTATATAAATATTTATTTATTTATTTTAATATCTCGGGAACTAAGTCCTTCCAAGACTTATTAGTTACTACCGACATTAGACGAAACTTAATGAGTAAAACTTAATCGTTACTATTAAGTTATCAACTTACCATCGAATCGTTTGATTAACGATTCGGTAGAGCTCGATGACACGTAGTTTAGTTACTGTGTTTACTTAGAAACTTATAAGATATTCCGTGTTAGGAATATTGTAGAATGCACGCTAGCGAGTCTCGTCTTGGAAACGACATCACGAAGTCGTATATAGCTAGCTTCGCACAGGAATAATCCAGGTGAGTTCATAACCCCACCTTTTTACGGTTTTACATTTTTATAAATGTTTTCGGGGTGGAAAGACATGCACGTTTTGCTGAAAACACACAAAGTTCTCAACGAACAAAGACTGCATATTTTTAGACAAAGCACGTTGTGCAAGAACATACAAAGCTTATGAACGAACGAAAACTCATATTTCTAAATCATATTACGAATGGATTTCGAGGATGGTTTACGAATGGGTTATACTAAATATACCGGTTTTTACAAGACAAATGCGTATTATCGAAATGTGAATGATTTTCATGACTAGGGATGGATCGTCGGGTGATAATATAGAGAGACTGGGGAGTTAGCCTTAGAGGCTGGGGAGGTTCAGCCTTAGAGGCTGGGGTAAAATACATGTTACAATTATTACAGACACTTTTATACATGGTATGATTAGCTAAGGAATGTACTGCTAGATCACGTGAATGGGTAGGCTATTATCGTAAGACCATTAATCCTTGTATAAGGACCGGGGGGCATGAGTGATAGATCTAATGGGTGTTGCGAGCCCCACCCATGGGCCTGCGAGTCGGCTGCATGTGGTGACTATGTCGTTCCGCCGGAGGGGCCGGTACGAAATACGCATACAGGTTTGAGTGCTTCCTAGGCCATGTCACTTATTAATGTATTAGCTACACATTAATTGATCTGTTTTTTTCCTTATTGCTACATACCAGGGAGATACATACTTACAGAAATACTTGATTTTTACAAATTACATACCATGTTTTATACAAATTCAAAGCATAGGATTATCCGGGCATGGAGTCAAAGTCAGGGTGGGCATTGACGGTTATACGAACCTTACAAATACGAGACTTTACAAATACACGGTCTTTACGAACATAATGTGTTACAAACACAAAGTTTCCATATAACTTGGCAAGAAAATGATTTCTAAATTCGTTTTCTCAATATTATCTCACGAACCGGTTATTCAAAAGATTTATTTCAAATCTTTTACAAACAAACTATGAACTCGCTCAACTTTATGTTGATTTTTCGCATGTTTCTTTCTCAGGTTACAGTTCTAAGACAAGGCACGGTTGGAATAGGAGAACCATGTGGAGTCTAGTACTTAGTGGGCGTTCAATTTCTAGAAGTCTTAGCTTAACTGCTTCCGCTGTGCAATGAAGATACCAGTCTAGTCACACCAGCTCTGATAATTTCGGGGTGTGACAGATTGGTATCAGAGCTATAGGTTACAGCGAATAAGGTTTTCTGTAGGAATACCTAGGCTCTAACCTCACTTTTCTCTGGGACTTAGACTATTAAGACATTGAATACATACAGAACGCCTAGTACTCGAATATGGTCTCCAACCGTTGCCGAAAAACAAACAGTCAAAATTTTGTTTTCAAACATACGCTATTGTGGTGTTTTATACACGGTACATAAAACAGTTACATACAATACACAAAACTTTGAGAGTTTAGGAAACATGCATTTAAGACCTTCGGAAACTTATGTTGAAGTTCATTAAAGGTCATCACGTAGGAACCGCGAATATTAACTCGGGCACATATTATTATCCATATTGTCTATGATATTTTAACTTCCCGAGCAGGAAGCCTACGCATAACGAAACGCTAGTGCACGAGAATACATGAAACTCAAATTTTACGTCAACAGATGTCGGAGTACATCACACTCTACGTGGAACGTAACGCTAGTTCACAGGTATACGTGAAACTTAAGCTATACATCAACGGGGGTTGAAGTACGACACATACAACTATCGAGGCGAGGGCTTTGAAAAGACACGATGGCGCAATTCAACGACGACGCTAGATTCCTGTCAGCAGGATAACTAACGATCAGGAAACGACAACTTGTCACGCGATCCTGCAACGACACGAATCACGCCAAGGAGAAGACGTATGGCTCCGCATTCCGCCTATTTCAGTTAACGACAAATACGCTATGTTCGACATTCCATGGTAATGTCAACTAACAACCGGTCATCACACGCAACCCCAGGTAAAGTCCTCAAATTTCTTTTATTCAAATTTCGACTTTCACATTTACTGAGTAGATTTTCGTATCTCTACTCCTCTTAATGGTCATTGTGTCACGATCATTTCTTTCAGTATAGAGAACACTCATTGCTTGATTTCTTGAAAATTCATATGTTACGCATGCATCGTTTGTTACGCATGTGGTTTCATTTCAAAGAAGCGTTTAATTAAAGTTCAAATATTATTTCGCTAAATATAATTATTGATTTGTGATTCGAATGACCCGCATTATTGAAATTGTTGGCTTCTTTGTTATCAAGTCAACACATTTTCTTGAAATTTCTTTTCTTTTCAAGTTACATACATGGTTTTTCGTTGTGACCATGCCGAAAGTCTTTCTTGTCGATACATGTATTTATTATCGGATTGCGTCGAAACCAAGTTCGTTTGTTTGAACTTGTTCATTACACATATTCGATTCAAGACACCATACGATGTATTATTGTATTGGGAGCATCATATCCAAATCAATTTTAACGAGCACTTCATTTGTTCCGAGTCGTGGTAAACTTGTTTGGTATTTGACTCCATTAAATTGTTTGTTGACTTCGACACCTTGTGGTGGTGTTTTCAATTATTTGCAGCTTGCGCTAAACTCGTTTACATATCTCATACACGGATTTAAATATTTATTTATTGATTTGTTTTAAATCCGCTTTGAATTATCATAGCAGTCTTAACACAATCGTGTGTTAAGACGATGGTACACAAAATTCATTGCATATTCCGGTGTACCTACTTATGGTTCTTTCAACATCGATCGAATATTTTACGATATTTATTGTTTCTTCATCTTCGATCGAAAACATTAATTCTTTGATGTTCCATCCTCAATTGAAAATCTTATGATGTCGTTTGAATCAAATTTTCAAATTTGCTTCATTGTACTTTCGCTTGACTTCAAACACGGTGAATTTGTTTGATCACCACTATTATTGAATTGTTTCATTCATTGCGACACCTTGTGGCGTCGGTATGACTTGCAGCTTGCGCTGATCACGATCGAGCGTTTCATGCAAACTATTATATTTGAGATTGTTGATTCTAAGTTTATCCAATGGATGTTATTGCTTCTAGAACTCATTTACATGTTATAAACGTTCATATGGAATTCGATTGGTCGAAGTTCCTATTCATTGTTAGATCCTTGTTAACTTAGTCGCACTGGTGACTGTATCATTACGTCTCGTTCCCTTTGACATCAATTACTGAGACACATTTCTTTTAAACCGTTGGGATTCCTATTGTGGAGGAATGTCCTTGAATTCACACGATTTGAATAAGTCTTGATCCGATTTTATGGTCATACACTTTGATACTATTCGTAATTACCTACACATAACGTAACTCTAAGGAGTTAACGTAGTCTAAATTTCGAGGATGAAATTTCTGTAACAGGGGGAGAATGTGACAACCGGTGATTTACGGCTCCTAATTACGTAATTAACGGGCGATTAACACGATAATAAAAAGTGTTTAAGACGCAAATTAACTTAATTAGGCCTTCGGAGTGCCTAGAAGCGGCTAACCGGCTTTACAAGGCGTGAACGGTGGTTTACGGAAAGATCCGGTGAATATTAAGCGACAACGAACTGATGCCGTACAAAATACTGACAACGCCGACAAGTATGAATGTTACACGAATATTTTATGTCTATGAAATTAATTTTGTGAATTTATTGGGCTTCCGTGCGACACAAACGCAAACGTGAACTAAAAACGCGTAGGAAACGCGTCGGCAACGAAATGGAAACGACAGAGATGCCTGGCACCTTCGGAACTTACATTTTACGCTATATTTAGCTCCGTAATAAAATTTTAGTAACCACACTCGAAACCGGATCGAAAAACGGATTAGAAAGACCAACGTCGGATTTTACGCGATTTTTACCGTTAACGACGCACGAGCGCGGCAACGACAAAAACGACATTATTTTACATGTCTTAAAATCTAAAAATTTAGTTGACGGCGTTTCAGATAATTCGGGATGCAAAAACGGGTCTCGTAGAAATTACGGGCCGCTTAAACACGGGGATTGAGCTTGTGGGCCTTGGGCCCAAGCCCAAAACCCACAAGCTAAACCTACAACTAAATCTTATAAAATCTTGCAAGATTTACAAAATCTCTATAAGATTTGAAAATCTTTGTAAAATCTATACAAGATCTTACAAGATCTCAAAGATCTCTATAAAACCCCTATCTCTTTCTCGGTTATACATCCATGCCAAACACAGAGAATACATAAGCACATACATCTTCCTTCCCAAAATCCTTCATAAACCTGCAACTAATAGCTCTGCGACATGAAAACTCACAACAACCTTCTCTCTTTCTCGATCTGCTGGAACCGACAACCGGAGCCGGAACGGCGGCCGGCGAGCTTCTCCGTCGACGTGCCTCCTCGGTGGAACACCCCTCTTTCTTGATTCTTGTCGGCAGACACGCCGGAATCGGCGTCGACACCGGTGGATTGTCTCTCCGACGATAACTACACCAGCAGCCCCCCCTTTCCGTTGAGCTTCCCGACGGCGGCGACAAGATGGAGAGGCGAAGAGAGAGAGACTGGAGAAAGAGTGAAATGGCGGGGATGCCGTTTCCGGTGACGGACCGCCGTTGGCGGCGGAACCGCGTCGGCGGTGATGTTGTGTTTGGGTCGACAAGATTTCCGGTAAGAACCCCCCCTCCTCTCTCGTTCTGTCTCTCTAAAAGAAAGTTGACCGGACTCTGGCCGGTGAAACCGGCGGAGCCGGTGACGGAGATAATGTTGATGCTGTTGATGATGATGGTGATTATGATGACACAATGATAACAGGTGCTTGTGTTCGAGTTCGGGTTTACGATTAGCGGGTTCGGGTCTCAGTCAGCAGGAGATCGGTAATGTTTTTGGGGTTTCAGACTAGTAGGTTCAAGTATGGTTCGTGTTCAACATCAGTTTCAAGGTTTATTTGGGTTGTTTCGGGTCCGTGTGATGTTCAGTTTCGGGTCACGGTTGGTTCAACTCGGTTTGACTCGGTCAAACCGAGTCAACTCATTCAACTCGGGTCAACAGCAAATTGGCGGTGGTCAAGACGGTTCGGTTCGTGGTTTGGGTTGATTCGGTCAAACCGAGTCAACTCGGTCAAACCTGGTCAACTCAGCGAGTCAACTCGGTCAACCCGGTTGACTCGGTCAACTCAGTCAACGAAAGCGGCGCGAAAGACTTGGTAAAGATTTTTAGTGACACGAATAATATTTACGTTAATTATAAGAATTTTTATTAATTTCGTCATACGAGCTCGAACCGATTCGAATTAGTGTCTAGTTATATTTCGCCATATTTACGAAAATTATTTATGTTGATGATTGAGTATTGATTGGTTTTTGAAAAATAACGACAACTTGTGTTGTCGGGGGGCGTCCAAAAACAGAGGAAACTCTGCACGTTTTTCGAGAAAATTCGTAAAATGAAACGCGTTTTATTATAAAACAAACATCGGATTCAAATAACCTTTTTAGTAAAACAAATACAAATATGCAATTACTTTCGACGACACTTTACAAAACATACGAAAGCTACGAATTCGGATATTATTTACAATAATAAATATAGTTATTGTAATTATTTGTAACCTCAAAAATTCGACAATTCTTCTATAAATTCAATATAACTACTTACATTTATTCAAACGCCGATAACCGAAGATCATTTCTAAAAACACAAATAGTTATCATATTCTTTTCAAATATCAACCAACACGACTTCTTTTTATGAAAATAAATATATTTTATATATTTATTTCAAATAACAAACAACACGATTTCGTTTATACAAATACATATAGTTATGTATATCAAACAACCCCAACTCTTATAAAATAAATATAGTTTATATATTTATTTTTAACATCAAGCGACTCGTATTCATTTATAAAAATAAATATGATTATATATTTATTTTCAAACACAACAACTCGTGTTCTTTTATAAAATAAATATAACTTTTTATATTTATTTCAAACGCCTAAACGGCACATTATATATATACCATATATATATACATATATCAACGTACAAGTTTGTTATATGTTATTTTCATATAAACTTTTGTACATACAAATACGACTTCTCAAGACGGCTAACGCGAGTATAACGATATATTTATATATTCTTATATAAATATTTATTTATTTATTTTAATATCTCGGGAACTAAGTCCTTCCAAGACTTATTAGTTACTACCGACATTAGACGAAACTTAATGAGTAAAACTTAATCGTTACTATTAAGTTATCAACTTACCATCGAATCGTTCGATTAACGATTCGGTAGAGCTCGATGACACGTAGTTTAGTTACTGCGTTTACTTAGAAACTTATAAGATATTCCGTGTTAGGAATATTGTAGAATGCACGCTAGCGAGTCTCGTCTTGGAAACGACATCACGAAGTCTTATATAGCTAGCTTCGCACAGGAATAATCCAGGTGAGTTCATAACCCCACCTTTTTACGGTTTTACATTTTTATAAATGTTTTCGGGGTGGAAAGACATGCACGTTTTGCTGAAAACACACAAAGTTCTCAACGAACAAAGACTGCATATTTTTAGACAAAGCACGTTGTGCAAGAACATACAAAGCTTATGAACGAACGAAAACTCATATTTCTAAATCATATTACGAATGGATTTCGAGGATGGTTTACGAATGGGTTATACTAAATATACCGGTTTTTACAAGACAAATGCGTATTATCGAAATGTGAATGATTTTCATGACTAGGGATGGATCGTCGGGTGATAATATAGAGAGACTGGGGAGTTAGCCTTAGAGGCTGGGGAGGTTCAGCCTTAGAGGCTAGGGTAAAATACATGTTACAATTATTACAGACACTTTTATACATGGTATGATTAGCTAAGGAATGTACTGCTAGATCACGTGAATGGGTAGGCTATTATCGTAAGACCATTAATCCTTGTATAAGGACCAGGGGGCATGAGTGATAGATCTATTGGGTGTTGCGAGCCCCACCCATGGGCCTGCGAGTCGGCTGCATGTGGTGACTATGTCGTTCCGCCGGAGGGGCCGGTACGAAATACGCATACAGGTTTGAGTGCTTCCTAGGCCATGTCACTTATTAATGTATTAGCTACACATTAATTGATCTGTTTTTTCCTTATTGCTACATACCAGGGACATACATACTTACAGAAATACTTGATTTTTACAAATTACATACCATGTTTTATACAAATTCAAAGCATAGGATTATGCGGGCATGGAGTCAAAGTCAGGGTGGGCATTGACGGTTATACGAACCTTACAAATACGAGACTTTACAAATACACGGTCTTTACGAACATAATGCGTTACAAACACAAAGTTTCCATATAACTTGGCAAGAAAATGATTTCTAAATTCGTTTTCTCAATATTATCTCACGAACCGGTTATTCAAAAGATTTATTTCAAATCTTTTACAAACAAACTATGAACTCGCTCAACTTTATGTTGATTTTTCGCATGTTTCTTTCTCAGGTTACAGTTCTAAGACAAGGCACGGTTGGAATAGGAGAACCATGTGGAGTCGAGTACTTAGTGGGCGTTCAATTTCTAGAAGTCTTAGCTTAACTGCTTCCGCTGTGCAATGAAGATACCAGTCCAGTCACGCCAGCTCTGATAATTTCGGGGTGTGACACTATTAAGAAAGGAAAAGCTTTATGCTAAATTTTCAAAGTGCGAGTTTTGGTTAGAGTAGGTACAGTTTCTTGGACACTTAGTAAATTATGAAGGAATTCATGTGGATCCAACAAAGATCGAGGCGATTACCAAATGGAAAACCCCTGTGTCACCAACCGAGGTTAGAAGTTTCTTAGGATTGGCCGGTTATTATAGAAGATTTATTCGAGACTTTTCTAGAATAGCCATTCCTTTAACTAAGTTAACCTGTAAATCCATTATGTTTGAATGGGGACCAAAGCAAGAGGAAACATTTAGAATTCTTAAGCAAAGATTAACCCATCATAATAGCGTTACCAGAAGGAACTGAAGACTTTGTAGTCTATTGTGACGCTTCCAAACTAGGTTATGGATGTGTATTAATCCAACGCCAAAAGGTTATAGCTTACGCATCTAGACAACTTAAGAATCATGAAGAGAATTATTCAACCCATGATCTAGAGTTAGGAGCTATAATTTTTGCCCTTAAGATTTGGAGACATTACCTTTATGGTAGTAAGTTTACCATATTCACTGATCATAAGAGTTTAAGGTATGTTTTCGGGCAAAAGGAATTGAATATGAGACAAAGACGCTGGATGGAAATGCTTAATGATTATGATTGTGATATCCAGTATCATGCATGGAAATGCTTAGAACAAGGAACAGATGGAATTTGGAGATTCCATAAGAAGAGAATGTGGATACCTAAATTAGGAAACCTACGCCATCGAATATTAGAAGAAGCCCATAAGTCCAAATCTACGATGCATCCAGGAAATGATAAAATGTACCAGGATTTAAGAAAGAATTTTTGGTGGATAGGAATGAGAAAGGATATAGCAGCCTATGTTTCAAAATGTTTAACTTGTTCACAAGTTAAAACTGAACATCAGAAACCCTCAGGTTTGTTACAACAGTTAGAAATGCCCGTATGGAAATGGGAATTGATTACAATGGATTTTGTTACCAAATTACCAAAACAAGGAAAGGTAATGATACAATCTGGGTGATTGTAGATAGGCTAACCAAGTCAGCTCATTTCCTACAAATGAAGGAAACTTTCAGTATGGAACAGCTAGCTAAATTATATGTAAATGAAATAGTTTCATTACTTGGAATACCTTTATCAATTGTTTCTGATAGGGATAGCCGTTTTACCTCTCATTTTTGGTCAAGTTTCCAAAAAGCAATGGGAACCAAGCTAAATCTAAGCACCGCTTATCATCCTCAAACGGACGGACAAAGCGAAAGAACAATTCAGACAATGGAGGACATGCTTAGAGCTTGTATAATTGATTTTGGAGGTAATTGGGACGATCACTTACCTTTAATAGAATTTTCTTACAATAATAGTTATCACACAAGTATCAATGCTGCACCATTCGAAGCACTTTATGGACGAAAGTGCCGAACCCCAGTCTGTTGGGCAGAAATTGGAGAAAAACAACTATCTGGACCTGAGATAGTACAAGAATCAACTGACAAGATTATTCAAGTCAAGAAACGACTGAAAGCAGCACGTGATCGACAGAAGATCTATGCCGATAACCGACGCAAACCCTTGGAATTTCAAGTAGGAGATAAAGTATTGTTAAAGGTCTCTCCTTGGAAAGGAGTGGTAAGATTTATCAAAAGAGGAAAGCTAAGTCCCAGGTATATTGGACCTTTTAAGATTATTAGAAGAATAGGACCTGTAGCCTATCAGCTACAACTGCCAGAGGAAATGGCAGGAATACATGATGTGTTTCATGTATCTAATCTCAAAAAGTGTTTAACTGACGAATCACTAGTAGTGCCTCTTAAGGATATAGAGGTAAATGAACAACTCAAGTTTGTAGAAAGGCCTCTACAGATTGAAGACAGAAAAGTCAAGAACCTTAAGCATAAGAGATTAGTTCTGGTCAAAGTGAAGTGGGACTCCAAAAGAGGACCTGAGTACACATGGGAGCTTGAATCAGAAATGCAAAGGAAATATCCACACCTATTCCAGTAGATCTCGAGGACGAGCTCTAAAACAAGGTGGGGAGGATATAACAACCCTAAAGAAAACCGACACCCTCATAAATTTTCCGACACCCTAATATATTTTAAAATATCCCAATATGTCCTAAAATACACCCCATACGTGAAAACAGGCTCCGAATACCTTAAATATTATTAAAAATAATCAAAAATCAAATTTTGGGTTTCGTCGTGGGCCGCGTAGAACCTTTAAGGCTCTTACGCGGGCCGCTAGAGATCAAAAGTGTGGCGCAGCTCGGTGCTGCCACATGGCAGCCACATGTCGATCCTATACGCTGACCCGGATCAGCTATACCGTTGAGCATAGTTGACGCGGGCCGCGTAGCCCTTGTCTAAACTTTACGCGGGCCGCGTAAAAGTCGAACTCAGCCCCTATATAAGAAGGCATCGAGCCTTCAGTCGAATTCGTTCAGATTTCTTTTCTCAATCTCAAAACTAAAGTGTAGGCATTATACACGGGTATAATACCCCCAAATTAGCAAAGTTCTGCTCCGTTGTAAGTATCATAACCCCTGGATACATATTAGATACTCTGCCCAATTGATCTAGGGTTCTGTAACGGCTGTCGTGGTTCTGCCCGACGTAGTCGTTGGAATGCCGTCTCGGGGAGGGTATTACTAATGTTAAAATGGGTTATTATACTAACACGTGTGCATTTGTGTAAATTATAGATTGTCACCAGGAAACCCTAAAGGATAATCTAAGACAACAATGTGAGTAATCTCCTTTTTGTAAATTGTTTTTACAAAACCTCACACAATTAATTATATATTAAACAGTTATTGAGTATTTGTAAGGATACAATTATCGACGGTATGTTGGTGTTTTGTATACAAAATTAGTTACTGCCTTGCGAGGGGTAACTTTCCACAAGTCGGGTTGACAGTACCGTGGGTGGTAATTAGTATGACTTGGAAACAAATGTAATTGCGGGATCGCCCTCAATACTGTACAATGGTTTTTATTAAACTTGATTAAACTGGGATTCACTCACCAGTATTTCCCACTAACAAAATATTTTTAAACCCGTTTCAGGTAACAAAATGTGAAAGCCAAATAGAAGCCAGCTGGACAACACTGAAGGCTTGGAAAAGTGGCAATAAAGTTACCTAAATTAAAATAGGTGTTTTTATTAAATAAAATAGGATTTATTCCTATGAAAATATGTGTACTTAAAAATTGGGTTTTATCCCACGTGTTTAATATTATGAAAGTGTGCTATTTTACTCTGATCAAATATTTCCTAACTACCGTCCTGATGAAAATTTCGCTGCCAAAAATTAGACAATACGCGATACCACCGAAACTGTCTCGCGGCTGCCCGTTCGTGTATTTGTAATTGGGATCGGGGGTTGCGACTCATATTACAGCCACTTTGGGGGAGTAATGAGCATATGATCAGAGAAGCGATAAGAGAAGAAGGATTACAAAAAGTTTTTAGATGAATTTTCTTTCCTTGAATATTAGAGGAGTTGGAAAGGGGGTAAGAACAAAGCGGGTTGGGTTAAAGAGTTAAGAAAAGAAAATGGGATTGATTTTATAGATTTACAAGAAAGTCAGTTTTTTGATATTTCAGGTATTGAATTTGAGAAGTTCTAGGGAGCAGACAAATTTGAGATGGACCACGTGTCAGCTGCTGGGAGATCGGGTGGAGTGGTGAGCTTATGGGATCCTAATATCTTCAAGGTAAATGACTCTATTAAACATCCGAATTTCCTTTTATCTATGGGGGGTTTTGAAGGAGAGCAATAAAGCTATTAATGCTATTAACGTTTATGCTCCCCAAAATGTGTCCCAAAAGAAATCTATTTGGGATGGCATTGGGGGTCTTTTGGGTAACATCTCGGGATGGTGGGTGATTTTCAGGGATTTTAACGCAGTTCGCTGTGTGGAAGAGAGGATGAATTCTAATTTTAACAAAACCTGTGCTTACAATTTTAATAATTTTATTAATGATAATAGATTGAGAGAATTTGATAAAAGAAAGGAAAGAAATTCACTTATCATAATAATAATAATAATAATGATAATGGCAACAAACATAGCAAGATCGATAGGGTTTTAGTGTGTCAGGAATTTTTTTCGGAATGGCCTATGGCCTGTCTGAGGACATTACCTAGGGTTCATTCGGATCACTTCCCTCTCGTGCTAATTTGCTCGAACAAAACATGTGGGCCTAAGCCGTTTAGATTTAATTCTTGGTTGGATCGAAAAGACTTTGATGAGGTAATAAAGAAGGCGACGAATAATTTTATCGGTGTCGGAGAAGCGGATGTTCGATTAATGGAAAATTTAAAAGGATTAGGGAGGGTATTAAAATATGGAAAAAAGAGGTTTTATATAAGGAAGGGGAGAAGGAGAGGGCCCTAAAGGAGGATCTAGAAAAAATGGTCGAGTGTTCGGAAGATAGGGATAGGGAATTGTCTGAAGAGGAGGAGTGGATCAAAGAGGAATGTATAAAAGATTTAAAGGAGTTGGAAGATTTCAAAAATAAAGACATACGTAAAGTGCCATTAAAACCTAAATTAGTGGCACATAAGCTAAATGCCACAAAAAGCGTATGCCACTAAATGGCTTTTTATTTGTAGTGTTGACTACCACTTTTTTCGTGAACAGGTGGCTTAGGGTAAACTATATGTCAAGTTTGCCGATGTGTTTACTAAGCCGTTATCTTCACAACGTTTTCAATCTTTACGGTCCAAGTTGCAGGTCGTTCCTCGCCCTCAACTTGCGGGGGGATATTAAACCAAGATTATAGGCAGAGATTGAGGCTAATTATATGGCCATAATTATGATTTACGTTTCTATATTTACAATTGTAATAGTCTATATATTCTCTTAATTATTGTAATAATATTCATTCAGAAATAAAATTTCCTATTCCAATAAATCAAAATTTTGTTGGGTTATATACGCTGTGTATAGCTTTATACACATCGTATATAAACCCTAGTATTCTGTGCTGATTGCTGGTCAGGAACTGAAATCAATGTACTTCTATACGCTACGTATAACTCTATAAGAAACGTATATAAACTCTAAGTGTGCAAATAGTCATGAATGGTGTGCCAATAGTTCTATACACACCCTATCTGCCTATTTGTTAACTTTACGTATAACTGTATTTACACACCCTCAGCCTCGTATATGCCTCGTATAGGCCTATACGGGACGTATAGGGTTACATTGTCAGTTCTGGTTCGGCTGCTCCTATATGACACATATAGGCCAATATGAGGCGTATGTAAGGTTTTTTTTAACAAACATTTTATACAATATTAATCGTTTTAGTAAACTTTTATAAAAATATTAGTTTTCTTTACAAAGATTTTATACAATATTAGTTTTTTGACAAACATTTTATACAATATTAATCGTATAATTAATATTAGTGTTATATTAAATAATATGAGTTTTTTATAGTTAATATTAGTGTTATTGATATTAATATGAGTTTTTTTTTATAATTAATATTAGTGTTATCAATATTAAAAAGAGAAAAAAAAAAAATATACGCTGCATACAGGGCTAGAGTGGACGTCTAGTGTGGTCCAAAAGACCATTATAGCCCTGTTTTACTCCAATCTAGCCCTAACTCATGGGTAAAATGGTCTTTTTAGTCTATACTCTCCGAACAGGCCTAGACTGGGCGTCTAGTGTGGTCCAAAAGACCATTATAACCATGTTTTGCCCCCAATCTAGCCCTAACTTAGGAGTAAAATGGCCCTTTTTTGTCTATACGCCCCGTATAGGCATATACAGGTCATATAAGACAATATGACATAATTAAAAGATTCTCTTGGAAATTGAAAAAAGTTATACGCGACGTATAGACCTATACGAGGCGTATATGAAGGTGTGTGAATAGGCACTTGGGTGTGTAAATATGTATTGTATATCTACACAGTTATTAGACTTTTGTTAGGCTATTGAATTGGTTTTTGTAACTTTGTTGAAGTTATGTTTGCATTTAGTATACAAGTAAACCCTTTGTAAAGAAATTTTTTAATGTAAATCAAACATATGTTTAAGAATTAGTGAGGACAAATTCCGATTAAACAAAAAACTAATACACTTTAAAGCAGATAAAAAAAAGACTCCATATCATGAATAGAAGAACACATTAATAGCAGGACAAATAAAATACAACCATGTGCATGTATGCATGCTTGTTTGATTATATTTATGACAAAGAAAACCAGTTTGGGTGAAAGAAACTTTTTGTGGCACACTCATACATAGATTAAATCATGATTTGCTCTTGTTTTATTTTACCTCAGGAAAAAACAAAAAGAACCTAGTTCGTTTTGGTGCAAACTTTCCTGACTTCACCCTGAGAACCAGTAAGAACCCCAATACGACCCATTTTAACCATAGACACACCAAAATCCTTGAAGAAAGTGGAACCATGACTAATAGATTGAATCAAGTACGCTCTAGTCTCAGGGTCGTTAAGCAAGGCTGCATCTGATTCAAGAAGCCCCCTTCTCTTAGTCACTAGTCTAAAGTATGAGTCATCAAATGTCTTGAAGCTCCCTGGGTCTAACTCAGCTAATGTGGTTTGGTCTCTTGGCTTGCACTTTAACTTTAATCTTGCAATATAGTTTTGGTCCATTGAGGGATCGGTATCACCTGTCCCAGTGAAGTTGTAGAGCCGGTTTTCGAACGAGGAGCAATGAGACATCCCTATGGTATGTCCTCCTATATAGAATGATCAAGACATGAATAGGCATATTAATTACATACATTATGAAATTGATCACTTCAATGCTGCTATGTAGAAAATATTAAATCCATTGTCTGTCATGAACGTACCGGATAGAACAACAAGGTCTTTTGTGTTAAGTCCCCTCATGGCAAAAGATTGCTTCAAAAGAGTGATGTTTGCAAAAGGTGGTGGCAATCCTGTCACACGATTTATGGGATCAGCGAACAAAGACACTTTTCCATCTCTTCGGCCAGTTTCAACCTCCCAATTTGGTCCCTTGGTCTGTTAACAAAAGTGGATGATCGAGACAATACGTGAGATAACTAATAAAAAAAATCATTCTAAACTTCACTTGTTAATTGCTAAAGATCAACTTGAAAAACAGCTTCTATTTAGTTAAAACTCAAACGAGCAGAAGCCTAAAAATAAGCTCATTTAATAAATTTGTTAAATGAGCCCGATGTTAATGTTGAGCTTCGCTTACAAAGTTCAAGTTCGCAACCTAAACGAAGCCATAATTTAAACATTTTTTTATTTAATATATTAAACACAAATTTACATACTTGTTTTTTTTAAATAACTAAATAACGTATATTATGTTAAATATAGTAATTATAACTCTAAATAAATTTTTGTAAAATTGTTCATACATTATTGAAAAATCGTATATAAGGTGAGCTCAATCTTTATAAAACTTGAAACAAGCCAAGCTTATGCATGAGTCTTCAAAAAATTTTTGTTTTTTGAATGGCGAATTTCTTTTTATTCTCGGTTGTCTGTGAGACTTGAACCCAATACCTCCCATCCCAAGGTGTTTAAAGGCATTGTCTTTGCCAATGGGCCACCATCCCATTTAGTCAAGCCGATCTCGGGTTCGGCTCAACTCATTTACAACCTACACATGAAACCAACTTCAGCATTAGATTTGAAAGGAAGATAAATATACCGCCACAGTAACGTCTCTAGCAACAAGGGCTACGATGTCAGCACAAGAAACTACACCAGGGCATGCCTTTTCTAACGCCAACTTCACCTTATCAATGATATTAAATCCTCTCAGGCTGAGATTCGGGGGCGAGAATTTCTCGGATTGTCGTGTTGGAGAATCCAACAAAACCGATCCATCACAACCCTACAATTAGAAGGTTCATAAAACACATTTACGTTAATATTTGAAGATTTTAAAACTGAAATCTTATTATAAAATAACATGTTACAAACCCTAATGAAGCAGTCATGGAAATGCATTCTCAACAATGGGCCCGAGAGAGACGGAGCCACGGCCATAACATCGCTCATGACTGTCGATACGATCTTTTCGGCTTGTGGGCATGATTTCTCATAGAACCCTACTTTTAAGCCTTGGCCTTCTGCATGTAAAGAAAGGAGTGCTAGAACCATTATTTGAAGTACAAAAACTTCAAATGAGTTCTTGGAAAAGGCCATTTTGAAGATGATTAGTCTTTCAAAAGTAAACTTGTTTTTCAATTATGTGAATTGCTCATTCGATCAAGGTTTCATTTATAGTAGTAGATTAGAGAGAGGACCGCGACCCTGTACTTTGAATGTGTCGTATATGTTGTCAGACTTTCTTATTTTTATGATCAACAGGGTCAGTATGATTTGCTCATGGTGGACGTTTAAAAAACACAAATGGCTTAATTAAACAATACAAATAGATTTTAGTTAAAAAATATCATTCATATATACGTTTGACCATGCTCATCCAGCTTTAATGAAGTGGACAACCAGTTTTGCTAATATAGAAGTAATAGATGTTAAAATCTGTCAGTATCGATTCTGTTGGAATGTCTTCAGCCAGAATAGAAATATACAAAGCAAAAGAATTCTATATGGCAAAAGCGTTGACATTGAAGAAAGAAAATATAAACTATAAACTAGTAGACATAATATATATATATAGATGGTGTAAAATACAAGAGTGGTGGTTATTGAGCACGACCCCGGAAAAAGAAAAACGATGAAGACTAACGGTGGATTGAGGTAATTTATTAGTTTTGTAATAAAAGAAGTGGTGGGTCTGATGATTTTGGTAAATAATTTCTAAATCACCTGCAAAGTAAATATTTGTTCAAACTGTCTGGGATATACGTTTCATTACGTAACAAATATATTGTAGATTTTTGCTTCACTAATATTTTATACTTTTTTGGAGATAAAGGCATAATAATGTGTTTGGTTAATGATCATTGCATGCATGTTCTTGGCTTAATGTCAACGCTTTTGCGCTATTAAATTAAATTCTTTTTATTGGAATATTTACACCCTAGCTGGTATTCCAATGGATTTGATATTGATACATTTTAACCTATAGCAGTTACTCGTTTATATGACTGTAAACAAGATGAATGTTTGGTCCTTGACTTATAAGATGAACTGTAGATTCGTTGTTTTCATACGTAGTTGTTGTCTTAATTATAAGATGAACCGTTTGGTCCTCCTTCAAATGTAAATATGATTGATTCTTTTCTCTAGAGTTTATCTGAATTGTTGAAAGAAACATTCCACTTTTTTAATGTTGATTATGTGCAAATCATACCTGTTACGAACATGGAGTTACACCCCATGAAGTTAGAAAAAAACTGATTAAAATACGAAGGGTTGACGACATTACCTATGATATATTCATAAAACATGGTCTATCTAATCAACTATAAATTAAACCTTGACCACATTGTTGGTATCACAGGCAACCGGTCCCAGGACCATTAGGTTCGAGAAGGGCGATGATTACACTTGAACGAATAATTGTTACAACTTGTACACCACTTCATACTGAATCGTAATAACAGAAACGTATAACAACTAACCGAAAACACGGAATCGAACTTTAATAAACTGCACTTGAATTAATCAGAAATTCTGCACATACATGAAACTGGAAGTGGAACCGTGCATATATATGAAACTAACAGGTACGTTCTTGAGGGGTTGCATCGATTGAATGGAGGGATATGTCGTTTCCCTTGTAACCGCACATACGGTTATTCCCCTCAAACATACCGTTTCACATATTAAACCACATCCCAATTCTAATGACCCATACATTAAACCTACTGGACTTCTATTGTTCTGGACCTACTAATCTACATGGCCTCAGGCCCAATATTCAAACATAACAAATAAACATAAACAGTAACATAGTTCGACCCATTAATTATTAAATAAAACTAAACTGAATTACCGGTTCGAAACCGGTTCTGAAACGGATCCGGATGTTCTTGATTATAAACTTCATTCTCCCTCCTAAGCATGAACATCCTTGATCCGGAACCTTCTTTAATCGTCATCGCTATCGGCGACCTCGATAGTGACCACCAAGTCCGCCTCATCTTCTTTTTCTACCGCTTCCGCTCGTTCATCCTTCTTGCTTCCTTCACCCGCAATCGCTGCGTTTTTATCTCCTTTCTTTTTCATAAACTTGAAATACCACTCAATCAACTCGAGGTAGTACACATAAGCGACTTTTATCACATATGCATCATCCGCTTCGAAACCATACTCGACCGCTACCTCGGCCCAAAGATCATCCTCGATTACTTTCTTTGTACCACCTTTAACAGCCACAATCCGGTGTAGTAGAATCAAACTAACTTCCCTTCCGTCGATGAGCGTAGGAGGCATAACGTTTTTGTAGGTCCACCCGGAGGATCGAGTAACCTCTATTCCCTGTTTTTCGACAAACCCGAAAGTGCGGAATCCAAACGGGTAAGTTAAACCAAGTTACGAACACGTAAGACATAAGATTCAACGATTAACACTCAATGTATTAATGCTAGAAAACGGTTACAATGCGGTGTTTACAAATGGTCTCTGTAAACTCTCAGTGTGTGTCTTACAATGTGTTCGCTCTCAAATCTATTCAGACTTGTCTATCTGTTTCTGTTCTGTGTCTGGGTATTTATATTATCAGATTGACGAAATCAGACATCACGACGAAATCCATATCCTGGACGAAATCACACTTGTCTTTGACGAAATCAAGTGATTTCGTCACTTTGATGTTTTCGTCCTTATGCTGTTTTCGTCACATGCTGTTTTGGATCAATTCTCATATGAAGCCCAAACAGATCATAAAGAGTTTCGGCCCAAGAGTGGAGGTTTCGGCCCAATCATACATGTTATAAGTAAATCCATTCTCAACATGCAGATTATAAGGCTTAGTCAAACAAGTGACATCATCATGACATCATCATGGTGATGTCATGATGATGTGGCAGCGGGAACCGGCTCGCGGCTATCCGTGCTTCGCGTGTCGAACTCTGGGGCGCACGACGGAGGAATGTCGTGACGTCGGGCTTGAGCCGAACCTAACCGGGTCGAACCGAACCGAATCGAACCGAGTCGAGTCGCGTCCACATAAAGTGTACCAACAAACTCCCCCTTGGACGCTACTCGTGATGGTTCGTCTTCCATGTCTTTTGTGTCGGAGGATCTTCAAAGTCTTCATGTGTCACAAACAGGGAGTGTATCAACAAACTCCCCCTTGGATGTTGCTCGTGAATCTTTTGATCTTCAAAGATTTAGATCCTTGTGGTGTTGATGAGAGATCAACTGCAACCCGATCATCTTGATTTTCTGATTGCATCAACGTTGTGTCTTCACTTTACGGCTTGTCATCTGACATGTTCTCTTCGCCTTTAGCTGATTCTGATGTCATATCTGCACATACAGGAAAACTAAACACGTAATGAGAACAACCGCTTAGAATATAGACAAATTAAACAAACGGCACATATGAGATCAAATCTCAATCAAACACCGACCGACAACAGTTTGAAAGTTTAGAAAATGATCAATTTTAATCCTTTAACTTTCAAAACTTGTTAACTTCGACTGTTTATGAAGATGTAATTGTTTTCCGGCTTACAATCAGGATTTTGGGTAGGATAGACTCGAGTTCCAACATCGGTCAATCTAAAATAAACTAGAAGCAAAATTTTTTTGGCTTTTATAAAGTTTATATTAAAAACACCTAAAATCTTTTTGGAATTTTTCATTTTTCAAATGTAAAGACGGAAAGCAATAAATAAATATATACATAGATGCAGAAACAGAAAGCATTAAACAAATATTTACAAACATTCTTTTTGCGAGTTTCGAGGGTAAGAGAATCATATCAGTGTACGGTCACGCCAAAACGCTCTTTTTGTTCAATTAGTTAACAATTAGATAAACATCCTATAACAATTATCGGTATTGTTGTCCACATAAGCTCAACTTATCAGATGTAATCATGGCGAGGGGATACGATTAGTGTATGATTTATACTTACCGACCGGTGTTCATCCACACACGACACATTCCCGTATCAAGGTATGCACGAGAGTTCATCTTACCGGTGAGTATACCGTTTATCATCTGTTTGACCGTATAAAAGATGTGAGAAACTCACTTATTTTGTTTTGAAAATAAGCCCTATGTGATAGAATCACTTATTGATGAGGAACTTGATTTTCAGATGCATGAAGGGCACAGGAGCAAGTCCGTGAACAGGTCAGTACTTTCGTACAGCAAAGAGACGAACTTGACTCCCAGATAAATGTGATATATTATCACTTATTTTGTTTGGACATGTGATTGTTGATCACTTATTGAGGTCGAATGCAATATGTACACGTAGTATGATATCATGGAAGATCTAGACTTCGTCTCCGTTATTTTTCGGTAAAAGATACAACCATGATACCCAGATGATAAGACAGCATAAAGACCGAATATCTCAGAACCTCGGCAATCTCTCAAACGAAATTTCGGAACTAAGACCATATGCTAATGTGCGGTTCCCACCTGGTCTTCAGTCGATTTAAGTTTATATCACCCTGCACACTTTAAAATGATTGTGAGCCTACCGATACATCTTATATAGAGCTGCTTAACATTTTTCATTTTCAAGTTCATTTCAAAAGAGGTTTAGACAGACCACTGATGTACTATCATTTTCTCTTTTTCTCGCCAGGAAACTCATTTTTGTTTTTCCAATGTTTTTGAGTTTTGAAATTTTTTGATATTTTTGAATTTTCAAATTTTGGATTTACTCCCCCTAAAATCAACAAACTATGATAAAGTTTAAAAACACAAAGGTATTTACAAAAATGATTTTCCGATGTTGGTTAACTCATGTTTTACCTCAATGCCGTTTACCAAAATTAAGTTTTAATCAGAAAAGATTTATCGAATTTTGGAAAAATGAGTTGGCACGTCGGTAAGCGGTGCGGACCATGACAACATTGACGAGTTTCATAGTGAAACAATCACGTGTGAGGTGATATTCGAGATCAACATGTCTGGCCAAAGAGTGCTGTACGAGATGATAATAATTTATAAAGCAGCTTAAATATCGACAAGTATAGGAGAGATTAGAAATTCAAAACCGTAATCCTGCAACTTCTTCGTGCATTGGCAGGAATCTGAGTGCTCTCCCAGACTGGATACCCACCCGGTGTGGATTTCAAAGTCGATTTTGTAGCTACTGAGAAATCTCTTCACAGCAACAAGATCATAAACCTTTGGGTCCGGCTGGTCTTCCACATTGCACCAGCGAAGGTCTTTGTCTTTCTCTTGAGAAGTAGTGTGCGGTTGAGCAATCCACGCCAAGGCATCTGCACACCCGGTTGGTTTGTTCAACAAACACATTTTCTTCAATCACACCGCGAAGAAATGTACACCGCACGTTCATCTTGTTGATTTTGAACATCAGACGTGCTGTAGGTGCGTACATTTTGATTGAATCTATCATGGGGACCCGATCAAAGCCTTTAACAATCAAACTTTGAAATGATTTTCAATTTTTCGAAGCTTTCAATCTCTTTTGACAGACAATTCTGTCTTCTTTTCTTTTTCTCTCCATCAAAGGCAACAATTTCTTTTGTCGCCGATATTGTGCATGGACACTCCACTATCAACAATCCAATGACTATCGATAGTTCCTCCTGGAACATCCTGCACACTCACTCAGAGATTAGTTGGAGAGGGGGACCCAAGCCTTAATAGACTTGGGTCGTCCTTCATCATCGAGGATTGTGACTTCGATTTCCTTATGATTCGGAATGGATTGAGCTTCCCCTGAAACAGTTACCGATTTTGGTTTCCAAATCTGTTTTTGTTTTTCATTTTTAATTTCTAACTTAACAGACTTTGTTTGGACAACCTCCGGTTTTAATGCCTTTTCAACTTCTTTGAGGTTTTGACGTCGTTGTTTTGTTTCTTGTTCTTTAACAGTTCTTTTATCATGTTTTGGTGAAACAGGACGACGTTGTGAGTGACCTTGTTCAGAGGGGGCTCTTTCAACAAAATTTGGTTTGGACGAGTTTGTGCAGTCTTTAATGATGTGCCCAACCTTCCCACATTTGAAACAAGTTCTCCTTTCAACAAACTTAGGAGAACCGGTTCGACTTTCACGTGTTGAACCTGTAGACCCAGAGGTACTTGTTCCTTTATCACACTCGTTTGTGTGTTGGGTGTAATTGTTTTGAGCGTTACGTTTTAAAATCTTGACTTGTTGGATAAAATCGGTGTTTGATTTGTTTTCAAAAGTCTCAATTTTATCAGTACCCTTGGATGCTACAAATTTAACATCATTGTTTTTCTTCTTGAAACGAGCTCCTTTGGTCTCAACCTTTGGTTGTGAACCTTTAGAATTTTGAGCTCGCTGCTGTTGCTGTTTACCCTTAAAAGCGACAGGTTGTAATTTTTGGTTTCCAAATTGTTTCCTCACTTCAGCTTTTGGAATAGGATCACACTGTGTTACTGAAACTCTCGGGATCGCTTTTCCCAAAAACTTAGTTGTATTATCTTCAAACACTTTATCAATCAAGGATTGATTGACGTTTTTGATTGGAAAATCTTTGTTTGAATAAATTTTGTCATCACCGACTAAAGTATACAACACGTTATCACTTTTAATGGTAGACACTGTCACAGTGATATGATCTATCTCTTGTTTAGCACCAGTTGATTGCACAACAGGAGTAGGAGGATCACACAGAATGTGATTCTCAAAAGGCACTTCTACTCCTTTGTCCTTCTCAAGAGATTTATCCTCATCACTCACATCTGGTTCATCATCGGATGAATCATAGTCCTCAATGGTTGGAGGACTTTGATTTGAAGCACATGATGACTTTTCTTTTCTATCAGATGAGCCCTCCGATGAATTGTCCGTTTTGAACCCTAAGCCAGTTGTAACTTCCTCATAATCAAGAGGTACAGTTGGCTCAAAACGCGGCATTTCCTCCTCATCGGGCGACTTGGTATAGTCGTGTCTCAAAGGGGGTGGACACTTCCTATAACCAATGCCTTTAACGTTTCCCTTTAGTTTCTGAACGTCAATGATGTGATCAAGCACATATTAGGAGTTAGAATAACTCTCCAATTTGAGCTTGATCGCTTCATATTCACACTTGGCCACGGCTAGCTCTTTCTTGGTTTCCTCAATGATATTAATGTAGTTATTAATACCAATTTGTTTGTTGAAAACAGTTTTTGTTAATTCGGAAACACTTTTCTTTTGGGTTTCAATAACTGTTTTAAACTCCTTTTCATTGCGAGCTAAGGCCATGTTTGCCTCTTTGCACTTTGACAGTTCAATAACCAAACTCTGATTGTGACTGTGAATCTTTTTAGATTCTTGTTTCAATTCAGCACATTCATGTTTCATATCAGCACAATCACTACATATGCTAGGAGTTTCAGATTGTACCTGACTTGTAGAAGCTGTGATATTAGCCATAAAGGCAGTCAGAGAAGAGAAAGATCCATCTTCAGTGAGAATCTTCTCCATTTCTTTTGAAGCAGCAGCAGCTTTCTTGATCAAGTCAGATTTCTCCTTAGCATCATTCGACAAACTATCAGCTTTAGAATCTATTCCCTCCTTCACGTTCGATTCTGAACTGTAATCACTCACACCTAAGTTATCTTCATCAGTGCCACTATATCCTGAACTGTCACCTTTTCCTGAAGATTCACCATCATTGACATTCTTGACAATTTCAGCATAAAACGCAGTTCTTGTTTGATCACCGTTTCCCAACTGTATGGCCGGACCACAATTGACACTTGGATCGAATTGAGGTTGTGTTGTGTAAACTTGAGGTTGAGGTTGGGGTTTAGGGGGCCAAAGGTAAGCACTTTGATTGAACTGTGGTTGAGTAGTGGTAACTTGAGGTGGAGGTTGGGATTTAGGAATGGAATTCATTAAATACGAGGCCATCGAAGTCTGATGTGGAGGGGGTTGAGGTATGGTACTCGCTAAATATTTGGCCATTAAATACGTTGGCGGCGGAACCGCGTCGGCGGTGATGTTGTGTTTGGGTCGACAAGATTTCCGGTAAGAACCCCCCCTCCTCTCTCGTTCTGTCTCTCTAAAAGAAAGTTGACCGGACTCTGGCCGGTGAAACCGGCGGAGCCGGTGACGGAGATAATGTTGATGCTGTTGATGATGATGGTGATTATGATGACACAATGATAACAGGTGCTTGTGTTCGAGTTCGGGTTTACGATTAGCGGGTTCGGGTCTCAGTCAGCAGGAGATCGGTAATGTTTTTGGGGTTTCAGACTAGTAGGTTCAAGTATGGTTCGTGTTCAACATCAGTTTCAAGGTTTATTTGGGTTGTTTCGGGTCCGTGTGATGTTCAGTTTCGGGTCACGGTTGGTTCAACTCGGTTTGACTCGGTCAAACCGAGTCAACTCATTCAACTCGGGTCAACAGCAAATTGGCGGTGGTCAAGACGGTTCGGTTCGTGGTTTGGGTTGATTCGGTCAAACCGAGTCAACTCGGTCAAACCTGGTCAACTCAGCGAGTCAACTCGGTCAACCCGGTTGACTCGGTCAACTCAGTCAACGAAAGCGGCGCGAAAGACTTGGTAAAGATTTTTAGTGACACGAATAATATTTACGTTAATTATAAGAATTTTTATTAATTTCGTCATACGAGCTCGAACCGATTCGAATTAGTGTCTAGTTATATTTCGCCATATTTACGAAAATTATTTATGTTGATGATTGAGTATTGATTGGTTTTTGAAAAATAACGACAACTTGTGTTGTCGGGGGGCGTCCAAAAACAGAGGAAACTCTGCACGTTTTTCGAGAAAATTCGTAAAATGAAACGCGTTTTATTATAAAACAAACATCGGATTCAAATAACCTTTTTAGTAAAACAAATACAAATATGCAATTACTTTCGACGACACTTTACAAAACATACGAAAGCTACGAATTCGGATATTATTTACAATAATAAATATAGTTATTGTAATTATTTGTAACCTCAAAAATTCGACAATTCTTCTATAAATTCAATATAACTACTTACATTTATTCAAACGCCGATAACCGAAGATCATTTCTAAAAACACAAATAGTTATCATATTCTTTTCAAATATCAACCAACACGACTTCTTTTTATGAAAATAAATATATTTTATATATTTATTTCAAATAACAAACAACACGATTTCGTTTATACAAATACATATAGTTATGTATATCAAACAACCCCAACTCTTATAAAATAAATATAGTTTATATATTTATTTTTAACATCAAGCGACTCGTATTCATTTATAAAAATAAATATGATTATATATTTATTTTCAAACACAACAACTCGTGTTCTTTTATAAAATAAATATAACTTTTTATATTTATTTCAAACGCCTAAACGGCACATTATATATATACCATATATATATACATATATCAACGTACAAGTTTGTTATATGTTATTTTCATATAAACTTTTGTACATACAAATACGACTTCTCAAGACGGCTAACGCGAGTATAACGATATATTTATATATTCTTATATAAATATTTATTTATTTATTTTAATATCTCGGGAACTAAGTCCTTCCAAGACTTATTAGTTACTACCGACATTAGACGAAACTTAATGAGTAAAACTTAATCGTTACTATTAAGTTATCAACTTACCATCGAATCGTTCGATTAACGATTCGGTAGAGCTCGATGACACGTAGTTTAGTTACTGCGTTTACTTAGAAACTTATAAGATATTCCGTGTTAGGAATATTGTAGAATGCACGCTAGCGAGTCTCGTCTTGGAAACGACATCACGAAGTCTTATATAGCTAGCTTCGCACAGGAATAATCCAGGTGAGTTCATAACCCCACCTTTTTACGGTTTTACATTTTTATAAATGTTTTCGGGGTGGAAAGACATGCACGTTTTGCTGAAAACACACAAAGTTCTCAACGAACAAAGACTGCATATTTTTAGACAAAGCACGTTGTGCAAGAACATACAAAGCTTATGAACGAACGAAAACTCATATTTCTAAATCATATTACGAATGGATTTCGAGGATGGTTTACGAATGGGTTATACTAAATATACCGGTTTTTACAAGACAAATGCGTATTATCGAAATGTGAATGATTTTCATGACTAGGGATGGATCGTCGGGTGATAATATAGAGAGACTGGGGAGTTAGCCTTAGAGGCTGGGGAGGTTCAGCCTTAGAGGCTAGGGTAAAATACATGTTACAATTATTACAGACACTTTTATACATGGTATGATTAGCTAAGGAATGTACTGCTAGATCACGTGAATGGGTAGGCTATTATCGTAAGACCATTAATCCTTGTATAAGGACCAGGGGGCATGAGTGATAGATCTATTGGGTGTTGCGAGCCCCACCCATGGGCCTGCGAGTCGGCTGCATGTGGTGACTATGTCGTTCCGCCGGAGGGGCCGGTACGAAATACGCATACAGGTTTGAGTGCTTCCTAGGCCATGCCACTTATTAATGTATTAGCTACACATTAATTGATCTGTTTTTTCCTTATTGCTACATACCAGGGACATACATACTTACAGAAATACTTGATTTTTACAAATTACATACCATGTTTTATACAAATTCAAAGCATAGGATTATGCGGGCATGGAGTCAAAGTCAGGGTGGGCATTGACGGTTATACGAACCTTACAAATACGAGACTTTACAAATACACGGTCTTTACGAACATAATGCGTTACAAACACAAAGTTTCCATATAACTTGGCAAGAAAATGATTTCTAAATTCGTTTTCTCAATATTATCTCACGAACCGGTTATTCAAAAGATTTATTTCAAATCTTTTACAAACAAACTATGAACTCGCTCAACTTTATGTTGATTTTTCGCATGTTTCTTTCTCAGGTTACAGTTCTAAGACAAGGCACGGTTGGAATAGGAGAACCATGTGGAGTCGAGTACTTAGTGGGCGTTCAATTTCTAGAAGTCTTAGCTTAACTGCTTCCGCTGTGCAATGAAGATACCAGTCCAGTCACGCCAGCTCTGATAATTTCGGGGTGTGACACTATTAAGAAAGGAAAAGCTTTATGCTAAATTTTCAAAGTGCGAGTTTTGGTTAGAGTAGGTACAGTTTCTTGGACACTTAGTAAATTATGAAGGAATTCATGTGGATCCAACAAAGATCGAGGCGATTACCAAATGGAAAACCCCTGTGTCACCAACCGAGGTTAGAAGTTTCTTAGGATTGGCCGGTTATTATAGAAGATTTATTCGAGACTTTTCTAGAATAGCCATTCCTTTAACTAAGTTAACCTGTAAATCCATTATGTTTGAATGGGGACCAAAGCAAGAGGAAACATTTAGAATTCTTAAGCAAAGATTAACCCATCATAATAGCGTTACCAGAAGGAACTGAAGACTTTGTAGTCTATTGTGACGCTTCCAAACTAGGTTATGGATGTGTATTAATCCAACGCCAAAAGGTTATAGCTTACGCATCTAGACAACTTAAGAATCATGAAGAGAATTATTCAACCCATGATCTAGAGTTAGGAGCTATAATTTTTGCCCTTAAGATTTGGAGACATTACCTTTATGGTAGTAAGTTTACCATATTCACTGATCATAAGAGTTTAAGGTATGTTTTCGGGCAAAAGGAATTGAATATGAGACAAAGACGCTGGATGGAAATGCTTAATGATTATGATTGTGATATCCAGTATCATGCATGGAAATGCTTAGAACAAGGAACAGATGGAATTTGGAGATTCCATAAGAAGAGAATGTGGATACCTAAATTAGGAAACCTACGCCATCGAATATTAGAAGAAGCCCATAAGTCCAAATCTACGATGCATCCAGGAAATGATAAAATGTACCAGGATTTAAGAAAGAATTTTTGGTGGATAGGAATGAGAAAGGATATAGCAGCCTATGTTTCAAAATGTTTAACTTGTTCACAAGTTAAAACTGAACATCAGAAACCCTCAGGTTTGTTACAACAGTTAGAAATGCCCGTATGGAAATGGGAATTGATTACAATGGATTTTGTTACCAAATTACCAAAACAAGGAAAGGTAATGATACAATCTGGGTGATTGTAGATAGGCTAACCAAGTCAGCTCATTTCCTACAAATGAAGGAAACTTTCAGTATGGAACAGCTAGCTAAATTATATGTAAATGAAATAGTTTCATTACTTGGAATACCTTTATCAATTGTTTCTGATAGGGATAGCCGTTTTACCTCTCATTTTTGGTCAAGTTTCCAAAAAGCAATGGGAACCAAGCTAAATCTAAGCACCGCTTATCATCCTCAAACGGACGGACAAAGCGAAAGAACAATTCAGACAATGGAGGACATGCTTAGAGCTTGTATAATTGATTTTGGAGGTAATTGGGACGATCACTTACCTTTAATAGAATTTTCTTACAATAATAGTTATCACACAAGTATCAATGCTGCACCATTCGAAGCACTTTATGGACGAAAGTGCCGAACCCCAGTCTGTTGGGCAGAAATTGGAGAAAAACAACTATCTGGACCTGAGATAGTACAAGAATCAACTGACAAGATTATTCAAGTCAAGAAACGACTGAAAGCAGCACGTGATCGACAGAAGATCTATGCCGATAACCGACGCAAACCCTTGGAATTTCAAGTAGGAGATAAAGTATTGTTAAAGGTCTCTCCTTGGAAAGGAGTGGTAAGATTTATCAAAAGAGGAAAGCTAAGTCCCAGGTATATTGGACCTTTTAAGATTATTAGAAGAATAGGACCTGTAGCCTATCAGCTACAACTGCCAGAGGAAATGGCAGGAATACATGATGTGTTTCATGTATCTAATCTCAAAAAGTGTTTAACTGACGAATCACTAGTAGTGCCTCTTAAGGATATAGAGGTAAATGAACAACTCAAGTTTGTAGAAAGGCCTCTACAGATTGAAGACAGAAAAGTCAAGAACCTTAAGCATAAGAGATTAGTTCTGGTCAAAGTGAAGTGGGACTCCAAAAGAGGACCTGAGTACACATGGGAGCTTGAATCAGAAATGCAAAGGAAATATCCACACCTATTCCAGTAGATCTCGAGGACGAGCTCTAAAACAAGGTGGGGAGGATATAACAACCCTAAAGAAAACCGACACCCTCATAAATTTTCCGACACCCTAATATATTTTAAAATATCCCAATATGTCCTAAAATACACCCCATACGTGAAAACAGGCTCCGAATACCTTAAATATTATTAAAAATAATCAAAAATCAAATTTTGGGTTTCGTCGTGGGCCGCGTAGAACCTTTAAGGCTCTTACGCGGGCCGCTAGAGATCAAAAGTGTGGCGCAGCTCGGTGCTGCCACATGGCAGCCACATGTCGATCCTATACGCTGACCCGGATCAGCTATACCGTTGAGCATAGTTGACGCGGGCCGCGTAGCCCTTGTCTAAACTTTACGCGGGCCGCGTAAAAGTCGAACTCAGCCCCTATATAAGAAGGCATCGAGCCTTCAGTCGAATTCGTTCAGATTTCTTTTCTCAATCTCAAAACTAAAGTGTAGGCATTATACACGGGTATAATACCCCCAAATTAGCAAAGTTCTGCTCCGTTGTAAGTATCATAACCCCTGGATACATATTAGATACTCTGCCCAATTGATCTAGGGTTCTGTAACGGCTGTCGTGGTTCTGCCCGACGTAGTCGTTGGAATGCCGTCTCGGGGAGGGTATTACTAATGTTAAAATGGGTTATTATACTAACACGTGTGCATTTGTGTAAATTATAGATTGTCACCAGGAAACCCTAAAGGATAATCTAAGACAACAATGTGAGTAATCTCCTTTTTGTAAATTGTTTTTACAAAACCTCACACAATTAATTATATATTAAACAGTTATTGAGTATTTGTAAGGATACAATTATCGACGGTATGTTGGTGTTTTGTATACAAAATTAGTTACTGCCTTGCGAGGGGTAACTTTCCACAAGTCGGGTTGACAGTACCGTGGGTGGTAATTAGTATGACTTGGAAACAAATGTAATTGCGGGATCGCCCTCAATACTGTACAATGGTTTTTATTAAACTTGATTAAACTGGGATTCACTCACCAGTATTTCCCACTAACAAAATATTTTTAAACCCGTTTCAGGTAACAAAATGTGAAAGCCAAATAGAAGCCAGCTGGACAACACTGAAGGCTTGGAAAAGTGGCAATAAAGTTACCTAAATTAAAATAGGTGTTTTTATTAAATAAAATAGGATTTATTCCTATGAAAATATGTGTACTTAAAAATTGGGTTTTATCCCACGTGTTTAATATTATGAAAGTGTGCTATTTTACTCTGATCAAATATTTCCTAACTACCGTCCTGATGAAAATTTCGCTGCCAAAAATTAGACAATACGCGATACCACCGAAACTGTCTCGCGGCTGCCCGTTCGTGTATTTGTAATTGGGATCGGGGGTTGCGACTCATATTACAGCCACTTTGGGGGAGTAATGAGCATATGATCAGAGAAGCGATAAGAGAAGAAGGATTACAAAAAGTTTTTAGATGAATTTTCTTTCCTTGAATATTAGAGGAGTTGGAAAGGGGGTAAGAACAAAGCGGGTTGGGTTAAAGAGTTAAGAAAAGAAAATGGGATTGATTTTATAGATTTACAAGAAAGTCAGTTTTTTGATATTTCAGGTATTGAATTTGAGAAGTTCTAGGGAGCAGACAAATTTGAGATGGACCACGTGTCAGCTGCTGGGAGATCGGGTGGAGTGGTGAGCTTATGGGATCCTAATATCTTCAAGGTAAATGACTCTATTAAACATCCGAATTTCCTTTTATCTATGGGGGGTTTTGAAGGAGAGCAATAAAGCTATTAATGCTATTAACGTTTATGCTCCCCAAAATGTGTCCCAAAAGAAATCTATTTGGGATGGCATTGGGGGTCTTTTGGGTAACATCTCGGGATGGTGGGTGATTTTCAGGGATTTTAACGCAGTTCGCTGTGTGGAAGAGAGGATGAATTCTAATTTTAACAAAACCTGTGCTTACAATTTTAATAATTTTATTAATGATAATAGATTGAGAGAATTTGATAAAAGAAAGGAAAGAAATTCACTTATCATAATAATAATAATAATGATAATGGCAACAAACATAGCAAGATCGATAGGGTTTTAGTGTGTCAGGAATTTTTTTCGGAATGGCCTATGGCCTGTCTGAGGACATTACCTAGGGTTCATTCGGATCACTTCCCTCTCGTGCTAATTTGCTCGAACAAAACATGTGGGCCTAAGCCGTTTAGATTTAATTCTTGGTTGGATCGAAAAGACTTTGATGAGGTAATAAAGAAGGCGACGAATAATTTTATCGGTGTCGGAGAAGCGGATGTTCGATTAATGGAAAATTTAAAAGGATTAGGGAGGGTATTAAAATATGGAAAAAAGAGGTTTTATATAAGGAAGGGGAGAAGGAGAGGGCCCTAAAGGAGGATCTAGAAAAAATGGTCGAGTGTTCGGAAGATAGGGATAGGGAATTGTCTGAAGAGGAGGAGTGGATCAAAGAGGAATGTATAAAAGATTTAAAGGAGTTGGAAGATTTCAAAAATAAAGACATACGTAAAGTGCCATTAAAACCTAAATTAGTGGCACATAAGCTAAATGCCACAAAAAGCGTATGCCACTAAATGGCTTTTTATTTGTAGTGTTGACTACCACTTTTTTCGTGAACAGGTGGCTTAGGGTAAACTATATGTCAAGTTTGCCGATGTGTTTACTAAGCCGTTATCTTCACAACGTTTTCAATCTTTACGGTCCAAGTTGCAGGTCGTTCCTCGCCCTCAACTTGCGGGGGGATATTAAACCAAGATTATAGGCAGAGATTGAGGCTAATTATATGGCCATAATTATGATTTACGTTTCTATATTTACAATTGTAATAGTCTATATATTCTCTTAATTATTGTAATAATATTCATTCAGAAATAAAATTTCCTATTCCAATAAATCAAAATTTTGTTGGGTTATATACGCTGTGTATAGCTTTATACACATCGTATATAAACCCTAGTATTCTGTGCTGATTGCTGGTCAGGAACTGAAATCAATGTACTTCTATACGCTACGTATAACTCTATAAGAAACGTATATAAACTCTAAGTGTGCAAATAGTCATGAATGGTGTGCCAATAGTTCTATACACACCCTATCTGCCTATTTGTTAACTTTACGTATAACTGTATTTACACACCCTCAGCCTCGTATATGCCTCGTATAGGCCTATACGGGACGTATAGGGTTACATTGTCAGTTCTGGTTCGGCTGCTCCTATATGACACATATAGGCCAATATGAGGCGTATGTAAGGTTTTTTTTAACAAACATTTTATACAATATTAATCGTTTTAGTAAACTTTTATAAAAATATTAGTTTTCTTTACAAAGATTTTATACAATATTAGTTTTTTGACAAACATTTTATACAATATTAATCGTATAATTAATATTAGTGTTATATTAAATAATATGAGTTTTTTATAGTTAATATTAGTGTTATTGATATTAATATGAGTTTTTTTTTATAATTAATATTAGTGTTATCAATATTAAAAAGAGAAAAAAAAAAAATATACGCTGCATACAGGGCTAGAGTGGACGTCTAGTGTGGTCCAAAAGACCATTATAGCCCTGTTTTACTCCAATCTAGCCCTAACTCATGGGTAAAATGGTCTTTTTAGTCTATACTCTCCGAACAGGCCTAGACTGGGCGTCTAGTGTGGTCCAAAAGACCATTATAACCATGTTTTGCCCCCAATCTAGCCCTAACTTAGGAGTAAAATGGCCCTTTTTTGTCTATACGCCCCGTATAGGCATATACAGGTCATATAAGACAATATGACATAATTAAAAGATTCTCTTGGAAATTGAAAAAAGTTATACGCGACGTATAGACCTATACGAGGCGTATATGAAGGTGTGTGAATAGGCACTTGGGTGTGTAAATATGTATTGTATATCTACACAGTTATTAGACTTTTGTTAGGCTATTGAATTGGTTTTTGTAACTTTGTTGAAGTTATGTTTGCATTTAGTATACAAGTAAACCCTTTGTAAAGAAATTTTTTAATGTAAATCAAACATATGTTTAAGAATTAGTGAGGACAAATTCCGATTAAACAAAAAACTAATACACTTTAAAGCAGATAAAAAAAAGACTCCATATCATGAATAGAAGAACACATTAATAGCAGGACAAATAAAATACAACCATGTGCATGTATGCATGCTTGTTTGATTATATTTATGACAAAGAAAACCAGTTTGGGTGAAAGAAACTTTTTGTGGCACACTCATACATAGATTAAATCATGATTTGCTCTTGTTTTATTTTACCTCAGGAAAAAACAAAAAGAACCTAGTTCGTTTTGGTGCAAACTTTCCTGACTTCACCCTGAGAACCAGTAAGAACCCCAATACGACCCATTTTAACCATAGACACACCAAAATCCTTGAAGAAAGTGGAACCATGACTAATAGATTGAATCAAGTACGCTCTAGTCTCAGGGTCGTTAAGCAAGGCTGCATCTGATTCAAGAAGCCCCCTTCTCTTAGTCACTAGTCTAAAGTATGAGTCATCAAATGTCTTGAAGCTCCCTGGGTCTAACTCAGCTAATGTGGTTTGGTCTCTTGGCTTGCACTTTAACTTTAATCTTGCAATATAGTTTTGGTCCATTGAGGGATCGGTATCACCTGTCCCAGTGAAGTTGTAGAGCCGGTTTTCGAACGAGGAGCAATGAGACATCCCTATGGTATGTCCTCCTATATAGAATGATCAAGACATGAATAGGCATATTAATTACATACATTATGAAATTGATCACTTCAATGCTGCTATGTAGAAAATATTAAATCCATTGTCTGTCATGAACGTACCGGATAGAACAACAAGGTCTTTTGTGTTAAGTCCCCTCATGGCAAAAGATTGCTTCAAAAGAGTGATGTTTGCAAAAGGTGGTGGCAATCCTGTCACACGATTTATGGGATCAGCGAACAAAGACACTTTTCCATCTCTTCGGCCAGTTTCAACCTCCCAATTTGGTCCCTTGGTCTGTTAACAAAAGTGGATGATCGAGACAATACGTGAGATAACTAATAAAAAAAATCATTCTAAACTTCACTTGTTAATTGCTAAAGATCAACTTGAAAAACAGCTTCTATTTAGTTAAAACTCAAACGAGCAGAAGCCTAAAAATAAGCTCATTTAATAAATTTGTTAAATGAGCCCGATGTTAATGTTGAGCTTCGCTTACAAAGTTCAAGTTCGCAACCTAAACGAAGCCATAATTTAAACATTTTTTTATTTAATATATTAAACACAAATTTACATACTTGTTTTTTTTAAATAACTAAATAACGTATATTATGTTAAATATAGTAATTATAACTCTAAATAAATTTTTGTAAAATTGTTCATACATTATTGAAAAATCGTATATAAGGTGAGCTCAATCTTTATAAAACTTGAAACAAGCCAAGCTTATGCATGAGTCTTCAAAAAATTTTTGTTTTTTGAATGGCGAATTTCTTTTTATTCTCGGTTGTCTGTGAGACTTGAACCCAATACCTCCCATCCCAAGGTGTTTAAAGGCATTGTCTTTGCCAATGGGCCACCATCCCATTTAGTCAAGCCGATCTCGGGTTCGGCTCAACTCATTTACAACCTACACATGAAACCAACTTCAGCATTAGATTTGAAAGGAAGATAAATATACCGCCACAGTAACGTCTCTAGCAACAAGGGCTACGATGTCAGCACAAGAAACTACACCAGGGCATGCCTTTTCTAACGCCAACTTCACCTTATCAATGATATTAAATCCTCTCAGGCTGAGATTCGGGGGCGAGAATTTCTCGGATTGTCGTGTTGGAGAATCCAACAAAACCGATCCATCACAACCCTACAATTAGAAGGTTCATAAAACACATTTACGTTAATATTTGAAGATTTTAAAACTGAAATCTTATTATAAAATAACATGTTACAAACCCTAATGAAGCAGTCATGGAAATGCATTCTCAACAATGGGCCCGAGAGAGACGGAGCCACGGCCATAACATCGCTCATGACTGTCGATACGATCTTTTCGGCTTGTGGGCATGATTTCTCATAGAACCCTACTTTTAAGCCTTGGCCTTCTGCATGTAAAGAAAGGAGTGCTAGAACCATTATTTGAAGTACAAAAACTTCAAATGAGTTCTTGGAAAAGGCCATTTTGAAGATGATTAGTCTTTCAAAAGTAAACTTGTTTTTCAATTATGTGAATTGCTCATTCGATCAAGGTTTCATTTATAGTAGTAGATTAGAGAGAGGACCGCGACCCTGTACTTTGAATGTGTCGTATATGTTGTCAGACTTTCTTATTTTTATGATCAACAGGGTCAGTATGATTTGCTCATGGTGGACGTTTAAAAAACACAAATGGCTTAATTAAACAATACAAATAGATTTTAGTTAAAAAATATCATTCATATATACGTTTGACCATGCTCATCCAGCTTTAATGAAGTGGACAACCAGTTTTGCTAATATAGAAGTAATAGATGTTAAAATCTGTCAGTATCGATTCTGTTGGAATGTCTTCAGCCAGAATAGAAATATACAAAGCAAAAGAATTCTATATGGCAAAAGCGTTGACATTGAAGAAAGAAAATATAAACTATAAACTAGTAGACATAATATATATATATAGATGGTGTAAAATACAAGAGTGGTGGTTATTGAGCACGACCCCGGAAAAAGAAAAACGATGAAGACTAACGGTGGATTGAGGTAATTTATTAGTTTTGTAATAAAAGAAGTGGTGGGTCTGATGATTTTGGTAAATAATTTCTAAATCACCTGCAAAGTAAATATTTGTTCAAACTGTCTGGGATATACGTTTCATTACGTAACAAATATATTGTAGATTTTTGCTTCACTAATATTTTATACTTTTTTGGAGATAAAGGCATAATAATGTGTTTGGTTAATGATCATTGCATGCATGTTCTTGGCTTAATGTCAACGCTTTTGCGCTATTAAATTAAATTCTTTTTATTGGAATATTTACACCCTAGCTGGTATTCCAATGGATTTGATATTGATACATTTTAACCTATAGCAGTTACTCGTTTATATGACTGTAAACAAGATGAATGTTTGGTCCTTGACTTATAAGATGAACTGTAGATTCGTTGTTTTCATACGTAGTTGTTGTCTTAATTATAAGATGAACCGTTTGGTCCTCCTTCAAATGTAAATATGATTGATTCTTTTCTCTAGAGTTTATCTGAATTGTTGAAAGAAACATTCCACTTTTTTAATGTTGATTATGTGCAAATCATACCTGTTACGAACATGGAGTTACACCCCATGAAGTTAGAAAAAAACTGATTAAAATACGAAGGGTTGACGACATTACCTATGATATATTCATAAAACATGGTCTATCTAATCAACTATAAATTAAACCTTGACCACATTGTTGGTATCACAGGCAACCGGTCCCAGGACCATTAGGTTCGAGAAGGGCGATGATTACACTTGAACGAATAATTGTTACAACTTGTACACCACTTCATACTGAATCGTAATAACAGAAACGTATAACAACTAACCGAAAACACGGAATCGAACTTTAATAAACTGCACTTGAATTAATCAGAAATTCTGCACATACATGAAACTGGAAGTGGAACCGTGCATATATATGAAACTAACAGGTACGTTCTTGAGGGGTTGCATCGATTGAATGGAGGGATATGTCGTTTCCCTTGTAACCGCACATACGGTTATTCCCCTCAAACATACCGTTTCACATATTAAACCACATCCCAATTCTAATGACCCATACATTAAACCTACTGGACTTCTATTGTTCTGGACCTACTAATCTACATGGCCTCAGGCCCAATATTCAAACATAACAAATAAACATAAACAGTAACATAGTTCGACCCATTAATTATTAAATAAAACTAAACTGAATTACCGGTTCGAAACCGGTTCTGAAACGGATCCGGATGTTCTTGATTATAAACTTCATTCTCCCTCCTAAGCATGAACATCCTTGATCCGGAACCTTCTTTAATCGTCATCGCTATCGGCGACCTCGATAGTGACCACCAAGTCCGCCTCATCTTCTTTTTCTACCGCTTCCGCTCGTTCATCCTTCTTGCTTCCTTCACCCGCAATCGCTGCGTTTTTATCTCCTTTCTTTTTCATAAACTTGAAATACCACTCAATCAACTCGAGGTAGTACACATAAGCGACTTTTATCACATATGCATCATCCGCTTCGAAACCATACTCGACCGCTACCTCGGCCCAAAGATCATCCTCGATTACTTTCTTTGTACCACCTTTAACAGCCACAATCCGGTGTAGTAGAATCAAACTAACTTCCCTTCCGTCGATGAGCGTAGGAGGCATAACGTTTTTGTAGGTCCACCCGGAGGATCGAGTAACCTCTATTCCCTGTTTTTCGACAAACCCGAAAGTGCGGAATCCAAACGGGTAAGTTAAACCAAGTTACGAACACGTAAGACATAAGATTCAACGATTAACACTCAATGTATTAATGCTAGAAAACGGTTACAATGCGGTGTTTACAAATGGTCTCTGTAAACTCTCAGTGTGTGTCTTACAATGTGTTCGCTCTCAAATCTATTCAGACTTGTCTATCTGTTTCTGTTCTGTGTCTGGGTATTTATATTATCAGATTGACGAAATCAGACATCACGACGAAATCCATATCCTGGACGAAATCACACTTGTCTTTGACGAAATCAAGTGATTTCGTCACTTTGATGTTTTCGTCCTTATGCTGTTTTCGTCACATGCTGTTTTGGATCAATTCTCATATGAAGCCCAAACAGATCATAAAGAGTTTCGGCCCAAGAGTGGAGGTTTCGGCCCAATCATACATGTTATAAGTAAATCCATTCTCAACATGCAGATTATAAGGCTTAGTCAAACAAGTGACATCATCATGACATCATCATGGTGATGTCATGATGATGTGGCAGCGGGAACCGGCTCGCGGCTATCCGTGCTTCGCGTGTCGAACTCTGGGGCGCACGACGGAGGAATGTCGTGACGTCGGGCTTGAGCCGAACCTAACCGGGTCGAACCGAACCGAATCGAACCGAGTCGAGTCGCGTCCACATAAAGTGTACCAACAAACTCCCCCTTGGACGCTACTCGTGATGGTTCGTCTTCCATGTCTTTTGTGTCGGAGGATCTTCAAAGTCTTCATGTGTCACAAACAGGGAGTGTATCAACAAACTCCCCCTTGGATGTTGCTCGTGAATCTTTTGATCTTCAAAGATTTAGATCCTTGTGGTGTTGATGAGAGATCAACTGCAACCCGATCATCTTGATTTTCTGATTGCATCAACGTTGTGTCTTCACTTTACGGCTTGTCATCTGACATGTTCTCTTCGCCTTTAGCTGATTCTGATGTCATATCTGCACATACAGGAAAACTAAACACGTAATGAGAACAACCGCTTAGAATATAGACAAATTAAACAAACGGCACATATGAGATCAAATCTCAATCAAACACCGACCGACAACAGTTTGAAAGTTTAGAAAATGATCAATTTTAATCCTTTAACTTTCAAAACTTGTTAACTTCGACTGTTTATGAAGATGTAATTGTTTTCCGGCTTACAATCAGGATTTTGGGTAGGATAGACTCGAGTTCCAACATCGGTCAATCTAAAATAAACTAGAAGCAAAATTTTTTTGGCTTTTATAAAGTTTATATTAAAAACACCTAAAATCTTTTTGGAATTTTTCATTTTTCAAATGTAAAGACGGAAAGCAATAAATAAATATATACATAGATGCAGAAACAGAAAGCATTAAACAAATATTTACAAACATTCTTTTTGCGAGTTTCGAGGGTAAGAGAATCATATCAGTGTACGGTCACGCCAAAACGCTCTTTTTGTTCAATTAGTTAACAATTAGATAAACATCCTATAACAATTATCGGTATTGTTGTCCACATAAGCTCAACTTATCAGATGTAATCATGGCGAGGGGATACGATTAGTGTATGATTTATACTTACCGACCGGTGTTCATCCACACACGACACATTCCCGTATCAAGGTATGCACGAGAGTTCATCTTACCGGTGAGTATACCGTTTATCATCTGTTTGACCGTATAAAAGATGTGAGAAACTCACTTATTTTGTTTTGAAAATAAGCCCTATGTGATAGAATCACTTATTGATGAGGAACTTGATTTTCAGATGCATGAAGGGCACAGGAGCAAGTCCGTGAACAGGTCAGTACTTTCGTACAGCAAAGAGACGAACTTGACTCCCAGATAAATGTGATATATTATCACTTATTTTGTTTGGACATGTGATTGTTGATCACTTATTGAGGTCGAATGCAATATGTACACGTAGTATGATATCATGGAAGATCTAGACTTCGTCTCCGTTATTTTTCGGTAAAAGATACAACCATGATACCCAGATGATAAGACAGCATAAAGACCGAATATCTCAGAACCTCGGCAATCTCTCAAACGAAATTTCGGAACTAAGACCATATGCTAATGTGCGGTTCCCACCTGGTCTTCAGTCGATTTAAGTTTATATCACCCTGCACACTTTAAAATGATTGTGAGCCTACCGATACATCTTATATAGAGCTGCTTAACATTTTTCATTTTCAAGTTCATTTCAAAAGAGGTTTAGACAGACCACTGATGTACTATCATTTTCTCTTTTTCTCGCCAGGAAACTCATTTTTGTTTTTCCAATGTTTTTGAGTTTTGAAATTTTTTGATATTTTTGAATTTTCAAATTTTGGATTTACTCCCCCTAAAATCAACAAACTATGATAAAGTTTAAAAACACAAAGGTATTTACAAAAATGATTTTCCGATGTTGGTTAACTCATGTTTTACCTCAATGCCGTTTACCAAAATTAAGTTTTAATCAGAAAAGATTTATCGAATTTTGGAAAAATGAGTTGGCACGTCGGTAAGCGGTGCGGACCATGACAACATTGACGAGTTTCATAGTGAAACAATCACGTGTGAGGTGATATTCGATATCAACATGTCTGGCCAAAGAGTGCTGTACGAGATGATAATAATTTATAAAGCAGCTTAAATATCGACAAGTATAGGAGAGATTAGAAATTCAAAACCGTAATCCTGCAACTTCTTCGTGCATTGGCAGGAATCTGAGTGCTCTCCCAGACTGGATACCCACCCGGTGTGGATTTCAAAGTCGATTTTGTAGCTACTGAGAAATCTCTTCACAGCAACAAGATCATAAACCTTTGGGTCCGGCTGGTCTTCCACATTGCACCAGCGAAGGTCTTTGTCTTTCTCTTGAGAAGTAGTGTGCGGTTGAGCAATCCACGCCAAGGCATCTGCACACCCGGTTGGTTTGTTCAACAAACACATTTTCTTCAATCACACCGCGAAGAAATGTACACCGCACGTTCATCTTGTTGATTTTGAACATCAGACGTGCTGTAGGTGCGTACATTTTGATTGAATCTATCATGGGGACCCGATCAAAGCCTTTAACAATCAAACTTTGAAATGATTTTCAATTTTTCGAAGCTTTCAATCTCTTTTGACAGACAATTCTGTCTTCTTTTCTTTTTCTCTCCATCAAAGGCAACAATTTCTTTTGTCGCCGATATTGTGCATGGACACTCCACTATCAACAATCCAATGACTATCGATAGTTCCTCCTGGAACATCCTGCGCACTCACTCAGAGATTAGTTGGAGAGGGGGACCCAAGCCTTAATAGACTTGGGTCGTCCTTCATCATCGAGGATTGTGACTTCGATTTCCTTATGATTCGGAATGGATTGAGCTTCCCCTGAAACAGTTACCGATTTTGGTTTCCAAATCTGTTTTTGTTTTTCATTTTTAATTTCTAACTTAACAGACTTTGTTTGGACAACCTCCGGTTTTAATGCCTTTTCAACTTCTTTGAGGTTTTGACGTCGTTGTTTTGTTTCTTGTTCTTTAACAGTTCTTTTATCATGTTTTGGTGAAACAGGACGACGTTGTTAGTGACCTTGTTCAGAGGGGGCTCTTTCAACAAAATTTGGTTTGGACGAGTTTGTGCAGTCTTTAATGATGTGCCCAACCTTCCCACATTTGAAACAAGTTCTCCTTTCAACAAACTTAGGAGAACCGGTTCGACTTTCACGTGTTGAACCTGTAGACCCAGAGGTACTTGTTCCTTTATCACACTCGTTTGTGTGTTGGGTGTAATTGTTTTGAGCGTTACGTTTTAAAATCTTGACTTGTTGGATAAAATCGGTGTTTGATTTGTTTTCAAAAGTCTCAATTTTATCAGTACCCTTGGATGCTACAAATTTAACATCATTGTTTTTCTTCTTGAAACGAGCTCCTTTGGTCTCAACCTTTGGTTGTGAACCTTTAGAATTTTGAGCTCGCTGCTGTTGCTGTTTACCCTTAAAAGCGACAGGTTGTAATTTTTGGTTTCCAAATTGTTTCCTCACTTCAGCTTTTGGAATAGGATCACACTGTGTTACTGAAACTCTCGGGATCGCTTTTCCCAAAAACTTAGTTGTATTATCTTCAAACACTTTATCAATCAAGGATTGATTGACGTTTTTGATTGGAAAATCTTTGTTTGAATAAATTTTGTCATCACCGACTAAAGTATACAACACGTTATCACTTTTAATGGTAGACACTGTCACAGTGATATGATCTATCTCTTGTTTAGCACCAGTTGATTGCACAACAGGAGTAGGAGGATCACACAGAATGTGATTCTCAAAAGGCACTTCTACTCCTTTGTCCTTCTCAAGAGATTTATCCTCATCACTCACATCTGGTTCATCATCGGACGAATCATAGTCCTCAATGGTTGGAGGACTTTGATTTGAAGCACATGATGACTTTTCTTTTCTATCAGATGAGCCCTCCGATGAATTGTCCGTTTTGAACCCTAAGCCAGTTGTAACTTCCTCATAATCAAGAGGTACAGTTGGCTCAAAACGCGGCATTTCCTCCTCATCGGGCGACTTGGTATAGTCGTGTCTCAAAGGGGGTGGACACTTCCTATAACCAATGCCTTTAACGTTTCCCTTTAGTTTCTGAACGTCAATGATGTGATCAAGCACATATTAGGAGTTAGAATAACTCTCCAATTTGAGCTTGATCGCTTCATATTCACACTTGGCCACGGCTAGCTCTTTCTTGGTTTCCTCAATGATATTAATGTAGTTATTAATACCAATTTGTTTGTTGAAAACAGTTTTTGTTAATTCGGAAACACTTTTCTTTTGGGTTTCAATAACTGTTTTAAACTCCTTTTCATTGCGAGCTAAGGCCATATTTGCCTCTTTGCACTTTGACAGTTCAATAACCAAACTCTGATTGTGACTGTGAATCTTTTTAGATTCTTGTTTCAATTCAGCACATTCATGTTTCATATCAGCACAATCACTACATATGCTAGGAGTTTCAGATTGTACCTGACTTGTAGAAGCTGTGATATTAGCCATAAAGGCAGTCAGAGAAGAGAAAGATCCATCTTCAGTGAGAATCTTCTCCATTTCTTTTGAAGCAGCAGCAGCTTTCTTGATCAAGTCAGATTTCTCCTTAGCATCATTCGACAAACTATCAGCTTTAGAATCTATTCCCTCCTTCACGTTCGATTCTGAACTGTAATCACTCACACCTAAGTTATCTTCATCAGTGCCACTATATCCTGAACTGTCACCTTTTCCTGAAGATTCACCATCATTGACATTCTTGACAATTTCAGCATAAAACGCAGTTCTTGTTTGATCACCGTTTCCCAACTGTATGGCCGGACCACAATTGACACTTGGATCGAATTGAGGTTGTGTTGTGTAAACTTGAGGTTGAGGTTGGGGTTTAGGGGGCCAAAGGTAAGCACTTTGATTGAACTGTGGTTGAGTAGTGGTAACTTGAGGTGGAGGTTGGGATTTAGGAATGGAATTCATTAAATACGAGGCCATCGAAGTCTGATGTGGAGGGGGTTGAGGTATGGTACTCGCTAAATATTTGGCCATCGAAGTCTGATGTGGAGGGGGTTGAGGTATGGTACTCGCTAAATATTCGGCCATCGACATCTGTTTTTGAGCTGGTTGTGGATCCGTACTCCAATCCCAAGGACTCGTACAACTCATATTTGATATTAGAATGATAACGCCTGGTCAAACACTTGAAAACACAAAGTTAGATACCTTTTGCAAGTCCTCTATTTAAAATCACAAGAATAATAATGTTTGACGAAATCCAAAAGTGATTTCGTTGCTGTTATGATTGACGAAAACGAAATTACAGTGTTTTCGATGACTGTGGAATGGTACGAAATTAGATTTCGTTGAAAATGCAAATCCTGACTAAAACAGTGATTTTGAAAAGGATTGTTTTCGTCCAGATAGGAGTTTTCATCAATTTTAAACAATTTGTGATTTCATGGAGGGTGGGATTTCGTCCAGGAGGGTGTGTTTTAGTGGAGATAGGTGATTTCGTGGAGGAGTGATTTCGGCCAAGCACATGTGATTTCGTTGATAAGTGTTTTGGTTCAGACAAGACAAACACTCAGATTAAACAATTTACGAAACCGTATTGTTTGGACTTTTTGAATAATATGTTTTTGTTTTTGAAATGCTGAATAACAAACAAATGTGACGAAAACCTTTTGAAAACTTATCCTTTGGTTAGATTTTTTTAAAGCAAAATCTTATCCTGACAAAGTGGTTACCCTTTTCAAAAAAAAAAACTTATCCAATCTGACACAAGAGACACAAATTCAACTTTACATCATTTTTATCTTACCAAACGTTAGTGTGTTACAATATTTTAATAACTTTTAATTCTTTTTCAATTTTCCCTTTTTTTAAATAATTCAACAAACAACTTCAACAGTAGATTTAAAAAGGATCAAAAGTTGATATTCTGAATAACACTATGAAGGTTTGAAGAACACTATGAAGTTTCCGGTCACCTGTAAAATTTCCGAACACAATTTTTGCAATAAAGTTCAACAAAACCCAACACTAACATGTATATAAGAGTTTTAACAAGGTTTTATATGAACTAGAAGCAAAACAATCAAGATTTTCAAGGTTTTAACAACGTTTTTCCAGAAAATGTATGATTTTAAACTCCAAAACACAAGAAAAACACTTTAAAATCTTTCAAATCTCAATAAAAACACTTGGTTTAAACAAGGAATCGAGCCAATGCTCTGATACCAATTGTAGGTCCACCCAGAGGATCGAGTAACCTCTATTCCCTGTTTTCCGACAAACCCGAAAGTGCGGAATCCAAACGGGTAAGTTAAACCAAGTTACGAACACGTAAGACACAAGATTCAACGATTAACACTCAATGTATTAATGCTAGAAAACGGTTACAATGCGGTGTTTACAAATGGTCTCTGTAAACTCTCAGTGTGTGTCTTACAATGTGTTCGCTCTCAAATCTATTCAGACTGTCTATCTGTTTCTGTTCTGTGTCTGGGTATTTATATTATCAGATTGACGAAATCAGACATCACGACGAAATTCATATCCTGGACGAAATCACACTTGTCTTTGACGAAATCAAGTGATTTCGTCACTTTGATGTTTTCGTCCTTATGCTGTTTTCGTCACATGCTGTTTTGGATCAATTCTCATATGAAGCCCAAACAGATCATAAAGAGTTTCGGCCCAAGAGTGGAGGTTTCGGCCCAATCATACATGTTATACGTAAATCCATTCTCAACATGCAGATTATAAGCCTTAGTCAAACAAGTGACATCATCATGACATCATCATGGTGATGTCATGATGATGTGGCAGCGGGAACCGGCTCGCGGCTATCCGTGCTTCGCGTGTCGAACTCTTGGGCGCACGACGGAGGAATGTCGTGACGTCGGGCTTGAGCCGAACCTAACCGGGTCGAACCGAACCGAATCGAACCGAGTCGAGTCGCGTCCACATAAAGTGTACCAACAAACTCCCCCTTGGACGCTACTCGTGAGGTTCGTCTTCCGTGTCTTTTGTGTCTTTCATGTCGGAGGATCTTCAAAGGTCTTTACGTGACACAATCAGGGAGTGTATCAACAATCTCCCCCTTGGACGATGCTCGTGAATCTTTTGAACTTCAAAACTTTAGATCCTTGTGGTGTTGGAAAGTGGTCAACTGCAACCCGATCATCTTGATCTTCTGATTGCATCATCGTCGTGTCTTCACTTTACGGCTTGTCATCTGACACGTTCTGTTCGCCTTTAGCTGATTCTGATGTCGCATCTGCACATACAAGAAAGCTAAACACATAATGAGAACAACCGCTTGGAATTTAGACAAATTAAACAAAAGACACATATGAGATCAAATCTCATTTAAACACCGACTGACAATAGTTTGAAAGTTTAAAAAATGATCAATTTTAATCCTTTAACTTTCAAAAATTGTTAACTTCGATAGTTTATGAAGGTGCAATTGTTTTCCGGCTTTCAATCAGGATTTTGGGTAGGATAGACTCGAGTTCCAACATCGGTCAATAAAAAAAAACTAGAATCAAAATCTTTTTGGCTTTTATAAAGTTTAAATTAAAACACACCTAAAATCTTTTTGGAATTTTTCATTTTTCAAATGTAAAGACGGAAAGCAATAAATAAATATATACAAAGATGCAGAAACTGAAAGCAGTAAACAAATATTTACAGACATTCTTTTTGCGAGTTTCGAGGGTAAGAGAATCATATCAGTGTATGGTCATGCTAAAACGCTCTTTTTGTTCAATTAGTTAACAATTAGATAAGCATCCTATAACAATTATCGGTATTGTTGTCCACATAAGCTCAACTTATCAGATGTAATCATGGCGAGGGGATACGTTAAGGTATGATTTATACTTACCGACCGGTGTTCATCCACACATGACACATTCCCGTATCAAGGTCTGCACGAGGGTTCATCTTACCGGTGAGTATACCATTTATCATCTGTTTGACCGTATAAAAGATGTGAGAAACTCACTTATTTTGGTTTGAAAACAAGCCCTATGTGATAGAATCACTTATTGATGAGGAACTTGATTTTCGATGCATGAGGGCACAGGAGCAAGTCCGTGAACAGGTCAGTACTTTCGTACAGCAGAGAGACGAACTTGACTCCCGGAAAGAATCTATGATATATTATCACTTATTTTGTTTGGACATGTGATTGTTGATCACTTATTACGTTTCAAAATGTTGACTTTTTGAACAAAATCGGTATTGGATTTATTTTCAAAAGTCTCAACTTTATCAGTACCCTTGGAGGCCACAATATTTTAATATTTTAATAACTTTTAATTCTTTTTCAATTTTCCCATTTTTAAATAATTCAACAAATAACTTCAACAGTAGATTTAAAAAGGATCAAAAGTTGATATTCTGAATAACACTATGAAGGTTTGAAGAACACTATGAAGTTTCCGGTCACCTGTAAAATTTCCGAACACAATTTTTGCAATAAAGTTCAACAAAAACCCAACACTAACATGTATATAAGAGTTTTAACAAGGTTTTATATGAACTAGAAGCAAAACAATCAAGATTTTCAAGGTTTTAACAACGTTTTTCCAGAAAATGTATGATTTTAAACTCCAAACACACAAGAAAAACACTTTAAAATCTTTCAAATCTCAATAAAAACACTTGGTTTAAACAAGGAATCGAGCCAATGCTCTGATACCAATTGTAGGTCCACCCGGAGGATCGAGTAACCTCTATTCCCTGTTTTCCGACAAACCCGAAAGTGCGGAATCCAAACGGGTATGTTAAACCAAGTTACGAACACGTAAGACACAAGATTCAACGATTAACACTCAATGTATTAATGCTAGAAAACGGTTACAATGCGGTGTTTACAAATGGTCTCTGTAAACTCTCAGTGTGTGTCTTACAATGTGTTCGCTCTCAAATCTATTCAGACTTGTCTATCTGTTTCTGTTCTGTGTCTGGGTATTTATATTATCAGATTGACGAAATCAGACATCACGACGAAATCCATATCATGGACGAAATCACACTTGTCTTTGACGAAATCAAGTGATTTCGTCACTTTGATGTTTTCGTCCTTATGCTGTTTTCGTCACATGCTGTTTTGGATCAATTCTCATATGAAGCCTAAACAGATCATAAAGAGTTTCGGCCCAAGAGTGGAGGTTTCGGCCCAATCATACATGTTATACGTAAATCCATTCTCAACATGCAGATTATAAGCCTTAGTCAAACAAGTGACATCATCATGACATCATCATGGTGATGTCATGATGATGTGGCAGCGGGAACCGGCTCGCGGCTATCCGTGCTTCGCGTGTCGAACTCTGGGGAGCACGACGGAGGAATGTTGTGACGTCGGGCTTGAGCCGAACCTAACCGGGTCGAACCGAACCGAGTCGAGTCGCGTCCACATAAAGTGTACCAACAGTTTTCTTTGAAGATTCCAAGAAAGAATGGTATAAACCACATTAAGACTTCCTCGAAGGGGCCACTATAAAGCTTTTCATACCCGGCTAGTTCTTCATGTAGCAAAATTAAATCCAAGGCCTCTAGGAAACTTTCGATAATCATGTCATGTTCAATGACATCTTCTTCTTCATGAGAACGGGCAACCGCCTTTCGACGTAGTTCTTGTTTAGATTGTTGCGGATTAATTTTCAAGTGTTCATAATAAAACATGAAACCAGCCTTTTGCCTTTTCGAGTAGACAATCTCTGTCTTCTTCACACCTGACGTGCCTTCTCCATTTAGTTTCTTGTTTTTCTCTCTTTCTAACTCAAACTCCTTTTCGTAAAAATCCTCAACATACTATTTGAACTTTACTTTATCACTTTGGTGCCCATTATCAACATTTAGACCATCATAAAACTTGTCTAGGTACTCCTCCTCTAGTTCGATTTCGGACTTGTTTTCAAACATATCAAAGCCTTTCGCTTGACCACCGAACATCTTCTTTAGAATGCACGAATCACCGGTAGTAATTGTTTCAATTCCTTGAAACAACAGTTGTTCTAGGCTTAACACGTTTCTTTTGAGTCTTGGCACATAACTGACACACGGGATCATCTTATCTTTACCGTCCACTGGTATTTTTACTTCGCCAATACCGTGAACAAATGAGAATTCGCTTCTCACATCATCCGTCATCACCCCAAAGTGCCTCTTAAATCGCTTAAACACACTCTTATTCCCGGTCATGTGTGTTTTGAAATTTGGGTACCACCCAAATCGAATCAAAACTTCCACCGCAAGTACCATCAACTAAATAATCATTTTCAATGGGTAATGGGCTTAAGTTGATATACTTACTTGGACATATCGAAGCGATGCGACCAAATTACTTACATAAAACACAACGATTTCCGGCCTTTCTCGGTCTTCCCACCGGCGCGCTCATTTTTTGGCTGAAACTTTGCTTGAATCCTTTTGAAACCATCTTCTTGGGAAAACTCTTAACCGGTGATTTCCATGAACGCGTGGATGGCTTCCCCTGCGCAACATTCTTCCCCTTGTTGCAGCCCCGACCGCTCTTTCCACCGTTTATCCGAACATCACCAAACCCGACACCAGCCGCTTCACCCTTCTCCCTCAGATGATCTCCAAAACCCCCATCATCCCTCTCGATTTTTACCGAAGAACCTTTGGCTCTGATACCACTGTTGGTATCACAGGCAACCGGTTCCCAGGACCATTCGGTTCGAGAAGGGCGATGATTACACTTGAACGAATAATTGTTACAACTTGTACACCACTTCATACTGAATCGTAATAACAGAAACGTATAACAACTAACCAAAAACACGGAATCGAACTTTAATAAACTGCACTTGAATTAATCAGAAATTCTGCACATACATGAAACTGGAAGTGGAACCATGCATATATATGAAACTAACAGGTACGTTCTTGAGGGGTTGCATCGATTGAATGGAGGGATATGTCGTTTCCCTTGTAACCGCACATACGGTTATTCCCCTCAAACATACCGTTTCACATATTAAACCACAGCCCAATTCTAATGACCCATACATTAAACCTACTGGACTTCTATTATTCTGGACCCACTAATCTACATGGCCTCAGGCCCAATATTCAAACATAACAAGTAAACATAAACAGTAACATAGTTCGACCCATTAACTATTAAATAAAACTAAACTGAATTACCGGTTCGAAACCGGTTCTGAAACGGATCCGGATGTTCTTGATTATAAACTTCACACATTACATTCCAGCATCCAAAAATTAAGTTTATCTTTTGCAAGGCCATTCATCTTCAAAATGGCCACTTACAAAAACTCATTTGGATTTTTTGTGCTTCCAATTATGGTTCTAGCACTCTTAACTCTCCAAGCAGAAGGCCAAGGCTTAAAAGTTGGGTTCTATGAGAAATCATGCCCACATGCTGAAAAGATCATAACTACGGTCATCAACGAAGTTATGGCTAGGGTTGTAAACGAACCGAACGAACATGAACAAGGTCTTGTTTGTGTTCGTTCGTTAAGGAAATAAATGTGTTCACAAACGGTTCATGAAAACTACCGAACGAGATTTTATGTTCGTGTTCGTTCATTATGGAGATGAGCGTGTTCCTGTATGGTTCACGAACACAAACGAACACAAATAATATGGCGAATGCAACGAAGGATAAAGGCGGATGGACCAGGAGACGATCGTAGTCGTCGATGTAAATAATGAGAAATGAAAGGGAAATGGTGCATAAACAAGGTTAAATAAGGTTTCATAGTTTAATTGTTAGGGTGATAAAATAAATAAATAATATAAAAAGTATAGACAAAATATATGAAAGTACAAAAATATATAATTAAAACACAAACATGCGAACATAAATGAACGCAAATGAACGAATGCTCACGAACACCTTACCGAACGTTCACGAACACAATTGAACGAACGAAACCTCTATTCATGTTCGTTCATTTAACTAATCGAACGAAATTCTGGTTCATGTTCGTTCATTTCATTTATTAAACGAACGAACATAAATGAACTTCCCGCCGAACGGTTCATGAACAGTTCACTGAACGTTCGGTTCGTTTACAGCCCTAGTTATGGCGGTCGCCTCGTCTCTTTCTGGCCCGTTGTTGAGAATGCATTTCCACGACTACCTCATTCGGGTTTGCAACATGTTATATTATCATATAATTAAAGTTCACTTCTTAGATTATTTCATCTTCTAACGTGAATGTGTTTTTATCACTTTTATGATTTATGAACCTTCCATTTATGGGGTTGTGATGGATCGGTTTTATTGGATTCACAAACAAATCAATCCGAAAAATTTGCACCCCCGAATCTCAGCCTAAGAGGGTTTAATATCATTGACAGAGTGAAGTAGGCGTTAGAAAATGCCTGTCCTAGTGTAGTTTCTTGTGCTGACATCGTAGCCCTTGTTGCCAAAGACGTTACTGTGGCAGTAGATTTATCCCCCTTTCAAATCTAATGCTAAAATTAGCTTCATGTGTATAGCATGATAATGCCAACATTTTGGATACAATGTTCATTTTTCTTGTGATAATAATGATTCATCAACTTCTTATACGACGAACATCTTTTGTTAACAAACCAAGGGACCATTTTGGGAGGTCGAAACTGGCCGAAGAGACGGAAATTTATCTTTAATCAGTGATCCCATAAATCTAGCAACAGGATTGCCACCATTTTTTGTTAACATTAATCTTTTGAAACAATCATTTGCACCGAGGGGACTAAACACAAAAGATCTTGTGGTTCTCTCTGGTACGTTAATGAGTATTTTTATTTTCCATGAACCTTTCTTACAAATTCATATCTTCAGCAAAGTTAGTATCAAAGTGATTAGTTTCCAGATTGTACGTAACTAAAATGCGGATTCTTGATCATTTTTTAGGAGGGCATACCATTGGGATGTCACATTGCTCGTCATTCGATAGCCGGCTCTACAACTTCACTGGGAAAGGCGATACTGACCCCTCAATGGACCCAAACTACATTGCAAGATTAAAGTTGAAGTGCAAGCAAGGAGACCAAACCACTTTAGCTGAGTTAGACCCTGGGAGCTTTAAGACATTTGATGACTCTTACTACAGACTAGTTACTAAGAGGAGAGGGTTTCTACAATCAGATGCAGCCTTGCTAAACGACCCTGAGACTAGAGCGTACTTGGTTCAATCTACTAGCCATGGTTCCACTTTCTTCAAGGATTTTGGTGTGTCTATGGTTAAAATGGGTCGTATTGGGGTTCTTACTGGCTCTCAGGGTGAAGTAAGGAAAGTTTGTTCCAAAAGGAACTAGAATCTCTTTATCCAGAAAGTAAAATAAAACCAAGAGCAATCACGGTTCATCAGCGTTTGATCACGTGGTTTAACCTTGATAATTCAGTTTAACCCCTATCTTTCAAGTTCAATCTATGTATGAGTGTTCCACATAAGTTTCATCCATTAAATACCAAATCTACTCAAACTAGTATACATCTATGTACAACTTTCTTTATTTTTTTCTTTCTGAATGCATTACTCACTACAAGAAAACGGGGTAATAGCGGCGACAGCGCCGCTATAGGTAATTGCGGTGACATGTCGCCGCTAAAGGGTCGTCCGTAAAGCTTGGCCGGTAAAGGGCCTCCTGTCGCCGCTATTGCTTCATGTCGCCGCTAAAGATGTACATCAATAGCGGCAACATATGTCGCTGGTAATAAGTCTTCTCTATAGGTGACCATCAATAGTCGCGACACATGTCGTCGCTAAAAGTCTTTTTTTTGCTGCATTTTCAATATTTCCAGTTATATACAAATCTGCCAATTTTCTAGTTTTCCGCAACACAAACAAACCAAATAAACATAATACTTAACATTCTAGAATTGCATAAACCGTTTAATCGGTACAATAACATCCTAAAATTGCATAATACTTAATATGTCGATAATAACATCCTAAAATAACATCCTAAAACTACAAGATAGTTATCATATGTCGATAATACTTAATAGTCTAAAACGAAGTTCAATGAAATAGATTTCAAACTCAATTGGATTCATAATTTTTCTACAAGTTTAGGTCGATGAAAAGATTAAAACGGAAACACAGGTACTGGGTGCGTTTTTTTGCAGATGCTACAGTTTATTACGGAAGTCATAACTTAGTCTATAGTTGGAGTTAATATTTGAAATTTTTACATTAGATAGTCTTAGGAGGTTACACAATTCTCCAACTGGAATTTCGTCAATCGGATCGACGAGGAGTTTTCTATAAAATAAACCGTAAACTGTCGATATAATGTGACGAAATTGCCCTTTACGTGCTAGATAATTTTTGTTGATTTTTTTGTTAACAATAAGTAATTATTCAAATCTTCTATTCCCGTGCTAGGGTTGCCCTGAATGATGTATCCATCACAAGGGGAATTGAAACCAAACATGTCGCAACTCGCTACATAGCTTGCCGAGAAGGCCATGCTTAATTTGTTTTTGAAAATGTTGAACATAAGAGCACACATGTAACACTTTTTTATGTTTAACCATAAAAAAATAAACGGGTTGGCTTATAGATTGAAACATGTACTTATTTGGCATGGGTCTACCTAGAAACATTTTTTTCCTCCAAATTGTTATTTTTTTATTAATCCCACAATAATAAAAAATCTAGAATTGTCAATCACTTAAACTTGTCACAACTTAAAAAAACACACTTGAAAACTATCTTTCGTGGCTGTTTTGTTATAGTTAGTTATATTACTAATACTCTTAAAAGATAAAGTCGGTGCAATGTCACGACAAAAAACACAAAAAAATCTCTGTGTGCCAGGTGTTGCCTAGGCGTGATGTTCAATTTAATCACTCTACTCTGCTTCTCTCATCTTCATCTTCACTTAATCTTCAACCGACGAGGTGACTCCCTTTAGGTTCCAGAAGAAGTTGTAATATAATTTCTAGTCAGGACAATGACGGGTGATGACACCGCCACATTAGGTGTGCTTTTACATTGCTAAGATCAATTACATTTTTTGAAATAGAAATACAACAAGATTGAAACAAGTAAAGTACATCAATTATTTGAATTTAGAGTGCGTTCCTAGGCATCTTACGAATTTAAGTGAGGTGGTGGAACTAGGTTGGAAGCCAAGGCTTTCACAGAACACACACTGATATTCGAGAATCGTCTATATTGAAAATAGGGATATGGATAATCATTCAACACTTAGAAACGTTGGAACTTGGTGAAACAGTCTGTTTCGGATGACAGGGAGTCCCCTCTCGCGCGAGAGGGTTATCCTCTCGGGCGAGTGGGCCAACATCTCGGATGATTGGGACTGTTTCTTGGTAAAATCAGTTTGGTTTTGGTTGAACTGATTACCTTCTTGGCTGGAATTGGTTCTAACTTGAAACCACAGCTATTGACTTAGCTTGTGAGCTCAGAGAACTTTAGATTCCGCCGAGTTCAAAGTTAGAAAGTTTTGTTTGAAAAGGTTTGAAAGATTTACTCCACTTCTAAGCTTGGTCCTCAATGTTTTGAGAGTTTGTATCAGTTTGGCTTTGCAAACTTGATAAACTAAGTGAAGATTTGTGAAGAAATCTTATAAAAATTTATACAATCAAAAGAAAGTAGAAGAAAAATGGAAGAAGATTTGTTGTTAGTGAGTATAAACTCACTTAGAAGTAGCTGAGACAAGCTCCAAGAATTTGCTTGAAGTAAGATTTGAGAGAGAATTTCGGGAGTTGAAGGTTTGAAATGAAGGAAATGAGCTGGTATTTTGTCAGTTTAGGACGAATGCGCGTTTGGGGCGACTGGGCCCACTCATGCGAGAGGGGCCAAGCCCATAAGTTCGGAATCCAAATTCGCGTGTTTGTCGGTTTTAAGCGTATAATTGCAATTTATAAGTGGAATGTATAAAGTAATGAACGAATTTGTATGTATAATAAGTATGAGGTTGCGTAAAAATGTATTTAAATGATCGATTGAATGAGAACACGTATGTATAAAATATGAATTTCGTTATGATCAAGGCTTCAAATTGCGAAATTGGGAGTGGATTACGAATATGATATGAAGGTAAGTTTACAAAGATAGAAATACGGGTAATCTTTCTAATTGAGGAAAGTTCCAAAAAGCGAGGCGTTACAGAAGGCGAGAGTGACAGTAATACTAGAGACTCCCATCTCTATGATTTATGAGACAAAGAGATGGATGCATTTTCGACAAACAATTAAAGATGCTCTGAGCCTTAACAGTAACACCAACCCCTATCCTTTCGACATCTATCTCATCTTGCTTTCTAATACACAATCAAATACATCACCAATCTCAATTTTCCAGACATCATTTAAGCAGTTCACAAACACTTGGAATACTATGCCGATTTAAATTAATCGTTAACTAATGAATAAACCATGCTTCATTCAATTATTCACATTGGAAAACATAATCTAATCCATTCAAACATTCTATCAAACACCTTGTGGGCATTCAAGAAGTAAGTCGATTTACCCATCTGACATCATTTAAGCATATAAAAAACACTTAAAAGACTATGTTAATATAAATTTGATATCAACTAATGTAATAAGCATGCTTCATTCAGTTATTAACAACCAAAATCCAGGTTTCTGAAAAAATAATGCGCAAATTCATTGAAACATTTCATCAAAAATTGGTGGGCATTTCCTGCTAGGGGGGGGGGGGGGGTGTTTGGCTGGGTTTTATGAAGTGTACTGCTAGTTTTCCAAGGGGTTTTGAACAGTCGTTAATATACAACCATACATATATTATTCATTGTAAGACCCTATTCACGATTTGACCCAAAACGACGCAGCGGAAAATGAACCATAAAATTTCTTTCTTTTAACTACTCTAACATACTTAAATACCGTTTAGGTCAACCCTTCAAACATAAATACATCATTCATCATTTATTTAGTGTAACTATGTTAACAAATGATTACAAACAACGTGACCGCTTTCCCGTACAATCCATGATCTTCAACTTGATCCTCGTTCACTTGTCCATCATGAATATCTGACTAACCTGCGGTCACCATATATAACCAACACGTTAGTACATGGTAACATCATATATAATTTAATACATATACTTAGAAGGCTATATCACATTCTAACTACGTAAGGTATTCCATTATAACATCCTCTCAATTTTATTTACTCGAGTCCGACATCAATTCCTCGAGAGTCCGGCGTTCCCATACCTGCATTCCATTTATTTCATTCTCAATAGTATCATGGTTAGGAGTACGTAATCTCAAACATATTGAAAACCCAAACCTTCACATATACGTATACCAGTGATCTACAATCACTAGATTACAACACGTGTATACACTTTCATATATCTAAGTACATTCATACGTATCCCATTCATATGTACGTACATACCAGTTCACACTACTTACACACGCTACAGTTCCATATCTACATACATACATACAAGTCACATTCACTTATTGTAAGTTGAGCCTTATCTACAAACATATCAACACAAATCAATGCAATTACAAACAAACATAACCGACTAACTTCCAACAAACATGATGAACATTCCATTAACATGATGAACATTTCAGTAACATAATGAACATTCCAGTAACATGATGAACATTCAGCAACATAATGAACATTCCATTAACATGATGAACATTCAGCAACATAATGAACATTCCATTAACACGATGAACATTCAGCAACATAATGAACATTCCATTAACAAGATGAACATTCAACAACATAATGAACATTCAATTAACACGATGAACATTCAGCAACATAATGAACATTCCATTAACACGATGAACATTCAGCAACATAATGAACATTCCATTAACATGATGAACATTCAGCAACATAATGAACATTCCATTAACACGATGAACATTCAGCAACATAATGAACATTCCATTAACAAGATGAACATTCAACAACATAATGAACATTCAATTAACACGATGAACATTCAGCAACATAATGAACATTCCATTAACACGATGAACATTCAGCAACATAATGAACATTCCATTAACACGATGAGACTATCATCTTAATTTACATTAAGGATAGACGAAGTTCATATGAACTTACTTTGGTACTTACCCTTACCCGTAAATTCTTACATGGTCCCCTATATACAACATACCAAACTTTATTTATAAATAAGAAGTGATTCCAGAAATCACTTACCTTAAGTGTCCGTATTCGCATCCGTTTCCTCGCCTCCTTTTGACCCGTTAGCCTTCCATGCTTCCATCCATCATGACATGATCCCTATACTTTCATGTCATCACATTCACATTCTTGTTAGCATACATGATTGTATATATTAACCATCATATCAACTTCATGTTCCACATTTGGCTTTCATTAGTCAATTCTAACAAGCATAAGGCATATTTCCACAAGTCAATCTTTTCAAACTCATATAATTCATCACGTCATCACATATAACACATATGGATATAACACGCATCATATGACTTTCTATAACATTACAATTGTGACAAAAGTCTAACATTGCTACTTATGCACAGTTGACTTTCAGAAAGTCAACGATTTATTTTATGAACTTTCGACTTAAACTCATACATCCATGTCATTATAGTAGACTATACTAATTACACTATATACATTTCATACTCACGATACAATAAGCATACAACCACATGATCATCTAGTTATATGCACACACCAAACATATTCAATTCCGTTCATTCTAGTAACATAATTCTACAACTAACAACATGACCTATGCTTAACAACCCAACATCATTCTAACTTCAACCTGTTCTAATGATCTCATATGCTTCACATTTAGTGTACTTTTACTTATCAATTTTGATTAAGCAATTATTCAAACATGTAGTAAACATCATACCACTCCAACATAGAGTACAATATTCTAATGCATGCTTTTACCAAATAACATGGCCAACCAAATCCGACATGAATTCCATCTAAAAATAGATTTCTCATGTTTATTTATCATCAAATACATCATATCCCCATGTTATACGATTTCATCAATTACTTGCATACCATTTCATCTATTAATCTCACCTAGGCATTTCATCAAACACTTGGTGCGCATACCACAATTTATGCATAATGTACAAGTGTTTTACGCATAACCTACTAGTAAACTTCACTGCTCATTCAATCGACTAATTCACATAATTCATTCATCCTACAACATATTAGTCTATCAATATTTTAGTACATAATCCTTCATTCATTAAAATTACTCAACTTATTCAACTACAAGATCATCATGCAACTTAAACAAGTGGGTTTCTCCTCAAATCTCCAATACATTCAGATTCAAGCATAAGACATCTCCTATATGGTGATTCTAACTTATATACAAGTTCAATTTCATAAGATTTCACAGATTGACTAAAACCCACTTCATCAATTATCATTAAAACACATAATTTGACTTACCTTATGTTCAATGTACATAGATTAACGAGGAACTAGGTTCATGCATTCGATTCTTGCTCCGTAACACCTTCAATTGCTGGATTTCTTGTGCCAGGTTGAAAGAGAAGGGTTTCTCCCTCTCCCGCCCTTCTCGTGACACACACCCACACCACCGTTTACTGAGTTTAATTCCTCATGTATTTATTTATCAAATTTACATATTCAGCCCTTAAGGTTATCTTTGTTGTCATGTTTGCATAAATGTTTCATTCTTTATAAACTTATATCATATTTATTAGACTTAACTAATTACATTAACTCTTAAACACCAAAATAATCTATTATAAATTTTGGGGTGTTACAAATCGACCCCCCTTAAAGGAGGTTTCATCCCCGAAACCTTTCTCATACTTACTTTTCTCTTTTCATTGTACTCATTCAAGGTGCATATTACGTGCTGGATACACTCGGGATCTTGGCTAAAGATTTCTTCCACAAACAACATAATTATATGCATTGTTCCTACCTTCTTGAATTAAGTAATTTGCTTTCACATACACGTAATTGATCGGAAATTTTATCCAGAGCTCTTATTAGTGTCATTACACTTAATAGTGCAGGTTTCTAGCACATTTCATTACTAACGGTTCATTCGTTATTCCATTGGTTGTACATCCTAAGTTTACGACTTGTTTCTACCTTTCTTAATTAAGCATAAAACTTTCTTACCTTTACTAATCATAACGAATCCATAAATTCCAATTTACTCACCAATCATACTCAATATTCTATTCTTGCGTTAGTCACATTAGTACTTGTCACGAGCTTACTAATGCATCTCACTATTAGTATTCCTTCTAATAATTTCATTAACACATGCAAATTTAAACCATAAACATACACATACTACTAACATTTAATCAAAGTTATCACAACAAAACCACTATGTCATACTCCTTTATTCATACTTATCTTAGAAGATAAACATCATTCTACGTTTGCTACCGCTAGATGATATTAAGTATACCCTTAGGTTAATTTCGATACATTTCACGCATCACTCACAATGCATACATGCGCATTACTCAACAACATTAAATCTGAGCTATAATTCATTCCTTTGTTGACCTTCACAAGTCAACATTCTACCTTATGCCATACTCAAATACCATCCTTTTGTATGGAAGCTATTATTCAAATTGAACTTCTTCTTAACAATCATAATTTAAACATGTTACTAACCTTGCATTCATTGCGTAGACTAACGATCCGCAAACCAGATCGGCCCGCTTCTTCACGAGTCCGTATCAAAACCGGATCGATCCCTTCATTCCATTTAATGAGCTTCTGCTCGTGCAGATCCTTTCACCAATTCAATTGGTTTCATCATATTAAGAGTTCTACCACTATCATCTACAAAATTGGCGGTTAGCAAATTTCATTCAAACATTCATTCTACTAGGTGATTATTTACCTAAAATTCTTCTACAAATTTCCTACGTATATACTATAATATATCACACATTCCTTTTCTTACATACAATTTTTTTTTTGTTATTTATTTCGCCAGCTTCTTGCAGTTTGACTTTTCAAGGCCAAACTGGCATTTCTTACTTATCGTAGATGTATTGAAGTACACGTTCGTACTTCTTTCCATTCATGCTTACTTGCAAAGACTTTATTATATCATTTCAGTATTTCTTGCAAAAACATACCCTTACCGTCCATACTTAAGTTATTTGTCTAGGTCGTAGTCGTCATTCATCCCGACTCCCAAGAGTCAATTAATAATATGTCTAACACATAACTTATTTCTTCCGTCTAAAGTTTCTTACTACTACAATGGTTTTTATCAGTTTTATCTTCTAACTACTTCATGCTATCTTACTATTACTTGCTTAATAACTTGTCAACTTACTTTGTCTGACTTTTCAAAAGTCCAATTGTAATTACATTCTGATCTACATTCACCAATTACCCAATTCTAACACACCCCTCTCTAGTCGAGCAATAAGCTCCTATTAAATGCATAACCTTTTTACATACCTGACGCAAGTCAAAATCCATTAACTCGTTATCCATACCTTGCTTGACTATTTCCTTCCAGTTTGTGACAGTAACATTACCGTACATCATGCTCACCTACCATTAAATAACTTGACCATTTCAAACATTAAATACCGGGTTCAAATGGCAGTCACCATTTGACCCGCATAACTCATTTATCCTTACAACCATTCTTGTATACAGTACACGAGCATAATTAAATTCATATATTTCCATATATATATATAATATATGTTCAAAACATTACTTGAATAATATCCGCTTCTTAAAGAATATTTACTCGTTCGATCTATAATTACTTTAAATTTTGAGCCTTTGTCATTCATTCTTACTTATTTGATTCATGCCTATTTACGAATTTTAAACTTTTTCATTCTATCATTCATTCCCTTCTATGTTTCGAATCCGTCTCGCGGTTTCTAACATATCATTCATATCTTTCATTCCTTTCATGTTTCGAATCCGTTTCACGGATTCTAACTTATCATTCATACTTCTCATGTGTATTTGGTACTTTCAAAACCCTGAAAGTCTTACATTTCCCTTCACCCTCACGTCCACCTACTACCTAATTCTAACAGACATACCTGTAATAATTATTACGGTCTCACGAACGTCATATGTTTCTTGTGTACTGGCCAGGTACACAATCCACATACTAGTTTCGTGTCTTCGTGTAATCATCACCTTATGTCCGAAGAATTAGGTTTCGGCACGTGTAACATTTTCAAAAATTCATTACCATTCTATTATTATATTCCTTTTTGAAATTTTCCTTCACTTGATAGATTTTACCGTTACATGCACCCACAGGTTAAATTTACGTACCTGGGGTCAATTTTTCTTATCACATGCCTTAATGCCGGTCCTAGACCGCATTCACGGATCATCCTCTCCAAGCAATTATGCTTACCTTACACATAACATACTATTAGTTTTCTTCAAATACATACTTACCTTTGCTTCTACCCTTAGATCTTGATCGAGTGTCGGATTGTACGGGTTCCTTGTCACAAGAGCACACAGGTTTGAGTCCAAGTATTTACCTCCTCATACTTGATTTCCCTCAAATCAGGGCTCTGATACCAACTTGTAAGACCCTATTCATGATTTGACCCAAAACGACACAGCGGAAAATGAACCGTAAAATTTCTTTCTTTTAACTACTCTAACATACTTAAATACTGTTTAGGTCAACCCTTCTAACATAAATACATCATTCATCAATTATTTAATGTAACTATGTTAACAAATGATTACAAACAACATGACCGCTTTCCCGTACAATCCATGATCTTCAATTTGATCCTCGTTCACTTGTCCATCATGAATATCTGACTAACCTGCGGTCACCATATATAACCAACACGTTAGTACATGGTAACATCATATATAATTTAATACATATACTTAAAAGGCTATATCACATTCTAACTACATAAGGTATTCCATTATAACATCCTCTCAATTTTATTTACTCGAGTCCGACATCAATTCCTCGAGAGTCCGGCGTTCCCATACCTGCACTCCATTTATTTCATTCTCGATAGTAACATGGTTAGGAGTACGTAATCTCAAACATATTGAAAACCCAAACCTTCACATATACGTATACCAGTGATCTACAATCATTAGATTACAACACGTGTATACACTTTCATATATCTAAGTACATTCATAAGTATCCCATTCATATGTACGTACATACAAGTTCACACTACTTACACATGCTACAGTTCCATATCTACATACATACATACAAGTCACATTCACTTATTGTAAGTTGAGCCTTATCTACAAACATATCAACACAAATCAATGCAATTACAAACAAACATAACCGACTAACTTCCAACAAACATGATGAACATTCCATTAACATGATGAACATTTCAGTAACATAATGAACATTCCAGTAACATGATGAACATTCAACAACATAATGAACATTCCATTAACACGATGAACATTCAGCAACATAATGAACATTCCATTAACACGGTGAACATTCAGCAACATAATGAACATTCCATTAACATGATGAACATTCAGCAACATAATGAACATTCCATTAACACGATGAACATTCAGCAACATAATGAACATTCCACTAACACGATGAACATTCAGCAACATAATGAACATTCCTTTAACACGATGAACATTCAGCAACATAATGAACATTCCATTAACACGATGAACATTCAGCAACATAATGGACATTCCATTAACACGATGAGACTATCATCTTAATTTACATTAAGGATAGACGAAGTTCATATGAACTTACCTTGGTACTTACCCTTACCCGTAAATTCTTACATGGTCCCCTATATACAACATACCAAACTTTATTTATAAATAATAAGTGATTCCGGAAATCACTTACCTTAAGTGTCCGTATTCGCATCCGTTTCCTCGCCTCCTTTTGACCTGTTAGCCTTCCATGCTTCCATCCATCTTGACATGATCCCTATACTTTCATGTCATCGCATACACATTCTTGTTAGCATACATGATTGTACATATTAACGATAATATCAACTTCATGTTTCACATTCGACTTTCATTAGTCAATTCTAACAAGCATAAGGCATATTTCCACAAGTCAATCTTTCCAAACTCATATAATTCATCACGTCATCACATATAACACATATGGATATAACACGCATCATATGACTTTCTATAACATTACAATTGTGACAAAAGTCTAACATTGCTACTTATGCACAGTTGACTTTCAGAAAGTCAACGATTTATTTTATGAACTTTCGACTTAAACTCATACATCCATGTCATTATAGTAGACTATACTAATTACATTATATACATTTCATACTCACGATGCAATAAGCATACAACCACATGATCATCTAGTTATATGCACACACCAAACATATTCAATTTCGTTCATTCTAGTAACATAATTCTACAACTAACACCATGACCTATGCTTAACAACCCAACATCATTCTAACCCCTTCAACCTGTTCTAATGATCTCATATGCTTCACATTTAGTGTACTTTTACTTATCAATTTTGATTAAGCAATTATTCAATCATGTAGTAAACATCATACCACTCCAACATAGAGTACAATATTCTAATGCATACTTTTAGCAAATAACATGGCCAACCAAATCCTACATGAATTCCATCTTAAAATAGATTTCTCATGTTTAATTATCGTCAAATACATCATATCCGTATATTATACGATTTCATCCATTACTTGCATACCATTTCATCTATTAATCTCACCTAGGCATTTCATCAAACACTTGGTGTGCATACCACAATTTATGCATAATGTACAAGTGTTTTATGCATAACCTACTAGTAAACTTCACTACTCATTCAATCGACTAATTCACATAATTCATTCATCCTACAACATATTAGTCTATCAATATTTTAGTACATAATCATTCATTCATTAAAATTACTCAACTTATTCAACTACAAGATCATCATGCAACTTGAACAAGTGGGTTTCTCCTCAAATCTCCAATACATTCAGATTCAAGCATAAGATATCTTCTATATGGTGATTCTAACTTATATACAAGTTCAATTTCATAAGATTTCACGGATTGACTAAAACCCACTTCATCAACTATCATTAAAACACATAATTTGACTTACCTTATGTTCAATGTACATATATTAAAGAGGAACTAGGTTTATGCATTCGATTCTTGCTCCATAACACCTTCAATTGCTGGATTTCTTGTGCTAGGTTGAAAGAGAAGGGTTTCTCCCTCTCCTGCCCTTCTCGTGACACACACCCACACCACCATTTACTGAGTTTTAATTCCTCGTGTATTTATTTATCAAATTTACATATTCATCCCTTAAGGTTATCTTTGTTGTCATGTTTGCATAAATGTTTCATTCTTTATAAACTTATATCATATTTATTAGACTTAACTAATTACATTAACTCTTAAACACCAAAATAATCTATTATAAATTTTGGGGTGTTACATTCATATTGGTAGACATGAATAACGTCATCAACAATTCAGCAGACAACTATTTTCCCCAATAATAACCCTTATATATGAAACGAAAACAAATGAATAGAGATAAAACCAACATGTAGGTCCCTAGATGAGGATCTAGTAACCGTATCCTTGTTACCGAACACACCCGCAAGTGCGGAATCTAAGCGGGTATGCAACCAAGCCAAAGAACCCGAGAATACAAGACAAAGATTCAACGTTAAAGCTCAAAGTGTATTTAACCAAAAGAGTTTGTTTACAAAGATGGTACAAGATAATGCCCTAACAAACTCACTGTGTGCTCTCACACTATATTCTCTTTATTTTCTCTGTATCTGTTTGTTACAAGCTGCCTTTATATAAAAAAACTTATCCACTCCTCCACGAAGAATAGCTGGGCCCAACATGAAAGTCCTACGAACACTTGATCAGCCCACGAAGAATGGACATCCACGAAGAATAGATGATTCTTCGTGGAGAGTCTTCGCCGAAGGATTCTTCAGTTACACAAGGGTCTTCGACTGCATATTCTTCGTCGCTTTGATTCTTCTCCTCTGTGATTCTTCGTCTCTTTGATTCTTCGACAGAGGAGGATCTTCGTAGGATGATTCTTTGTTGAGGCTACATGTAGACACATGCTTGCAGATATGATACAAACAGCAGCAACAGATCAGCAGCATGACAGTCTGCAATCATGCATATGAAATGCAGAACATGCAGATACAAACAGACTCGCAGATCGATTCGTAACTAACAACAAACAATGTCATGAATTATCCAAAACTCGATGGAGGATATCGAGTTTCGGTCTTTATCTCGTATCGTAGACGAACCGAATGAGTCGTATCCACAAAATGTGCATCAACAAACTCCCCCTTGGATGCTGCTCGTGATGGTTCATCTTCACATTGTCGTCGGATCTTCAGATGTCTTCACTTAGCACTGTCAGGAGGTGTATCAGCAAGTTCCCCCTTGAACGTTGCTCGTCAAGCATTGATCTTTGAATTTTAGATCATTGCGATGTTGAGAAGTGGTTAGAGGCAATTTGATTATCTTGATCCAATGATTGCATTCATGTCGTGTCTTCATTCTAAGCTTGTCATCAAACGGGTTCTCTTCGCCTTTAGCTGGTTCGAAATGTCGCATCTGCACATACAAGAAAGCTAAACACGTAATGAGAACAACCGCTTGGACTATAGTTAACATAAACAAACGACGCACATGTGACCAACTCTCAATCAACTACCGACCGACAATAGTTTGAAAGTTGTAAAATTTGATCAGTTTAGATTTTAACTTTCAACACTTGCTAAAATTTCGACTGTTTATGAAGATGCAGTTGTTTTAGGTTTCTATCAGGTTTCAGGTGGAAAAGACTCGAGATCCAACATCGGGCAATCAAAAATAAGATAGAAATAAAATCTTTTTGGTTTTTATAAAGTTTATATTAAAACACACCTAAAATCTTTTTGGTATTTTGAATATTTCAAAAGTAAAGACGGAAAGCAGCAAATAAATATATACAGAAATGCAGAAACGGAAAGCAGTAAATAAATATTTACAGACATTCTTTTTGCGAGTTTCGAGGGTAAGAGAATCATATCAGTGTACGGTCACGCCAAAACGCTCTTGTTGTTCAATTAGTTAACATTTAGATAAGCATCCTATAACGATTATCGGTATTGTTGTCCACTTAAGCTCAACTTATCAGATGTACTCGCGGTTAGGGGATACGTTAAGGTATGAATTATACTTACCGACCGGTGTTCATCCACACATGACACATTCCCGTATCAAGGTATGCACAAGAGTTCATCTTACTGGTGAGTATACCATTTATCATTTGTTTTCAACGTATATGATGTGAGATACTCACTTATTTTTTGGATGAATACAACCCTTATGTGATAAAATCACTTATTGATGAGGAACTTGATATTTGATGCATGCAGGGCACAAGAGCAAGTCCGTGAACAGGTTAGTACCATCGTACCGACAAAGAGACGAACTTGACTCCCGCAAAAACCTATGATATATTATCACTTATTGATAGGGACATGTGATTGTTTATCACTTATTAAGGTCGTATGCATCATGTATTATATACATGTTTGTATGATATGTACACATATGTATGGTATCATGGAACTTCTAGACTTGCGTCCCCATTGTTTTCGGTAAAAGAGACAACCATGCTACCCAGATGATAAACAGCATAAAGACCACGTATCTCAGAACCTCGGCAATCTATCAAATGAAATTTCGGTACCAAGACCATATGCCAATGAGCAGTTCCCACACAGTCTTCATTTGATTTAGGTTTATATCACCCTGCACACTTTAAAATGATTGTGAGCCTACCGATACATCTTATATAGAGCTGCTTATCGTTTTTCATTTTAGGTTTAAAGAGGTTTCGACAGACCACTGATGTACTATCATTTTCTCTTTTGCTCACCAGGAAACTCATTTTTGATTTTCTATTGTTTTTGTGTTTTTGAAATTTTTTGATGTTTTTGTATTTTTGAAAATTTTCAATGTTTTTGTATTTTTCGAATTTACTCCCCCTAAAATGCAAAAAGTATGAGAAATTAAGAAAAAAACAAATTAATATTTATAAAAATGATTTTTCGATGTTGGTTTTACTCTGGCTTGACCTTAATGCCGTTTACCATTAGTAAATAGTCTAATCGTGATTTGTCAAATGCTTTGGTAAAAAGGTCGGCACGTTGGTCATCGGTGTGGACCTTAACAACATCGATAAGTCTTTTATCAAAACAATCACGTATGAAGTGATATTTGATTTTGATGTGTTTTGTCTTTGAATGCTGCACAGGATTTCTAGTGATCTGTAAGGCAACAGATTATCAATGAAAACAGGAGTAGATAGGAATTCAAAACCGTAGTCGCGCATTTGTTGTTGTATCCACAGGACTTGGGAGCAACAACTTGAGGCAGAAATGTATTCAGTTTCACATGTTGATGTAGCAACACAAGTCTGCTTCTTGCACTGCCATGTGACTAGGCGATTTCCTAAAAACTGACATCCAGCCATTGTGGATTTGCCGTCGATTTTGGAGCCACCAAAATCAGAGTCACTGAACGCGACCAAGGCAAAGCTCTTATCCCCAGGGTACCAAAGACCGGTGTCTGGGCAACCCTTCAAATAGCAGAAAATCCTTTTTACAGCTGCTAGATGTGAGGCCTTCGGGTTGGCTTGATAACGAGCGAGCAGGCACGTAGGATACATTATGTCGGGCCTCGAGGCTGTGAGATACATAAGAGATCCGATCATTGCGTGATAAAATGAAGAGTTAACGCTTTCACCCTTCATGTCCGGAGTAATCCCGTGATTCTGCGGAAGTGGGGTACTGATAGGTGTCGCTTCGGACATCTGGAACCGGCTCAAGATGTCACCGACATATTTAGTCTGATGGATGAATATCTCAGACTCTTGTTTGTTGAACTTGTAGGTCCAAAAAGAAGTTCATTTCCCCCATGGCGCTCATTTTGAATTTCTCCTGCATAACATGCTCGAAGTCCCTACACAAAACGTTGTTAGTTGAACCAAAAATAATATCATCTACATATACCTGAACCAACAGAAGATCCCCATCTTTTCCAATGATGAAGAGCGTGCAATTGATAAGACCCCGACGAAAACCATTCTCCAGCAGATAGTTAGATAAGGTTGTGTACCAAGCTCTCGGTGCTTGATGTAATCCGTAGAGAGCTTTGTTGAGCAACCAAACCCGATCAGGATGAATAGGATCTTCAAAACCCGGAGGCTGTTTGACATACACCTTTCTTCGACCACACCATCTAAGAATGCACTTTTCATGCCCATTTGGTAAACCTTGAATCCTTTGAAGGAAGCATAGGCTAGAAAGATCCGAATTGCTTCAAGACGTGCAACTGGTGCATAAACTTCGTTGTAGTCTATCCCTTTAACCTGACGAAAACCTTGAACGGCTAATCTTGCCTTGTTTCGAACGACTACTCCACTGTCATCCTTCTTGCATTTGAAAACCCAACGGGTGCCAATCTTCTTGTAGTTCTCAGATTTTTCAACCAATTTCCAGACACCAAGATTCTAGAATTGTTGCAGTTCCTCCTGCATAGCTTCCACCCAAGAATTATCCTTTAACACTTCTTTCCAAGACCTTGGTTCTTCTTGTGAGACATAAGACGCGAAGGACCAATCATTCTGCAAACCCGATTCTCTAATCACTGCATACAAGCCAACATTGTTGTTGTTTCTCAACTGGTTCCTTTGCACGCCACGATGAACATTACCAATGATGTTTTGTTGAGGATGGGTATTATGGATCCTGGTTTCCGGATTATCTGGAACTGGAATATTTATACCCAGATTGTTGAAGTTGAGATCAACAACCAAATATATACCCTAAACTGGCGAAGAGGATGATGCAGTAGCTTCAGCAGTTTTAGTGCACTCCTCAGGGGGCGTAGCCTCAGAAGTACCATGCACAACTGTTGCAGGAGCTTCTTGGTCTGCATCGAGAAATTCATCATCCTCTGAAGATTCGTTCAGTTCAGTAGCATTGTGAAAATCCTCATTCTCGAGAGCATTATTGTTAACTGATGATGATTCTTGATTGTTGACAATAATTGGACGAAACAACGGTGAATCTGTTGCGTTGTCACTCTCGAAAAACATCTGTGCCATAGCATCTACTACTTCTTCTTCAATATTGATCGAATTGAAAAAGTCATCATACTCAAACATCCATGGCTGACCTGGACATCTGACTGGCAAGGTGTGCTTCTGTACTCTGACTTCAGACCATTCCTCGATCCTTTTAGTTTCGAGATTCCAAACTCTTAAATTTGGGGTGGCATACCCAAGAAAGTATCCCTCAATTGCTTTCGCCCTAAACTTTCCATCCTGATCGATCATAGTGCAAGGAGCCCCAAACGGTTCATGAAATTCTAAATCTGGTTTTCGTTTATGAATAAGCTTGAAGCAGGCCTTGTTGTGTTTGTAAGGACTCGATTCAAGGTGTAGCATGCAGAGGCCACAACTTCACTCTAGAATGGGATGAGAAACTGTGATATACCAACATAGTCCTTGCAGTTTCGATCAATGTTCTGTTCTTACGCTCAGCGATGCCATTTTGTTGAGGAGTGTATCTGTGACACCTGTGTTTGTAATCATTGTAAACAGTTCAGTTATCAATAAAACAAAGTTATTTGATCCCAATGTTTGTTTGTTTATGTTTGACATTTTACATGTTTTGGTTTTTATTCAATTTCAAACTCTACATCGCTTTCTGGAGAGTTATACGCAAACCGGTGCGTAAATGTAATCAGTTTAACGTGAAAAATACTCCGGAAAATCAACATATACTTAACATACCTAAAAAAAAACCCTTACATAACTTAGAAATAAGTTTTGAAGGCTTTGGTATGGCAAAATCAAGTTATTTCGCTTACAAGGGCTAAATTTGACAAACTGCGAAAGTATGACGATTCGTACTAGAACAGACATTCCGGAACATGACCATAAGTTAAACATACCATAAATATCCTTTACATAGCTTAGAGATAGGCTTTAAGGGGTTCGGTGTGCTAAAATAAACTTTTGGGTCATTCAGGGACTAAAAGCGTCAAAAAGTGCATAAGTTTGCACTTTCGCGCATAACTTACGTTCTGGATACATCCGGACATCCAAAAATTTATGTAAGTACTAAAATATTTAATTTTAGTGTTTGGCATGAGAAAAATCCATTCGTTACGCAATTTGGATCGTTTTTCTCGCTTATGCGCATCCCGTCGTAATTAAGCGAACATCGCGATCGTACGACCAAACGAACTGACATCCGGCATATTTTTGAGCATGTTTCAAGTCCACAATGTTTAGGAATTATTTTAGGGCCTTAAAGTTGGCTTGACGGGCCTTAGAAGTGTCGGAAATGAGCTTAAACATCAACAGGGACCAAAACTGACAATTCTGCAAAGTTGCTGGCTTACGGACCGTAAGCCATCACCCTTACGGTCCGTAAGGTATCCCCAGATCAGCAGATTCAGTTTAAATAGCTATTAATAGCTGTTACCCAATCCTAATCCCTTTTGCACTTGCCTCTTCCTGATAATGGGGGGCCAATTTGAGTTACCTTAGTGTTGCAACAAGTGTAGGGACAAGATCAAAGCACGTTATTCGATAAACGATCTTAACGGTTCCAACATTCCTATAAATACCCAACCCTTTCACTTGCAAAACCCACTTGAATTCTTGAGAGTTCTCTAAGTTGAAGTGAGACCACTTCATACCTGAGAATACTTGAGAAATCAAAGCTTTCGGGGACCCGTTGTAAGTGTTCTTTCGTTCTTTTTATTCTTTTAGCGTTAAAGTCAAACTTTGTTTGACTTTCTGCATTGACCAGTTTATGGTCAATGAGAAGTTCGTTTGAACTTCATAACGTGAGCGTAATCACGATGGTTATAGTCCCTAGTGACTATACCTACTGATTACCATGTTATCTAGGCTCAGTGACGAGTCGTAGTTTCGGCCAAAACGCGCATTCTTGCGTATTTTGTAACCAAACTACTCTTGGGTATCAAAACCATTTGTTTTGATACCAAACCTACTTTTCTAAACTTAGTTAAGCATGTTTTAACATGCTTAGCTCGTCACTTTTAGTTTTGTGCTTGTCTAGGGTCGTAAAGGTAAGCGATCTAATCAATCGCTTATATTTTCGAACCCGACCCGTTTGGTCGATCATTAGGATCCGACCAAACACATTAGGTGACCATAGTTGTATAGGGAATAACCTTCCGAGGTTATACCTTATGGTCACAACGTTTGAGTAGTTGTATGATAGGTAGTATATATGCCTTTGGTAAATTACCAAAATACCCTTTTTACGCCAAAATTCATTTTAAGCATATGTAACATAACTTTTGGTATCTAAACTGATTTGGTAACAATATTAGACATGTTAAGGCATATTTTACTTATCATAAGACTAGTTAGGCATTCCGAACGTGTTTCACGCGAACGACGCGTTAAAGTAGCATAAGCTACCTAAACGGGTCGTAATGGGTCGTATGCACTTAGGTTAGGTTTCATTTTATAATGTAGGCTTTGTCGAACCATACTACATGAGTTCTTATACTCATTTGGTTTACGAACCCTCATTCCTCCTCCGATTTAGGTCCGGTTTATTAACATAGTTACCTATATTAGGTGCCGTTTAATTTCCGTGATCTCTAGCATTGTTTGGTTGTTACACAAGGACTTCAAAGCAATCTCAAGTGAGTACATAGACCCCTCATTTACTGTTTTCAAACTGTTTTGGGGTGAAACACATGTGCCTACTTGTTACTTTCGTGCCTTTCATGTTTTTACATCATATGCTTGTTATGTTCATTAGTACAATTATAGTACATGATTTCATTATGTTTCTGCTATGTATGCCCATTTAGTGCATACTTAGTGCATTATTTTACATCACATCACATGCTATGTATGTTCATTTGTTTCATACTTAGTACATTTGTTATTCATCACATGCTTACATTTTGATATGACATTTGGTTTGTTCAAATGGGACAATACACATTCATTAACATTGATCACGCCATCCGTTAGTAGGTAGTGGTACCATAGGAATTGATTTATACATGAACAATTTACATTGATATACACATTTGGTGATTTACATTAGACATGGACATTTTGATATGGTTTACACAATAACACTTGACAATTGATTTATACATGAACAATTTACATTGGTGGTTGGTTTGGGTAAATTATTTGAGTAACGAGGCGTGTGTAATATGATACAAGCATGGTGGATACGCCGCTGGTACTTCCTGTATATAAGTGCTTGTATAATATTACATGTCGTAGCGTTATTTAAATCATTTCAGTATAGACATATTACATTTTACACAAATAACATATTTTTCAAGACATTGTTTTACAAAAACGGTTTAATTTATACAACTCATTTTACTTGGTTATTTCATTAACCATACACCTTTCATTTATATAATCTGATTTCTTATCAAGTTTTCATATGATTTATAAAAGAAAACACTTAACAAGATTCATGACTAATTTTTATTAAACCTTTCTTTTAAAACCCAAGTCATGAATCCTATTTTCACAAAACCTATGTATCTCACAGGCATTTTTATGCTGACGTACCTATTTTCACATGTGTTTCAGGAGCAGGTGCGTAGGTTTGATCAGGATACACTAGGGTGGACTCGGGCCTTAGTGACATAAAAGAAGCAAGATTAGTTTAGTTAATGTTGTGTACTTTGTTTTCCTTCGTTTAAAAGACAATGTAACTCGATTGTTTGATAAATAAAATATAACTTTGTATGCCATGGTTGTGAAACAATAATTCTGTTACAACACTCCCCGACATTTCCGCCACGATTTGATGTTTTACGTGGTCGGGCTGTGACAGAAAAGTTGGTATCAGAGCCAATGGTTATAGGGAATTAGTTATTAGTAATGCTTTGACCTAGACTATAACCTTTCTAGGACCCTAACACAAGTTATCTTGTGTTTAGATTTTAAAACACGCACATCACCTATCCTTAGGTGATTATCAAAACAAGAACCCAATTTTCCGAGATGATTTTTGAAAATCAATCATCTGTTTTTAAATGATTTATTACAAGGTTTTGAACCCTCTGTTATAAGGTTTTGAACCCCTTTGAATTTTCAAAATCTCGTCAAAGTTTTGGGTCTTAAATAGTGTGAATACGTGCGAACTGGAAGGGTAAATGCCTGTACCCTGGGTTTTCTGTCTAAGGCTAGAGTGTTCGTACAAATCCACATAATCGGACCAGTCACTCATACCTGGGAACTCTTGGGGTGAGTGTTCACTTATAGGCGAGCATGTCTTCGCGATACATTATTTTTGACCCATTTACTTTGATTAGCCACTGTGTGTTGTTTGTTTGCTTTGTGATAACGAACAAATGACCACCATCTTTGCTGTTGTCAATTTTTGTACCATCTCATTCTTTTCATCCAATCATCTCACTCGTTCCCTTTCATGTTTTCCTCTTTTAGAATGCCTCCTCGACGCGAGAATCAGATAGCTAATGCCGAACTGGCAGAAATTATCGCACAGCAAATGGCTGCTGCGTTCCCAAATCTTATTGCTCAATGGAACCAAGCGAACAACAACAATCATGCTCCATGCAATTTCAAGAGTTTCAATTCGGCTAAGCCACTCAAGTTTAGTGGTACTGAAGGAGCAACTGGGCTCCTACAATGGTTCAAGAGCATTGAGAATACTTTCCGTCACATTCAGTGTCCTGAAAATCGCAAGGTCGAGTTTTCTTCGAGTGTGTTTCAGAAGAGGGCTCTTACATGGTGGAACGGGGTTATGAGAGACCGTGGTGCAGAAGTTGCTCTAGCACAAACATGGGCTGAACTTAGAGCTCTTATGATGAGGGAGTTTTGCCCTCGTCATGAACTGCGAGCTTTGGAGAGAGAGTTTGATGACTTAAAACATGACAGTGGCGAGCACAGGGCGTATACTGATAGGTATGAGGAGTTGAGTCTGCTTTGCCCAACAATGGTCACCCCACTCGACAAGGCTATCGAAAGGTACATCGATGGTCTACCTGACTCAGTACAAGACATCATTACTGGTAGTAACCCTACCACACTCCGTCAGGCAATCGAGTTAGCAGCGACATTGACTGAGTCGCAGGTTCGAAAGGGAAAGCTGCATAAAAAGGGTGACAAAGGTAAGAAACAGGCGTCTGACAAAGAGGATGACAAGAAGGGTAAGAACAAGAAGGGTAAGGAATATGGTTCTTCGAAAGGGTCAAGGAAGCGTAAGGCTTCCCAAAATTTTGCTGTCACTGCCCAAGTTAACCAGGCAGCTCCCAACCAACTCGCACAGCCTCCAGCGAAGAAGCGTTATGCAGGGAATGCACCTTTGTGCAATAGATGCAACAGTCACCATCAGTCGCAACTTCCGTGCCATTTCTGTACTAACTGTGGGAAGTCAGGTCATCTTGCTGATGTTTGTCGTTTTGCTCAAAATCAGGCAATTCAGAACCCGGCTCAACGAGTTGCTCAGCCTCCTGCTCAGCAACAGGGTCAAGCTGCACGACCACACTACCCGCCAGGTTCTTGTTACAACTGTGGGGACCTGACCCACTACCGTAATCAATGTCCAAGATTGGTGAATGCAAATCAAAATCAGAATCAGGCCCAGGCTCGAGGTCGAGTCTTCAACATGAATGCACAAGAGGCACAAGCAGACAATGAAGTGGTGAACGGTACGTTCTTTATTAATAATCAGCCTGCATCTGTTCTTTTTGATTCGGGTGCCGATAAGAGTTTTGTGTCATTATCTTTTGAGCCATTGCTTCGCCTGTCTAGAACGAAACTAGGTAAGCCTTTGACAGTAGAAGTTGCTAGTGGTGAACCCATTGTTCTTGATTCTGTTCTTCGCAACTGCCAGTTGAACCTTAACGACCATCTTTTTCCTATTGACCTCACGCCTATGCAACTTGGAAGCTTCGACGTTATTGTGGGTATGGATTGGTTAGCCAAGCATCGCGCAGAGGTAGTTTGTTTTGAGAAGATTGTTCGTGTGCCGCTCTCGACAGGTGAGGTCCTACAGGTTCGTGGTGAGAAACCAGCTGGTGGTCTCAAACTCATGTCCTGTTTTAAAGCTCGAAAGTATCTACGAAAGAACTATGTGGCCTTTTTGGCACATGTTGTAGCAGATAAGGGCAAAGGTAAGTCTATTCAAGATATCCCTGTTGTTCGGGATTATCCTGAAGTGTTTCCTGAAGAGTTACCTGGTCTGCCCCCAGCACGTCAAGTCGAGTTCCGTATTGATCTCATACCAGGCGCAAATCCTATTGCCAGATCTCCATATCGTCTTGCACCGTCTGAGATGCAAGAGTTGTCTAAGCAGCTTCAGGAACTCTCCGACAAAGGTTTTATTCGTCCTAGCTTTTCACCTTGGGGTGCTCCCGTTCTTTTTGTCAAGAAGAAGGATGGATCTTTTAGGATGTATATCGATTATCGTGAGCTTAACAAGCTTACCATCAAGAATCGATATCCCCTACCTCGCATCGATGATCTCTTTGATCAGTTACAGGGCGCTTCTTATTTTTCAAAGATTGATCTGCGATCTGGGTATCATCAACTTCGTGTGCATGAAGAAGATATTCCCAAGACAGCGTTCCGCACTCGTTATGGGCATTATGAGTTCACAGTCATGCCATTCGGTTTGACTAATGCTCCTGCTGTTTTTATGGACTTAATGAATTGGGTCTGCAAGCCTTATTTGGATCAGTTCGTCATTGTTTTTATTGATGACATCTTGATATACTCTAAGACGCGAGCTGATCACGAGCAACATCTTCGTCTTACTTTGGAACTCCTAAAGAAAGAGCAACTTTTCGCCAAATTCTCCAAGTGTGAATTCTGGCTTAAAGAAGTTCAATTTTTAGGACATATTGTCAACGAACAAAGTATTCATGTAGATCCCTCCAAGATCAGTGCGATTAAGGATTGGGATACGCCTACTACTCCTACTGAAGTTCGTTCTTTTCTTGGTCTGGCGGGTTATTATAGCCGCTTCATTGAAAACTTCTCGAAGATTGCAGTTCCCTTAACTGCTCTAACTCAGAAAGACAAACCCTTTGATTGGGGATTCAAACAAGAGGAAGCTTTTCAAAACTTGAAGCAAAAGCTTTGTGACGCGCCTGTTCTGACTTTGCCTGAGGGCAATGATGATTTCGTCGTTTATTGCGATACATCTAAATTGGGTCTTGGCTGTGTTCTGATGCAAAGGAACAAAGTCATAGCCTATGCATCGAGGCAGTTGAAGATACATGAGAAAAACTACACCACTCATGATCTTGAGTTAGGTGCAGTTGTCTTCGCTCTTAAGATCTTGAGACACTATTTGTACGGAACAAAATGTGTGGTTTTCACAGACCACAAAAGTCTTCAGCATATCTTCAATCAGAAAGAACTCAACATGAGGCAACGACGTTGGGTGGAGCTTCTAAACGACTATGACTGCGAAATTCGCTACCATCCTGGTAAGGCGAATGTCGTGGCCGATGCTTTGAGTCGCAAGGAACGTACCAAGCTTCATTGTGTCCGTGTTCAGTCTGATATTCAAGCTCGATCCGATATCCAAGCCCGCATTTCTCAGGCTCAACACACTTGTGTTTCACAAGGTTTGATGGATAAGGAATTTCCCTATCACATAACTCCTGATCTTGAACTGAAGGACAATGGATCGTATTACTTCATAGACCGTTTGTGGGTCCCAAGCCAAGATGATCTTCGTACCTTGCTTATGGATGAAGCCCATAAGTCTCGTTATTCTATTCATCCTGGCTCAGATAAGATGTATAAGGATCTTCGTATTCATTATTGGTGGCCTGGTATGAAGAAAGACATTGCCTTATATGTATCAAAATGCCTTACTTGTCTTAAAGTTAAGGTTGAACATCAACGTCCTTCGGGTTTATTGGAGCAACCAGAAATCCCAGTTTGGAAATGGGAAAACATCGCTATGGATCTTGTTACCAAACTTCCACGCACAAAGAAAGGTCATGATGCCATCTGGGTAGTTGTTGATCGTCTTACTAAGTCAGCGCATTTCTTGCCAATCCGTGAGGATTTTTCTGCTGACAAACTTGCTAAGATCTATGTGGATGAAATAGTATCTCGACATGGTGTTCCTTTGAACATCATTTCTGACAGAGATGCTAGCTTCACTTCTCATTTTTGGAGAACCATGCAATCTGCTATGGGGACCCAACTTAATCTGAGCACAGCTTATCATCCGCAAACGGATGGTCAATCTGAAAGAACAATCCAGACTCTGGAGGATATGCTTAGTGCTTGTGTGATCGATTTTGGTGGTAGTTGGGATTCACATCTCCCGTTAATTGAATTCTCCTACAACAACAGTTATCACTCCAACATCAACATGGCTCCTTTCGAGGCTCTCTATGGTCGAAAATGTCGTTCACCAGTCTGCTGGAATGAGATCGGTGAGGCTCAGCTTACTGGACCTGCCCTCATTTTATAGACAACTGATAAGGTTAAGAAAGTTCGTGATAACCTTCAGGCAGCTAGATGCCGTTAAAAGAGTTACGCGGACCTAAAACGCAAGCCCTTGGAATTTCAAGTCGGTGATCGTGTATTACTTAAGGTCTCACCTTGGAAAGGTGTGATCAGATTTGGAAAGAAAGGAAAACTTGCACCTAGATACGTTGGACCATTCAAGATCGTTGAAAGAATCGGTAAGGTAGCCTACAGACTTGAGTTACCTCCTGAACTTGGAAATGTTCATCCAACCTTTCACGTGTCCAATCTCAAGAGGTGTTTAGCTGATGAGAACCTCCACATACCGCTTGACGAAATTCGTGTTAATAAAACACTGAAATTTGTTGAGAAACCAGTGGAAATCATGGAACGTGAAGTCAAGTGGCTTAAACGCAAGCGCATTCCTTTGGTCAAAGTTCGCTGGGAATCTAAACGTGGACCCGAGTTTACTTGGGAACGTGAAGATCAAATGAACGCGAAGTATCCGCATCTATTTTCACGAGTTTCCTCTAAATAAATTTCGGGACGAAATTTCCACAAGTAGGGGAGACTGTGACACCTGTGTTTGTAATCATTGTAAACAGTTCAGTTATCAATAAAACAAAGTTATTTGATCCCAATGTTTGTTTGTTTATGTTTGACATTTTACATGTTTTGGTTTTTATTCAATTTCAAACTCTACATCGCTTTCTGGAGAATTATACGCAAACCGGTGCGTAAACGTAATCAGTTTAACGCGACAAATACTCCAGAACATCAACATATACTTAACATACCTTAAATAAAACCCTTACATAACTTAGAAATAAGTTTTGAAGGCTTTGGTATGGCAAAATCAAGTTATTTCGCTTAGAAGGGCTAAATTTAACAAACTACGAAAGTATGACGATTCGTACTAGCTTAGAGATAGGCTTTAAGGGGTTCGGTGTGCTAAAATAAACTTTTGGGTCATTCAGGGACTAAAAGTGTCAAAAAGTGCATAAGTTTGCACTTTCGCGCATAACTTAGGTTCTGGATACATCCGGACATCCAAAAATTTATGTAAGCACTAAAATATTTTATTTTAGTGTTTGGCATGAGAAAAATCCATTCGTCACGCAATTTGGATCGTTTTTCGCGCTTATGCGCATCCCGTCGTAATTAAGCGAACATCGCGATCGTACGACCAAACGAACTGACATCCGACATATTTTTTAGCATTTTTCATGTCCACAATGTTTAGGCATCATTTTAGGGCCTTAAAGTTGGCTTGACAGGCCTTAGAAGTGTCGGAAATGAGCTTAAACATCAACAGGGACCAAAACTGACAATTCTGCAAAGTTGCTAGCTTACGGACCGTAAGCCATCACCCTTACGGTCCGTAAGGTATCCCCAGATCAGCAGATTCAGTTTAAACAGCTGTTAACAGCTGTTACCCACTCCTAATCCCTTTTGCACTTGCCTCTTCCTGATAATGGGGGGCCAATTTGAGTTACCTTAGTGTTGCAACAAGTGTAGGGACAAGATCAAAGCACGTTATTCGATAAACGATCTTAACGGTTCCAACATTCCTATAAATACCCAACCCTTTCACTTGCAAAACCCACTTGAATTCTTGAGAGTTCTCTAAGTTGAAGTGAGACCACTTCATACCTGAGAATACTTGAGAAATCAAAGCTTTCGGGGACCCGTTGTAAGTGTTCTTTCGTTCTTTTTATTCTTTTAGCGTTAAAGTCAAACTTTGTTTGACTTTCTGCATTGACCAGTTTATGGTCAATGAGAAGTTCGTTTGAACTTCATAACGTGAGCGTAATCACGATGCTTATCGTCCCTAGTGACTATACCTACTGATTACCACGTTATCTAGGCTCAGTGACGAGTCGTAGTTTCGGCCAAAACGCGCATTCTTGCGTATTTTGTAACCAAACTACTCTTGGGTATCAAAACCATTTGTTTTGATACCAAACCTGCTTTTCTAAACTTAGTTAAGCATGTTTTAACATGCTTAGCTCGTCACTTTTAGTTTTGTGCTTGTCTAGGGTCGTAAAGGTAAGCGATCTAATCAATCGCTTATACTTTCGAACCCGACCCGTTTGGTCAATCATTAGGATCCAACAAAACACATTAGGTGACCATAGTTGTATAGGGAATAACCTTTCGAGGTTATACCTTATGCTCACATCGTTTGAGTAGTTGTATGATAGGTAGTATATATGCCTTAGGTAAATTACCAAAATACCCTTTTTACGCCAAAATTCATTTTAAGCATATGTAACATAACTTTTGGTATCTAAACTGATTTGGTAACAATATTAGACATGTTAAGGCATATTTTACTTATCATAAGACTAGTTAGGCATTCCGAACGCGTTTCACGCGAACGACGCGTTAAAGTAGCATAAGCTACCTAAACGGGTCGTAATGGGTCGTAAGCACTTAGGTTAGGTTTCATTTTAGAATGTAGGCTTTGTCGAACCATACTACACGAGTTCTTATACTCATTTGGTTTACGAACCCTCATTCCATCCGATCCTCCGATTTAGGTCCGGTTTATTAACATAGTTATCTATATTAGGTGCCGTTTAATTTCCGTGATCTCTAGCATTGTTTGGTTGTTACACAAGGACTTCAAAGCAATCTCAAGTGAGTACATAGACCCCTCATTTACTGTTTTCAAACTGTTTTGGGGTGAAACACATGTTCCTACTTGTTACTTTCGTGCCTTTCATGTTTTTACATCATATGCTTGTTATGTTCATTAGTACAATTATAGTACATGATTTCATTATGTTTCTGCTATGTATGTCCATTTAGTGCATACTTAGTGCATTATTTTACATCACATCACATGCTATGTATGTTCATTTGTTGCATACTTAGTACATTTGTTATTCATCACATGCTTACATTTTGATATGACATTTGGTTTGTTCAAATGGGACAATATACATTCATTAACATTGATCACGCCATTCGTTAGTAGGTAGTGGTACCATAGGAATTGACAACTCCCGTTCCTAACATCCTAGGTATGTTTGGATGGAAGGAATGACCGAATTCGATAAACATAACACAAATAAACCTTTAATTTGTTTAAAGGTCTATCACCACAGTCACAAGGCTTGAATGTATGCATTATAGCAATACCGCATAGATGTTTGTATCAATAGAGCATGCATTTGTTCCACAAAACATAACTTTGATTTAAACTATGTTTAATTCAATACCCTGTTTTTGTGCATTTTACCTATGGTTTAGTTGATATATTTCACATGCCATACATGATATTTTTGGATACACATTATATGATTTACATTAAACATAAACATTTTAACATTGATATACACATTTGGTGATTTACATTAGACATGGACATTTTGATATGGTTTACACAATAACACTTGATAATTGATTTATACATGAACAATTTACATTGGTGGTTGGTTTGGGTAAATGATTTGAGTAACGAGGCGTGTGTAATATGATACAAGCATGGTGGATACGCCGCTGGTACTTCCTGTATATAAGTGCTTGTATAATATTACATGTCGTAGCGTTATTTAAATCATTTCAGTATAGACATATTACATTTTACACAAATAACATATTTTTCAAGACATTGTTTTACAAAAACGGTTTAATTTATACAACTCATTTTACTTGGTTATTTCATTAACCATACACCTTTCTTTTATATAATCTGATTTCTTATCAAGTTTTCATATGATTTATAAAAGAAAACACTTAACAAGATTCATGACTAATTTTTATTAAACCTTTCTTTTAAAACCCAAGTCATGAATCCTATTTTCACAAAACCTATGTATCTCACAGGCATTTTTATGCTGGCGTACCTATTTTCACATGTGTTTCAGGAGCAGGTGCGTAGGTTTGATCAGAATACACTAGGGTGGACTCGGGCCTTAGTGACATAAAAGAAGCAAGATTAGTTTAGTTAATGTTGTGTACTTTGTTTTCCTTCGTTTAAAAGACAATGTAACTCGCTTGTTTGATAAATAAAATATAACTTTGTATGCCATGGTTGTGAAACAATAATTCTGTTACAACACTCCCCGACGTTTCCGCCACGATTTGATGTTTTACGTGGTCGGGGTGTGACAGTATCTAGCACTGAATTCATGAAGGATGCCTTTGGATCTACAGAACCCCTCCATAGCATGATTCTTAAATTCTGTTCCATTGTCACTGCGTATGCGTCTCACTTTCAAAGTATACAAATTCTCAATAGTTGTGATCAAGTTTTTGATAATTTCGAAAGTTTCACTCTTGTGTGCCATAAACGCCACCTAAGAAAATCTTGAATAATCATCAGTAACCACGAGGCAGTACGAGTCATTACTGATGCTTTTATGCTTGACAGGACCGGACAAATCCATGTGCAGGCGTTCAAGCAGCACTGCAACCGTGTTGATTTTCTTTATCGTGTGCGATTTCTTACTTTTTTTTCCTTTCTGGCACGAAACACAGACGTCTTGCAGATGAAAGTTTTTGATGGGAACACCAGTTACTAACTCATTCTTCACAAGATGATTCATTTTCCTTAGGTGAATGTGTCCCATCTGCCTGTGCCAAGAGATTGTTTCCTTTTCTGCGGCTTTAGAAACAAAACACGTTACTTGTGCAGACGTTGTAATTGCTTGGCTCATATCAAGGACATATAAATCATTAATCCTTGGAGCAGATAAGAGATCCAGTCTTTAGGGATCTTGAAATCGGTCTTCAGCACATAACATCCACTAGCATCAAAGTGTACCGAAAACTTTTTATCACAGATTTGAGAAACACTTAGAAGGTTGTGATCAAGTTGTTGCATAAAGTTGATCTTGTCAAAACTCACAACCCCGTTGGATACCATTCCTTCACCAGTAATATATCCGCCTTTATCTCCACCAAAAGCCACATAACCTCCTCTAATATATTCGACATCGTAGAGAAGTCTCAAGTCGCTGGTCATGTGCCTGGATGCCCCACTATCAACGATCCAGAGACTACTGATAGTTCCTCCTGGAACACCCTGCACATGTACTCAAATGATCAGTTGGAGATGGGGACCCAAGCCTTCGTGGACTTGGGTCTTCCATTTTCATCGACAAAAGTTATTTCAACTTCGCGATGATTTGGAAATGGTGATGCTCCCCCTGAGTTCATAACCAATTTAGGTTTCCATGTCTGTTGAGTTTTACCAGTTTGATTGTTTGAAATTTTAATTTCGTGATTGTTTGAAGTTTTTGAAATTTTTGAAATTTCTGGTTTGACTGAAACAGATTGTTTTTGAACCACATCAGTTTTAAGAGCTTTTTCAATTACCTTGATTTGCTTGCGCTTCTATCTCTTCTCCCTTTCCTTTACAAGACGGGGATCTTGTTTTGGAGAAACATAACGCTTTTGGTAATTTTGTTCATGGGGAACATCAACTTTAGCCTTAAGCTTATGAAGGTATGGACAATTATGAATGATATGACCAAATTCACCACACTCGAAACATGATCTTCGTTCAATAAACCCCGAAGTATCATGTTGATCTCTCTTTGATGAACTTTGTGACTTCGAAGTACTTGGTCCTGAATTGTTTTGACCATCTCTTTTCAACATTTTAACTTGCTTAATATAATCTATCTTAAATTTGTTTTCAAATGTTTCAATTTTATCAGTTCCCTTCGACTTCACAAAGTTCACCTTTTTGTTCTTTCTTTGGTTTTGTTCCTTTCGACCTTGAGTTGTCGATTTTCCTTTTTATTTTAGTGTGATTTTGCTGAATTTTCTCTGTTGGTAATTTCTGATTTACATATTGTTTTCAAACTTCGGTTTTTGGAATCGGAGGACATTGTGTTATCACAACTCGTGAACTCGACTCTCCCAAAAACTTACTTGTTGAATCCTCAAAAACTTTACTGATTAAAGATTGATTTACATTTTTAATCGGAAAATCTTTGTTTGAATAAACTTTGTCATCACCAACTAGAGTGTATAGCAAATTCACACTCTCAGACTCTTGTGTAGAAGTGGACCCGACCCGAACAGTCTTAGCAGGTTTTGTAGGAGGATCACATAGAATATGATTCTCAAGAGGTATGTCCTCTTCTTTGATAACTGCATCAGACTGTGCAGAGTCAGTATCATCGGATTCATCATCTGAATAATCAACATCCTCAATAATGACTGGAGGATCCTGATTTTGTTCAGCAGTTGATACTTTCATATCTGCTGACAAATCCGAATCTGATGATGCTTCCTTTTTGTAACCAAGTCCCGCTGCGAATTCCTCAACATCTAAAGGAACAGATGGCTCAAATTGAGGTTTATCCTCCTCATCAGGCATTGCGGTATAATTGTGTCTAATAGGTGGAGGACGCTTCTTATATCCAATGCACGTGACATCATTCTTCTTTTTCAGTATGTCAATGATGTGATCTAGCACATACCTAGTGTTATGGGTGGTTTTCTGAACCCATATCCTAAATTATATCCTGACTTTATTATTTTTTATTATGACCAGGATACCGGATCAGGATATTGGTAACATTCTGATGCGATATCCTGATAGCTACTAATTGATCACGTGCAGGTTATGTTTGCTAGCTCGTAACGTTCATATGGATTTGTTCTCCTGAAGACTCGGTCTAATAAGTTGAAAGCAGATCGTTGAAGGCGGAAGAAGGGGTCTCCAACGTTCTATAGGGAATATTCAAAGTATCCCTAGTTTATAGGATGGTTTGTTATTTCTTTTTTACTATAAATAGGAGTGTACGGATTGATAGAGACACAACTTCACTCACTCTTTTACTCTCCTAACAGCTGCAATCACTCGCAATCACATTCACCAACACTTACACTTGAAATTCATTGTAACACTTAGCTGATCCGTACAATATCCTGCACTGTACCCTGAATTTTGAAGTAATAAGAAGAGCAAGGCAGTCGACGGTTGTCAGCTCCCGAGGTTTTATGCCGGAGATCTAGATTGATCAAGGGTTTTCCTCGTACATCTCATGTCCACCTTTACATTTCTGCTCATTGTTTGATTGTTCATATAGCCCAATATCCTGAGCTATATCCTGGAAACCATTTTTGCAAACAACTAAATCAATACATTTTCTACAAACACTGCTAGCACACTACCTCACAAACCTAATTTGATCACTTAATTGCTTCGGTAATTTTTTACTAAAACAATTTGGCGCCCACCGTGGGGCCAGTGGTGCTATTCATACTAAAAATCTTGCTAAAATCTTTACTTGGTTTTCTATTTTCAAAACTTTTTGCACAACTATTTTCAATGGCCTCAAAATCAAACATGAGCTCTTCTACCGTGTCTGCTACAACCTCTGCCACAATTGGTTCGGTGCTTCCACCACCTCCAAGGATGCAAGCTTCTTCACAGCCTTAAGCTCCTCCAAGGAGGGTTGAAACTCACACATCTCGGGATATTGTTCCTGCTCAAAATGTCCAAGATCTGTTGCCTTAGGGAGAACTCCTATTATGGCTTGTAATGATGAAATTCTGACTTTGTTTGGTAGTACACAGGATCAGATAAAGCAACAACAGGAGACCAATCAGATGTTGATAAGAGAAATACAACTCTTGAAGTCTAACTCTAATAGGACTGCCGAGGATACTGTCATTCCCTTGTAGCCCAGAGTGTTGAACTTCAGTTTAGCAGTATACACTGAGGACAATCAGGGCAATGTTGTACCAAGCCACTCCCAGGGTCATACTCCTGAGATACCTTCAACAGTCAGGGTATCAACTGTGAGGGGCTCAGGATATGCTCCAGGATTTGGCCAGAATCCTCAAACCGGTAACGTGTCTAATAATATCAATACTCCTGCTACTAACAATTCTGGATCTATGTAGGATACAGGTGTGGCGTCGGCACTCTCTAGGGAGCTTCAGAAGTTGAAGGATATGATATCCAGTGTACCTAGGGTTGTTCAGCCCATTCCGGAAGTATCCTAGGATAGTCACAGGATATCCCAGTTGGCATATCCTATATGTGATGTTGAAATTCCAAAAAGATTTCAAACTCCCAATATGAAGCTTTATGACGGAACCACGGATCCCGAGGATCATATTGCTCAGTATAGGGAGATGATGTAAATTAACCCTATTCCTCCAGATCTCAAGGAAGCATACCTCTGCATGGGCTTCGGCTCTACTCTAACAGGATCAGCCTTAAAATGGCTCTTAAACGTTCCACCTCATTCAATTACATCATTTGCTCACTTAGTTAACTTATTTAATAGTCAATTTTCTTGCAGTAGAAGTTTTGAGAAACTAACCAGTGATCTCTACAGGATAACTCAAGGTCCTCAAGAATCCTTAAGGGATTATGTGAACAAGTTTAGCAGGGAATCCTTGGATATCCCACACCTTGATGTTGCCACAGCTGTACAGGCATTCAAAATGGGGTTGCAAAAGGATTCCCAATTTTATTAGGATCTTGTGATGAACCCTTGCAGGAACTTGGATGCAGCTCGAAACAGGGCTTTGAGATATATCAGACTGGAAGACGACAAGAAAATGCAAGAGAGCATGAATTCATCCTCAACATACGAATAAACTAACAAGAAGTCAGAATCCTCATACAAGCCATATCGCTCTAAGCCATATGGCAGGAATGACAACAAGAAAGTGAATGTTGTTGAGGATGAGGATCCTGAGGATTATCCGGAATTGTTAGAATATTGTTTTTCTGTTAACATACCCGAACTAATGTATGTTATGCAGGGTTTGGGAGATAAGGCGAGGTGGCCCAGGAAGAACCAGGAAAAAGCCAACTGGAAGGATAAATCCAAATGGTGTGCTTTCCATGAGGATTTTGGACATGTGACGGAGTATTTCATAGCCCTGAGGAAAGAAATAAGCTATCTCCTAAGCAAAGGATACCTAAAGGATCTTCTGGGCAGAAAAAACAATAAGGGTCAGGATACTGAGAAGGATCCTGAACGAGCAGCATCACCTCCTCCAGACGCCAAGATAATTAACTTTATTTCAGGAGGATCCGACATTTATGGGACCTCTTACTCTTCAGCGAAGAGGCATGCAAAGGAGGCTAAGGCAGAACGAGGGGACAAGCCGACCAGGATGACAACCCTCACAACTGATAAAGTGATAACATTTGATAGTAATGACCGAGATAGTGTCCAGGATCACCATCATGATGGTTTGGTAATTACTTTATATATTGCTAATCATTTTGTGCGCAGGATACTAGTAGACAACGGCAGCTCTATCAACATTATTCAACTGGAAACGCTAAAGAGAATGAACATCCCCTAGATGGAGATCACTTCAAAATCCACTGTACTTTTAGGCCATGGATCCACGACATGAAGGCTGTCCCATCAACCTATCATCAATGTATCAAGATCCCTACCCCTTGGGGGGTTGTTAAAGTAGAAAGCGATCAACATGAGGAAAAAGAATGCTATTCTTCCTCAATGAAGTCTTCAACAAAGTCCAAAGCTGGATAGTAATTAAAGATACGAGCCCAGGATATCGCGGAAGCCTCAGATCAGGATATTAAGAAAGTTATCCTGGACCAGGATAATCCAGACATCTCGGTGCTCGTAGGAGCTAATATCCCTCAGGATATTGAGAACCAGCTAACTAATTTTTTGAAATGCAGGATGTCCACATTTGAATGGAAGCATGAGGATATGACATGTATTTCTAAAGATATTATAACTCATAAGCTTGGAATTGACAGGTCTTTCAAGCCCGTTCAGTAAAAAAGAAGGAAGTTTGCTCCTGAAAGAAACGCAATTATACCGGAAGAGGTTGAAAGATTGTTGAAGTCTAAGATGATTAGGGAAGTCAAATTCCCCAAATGGCTAGCAAACGTGGTTGTGGTTCAAAAGAAGAATGGGAAATGGAGAGTTTGTGTAGATTACACAGACCTGAATAAAGCATGTCCCAAAGACCCATTTCCTTTGCCTCACATAGATTCAATGGTGGATGCAACCTCCGGTCATGAAATGCTTACCTTTATGGATGCATCTTCAGGATTCCAGCAGATCCAAATGGAGCCATCCGATCGTGAGGATACTGCTTTCATGACACCAACATGTATTTATTGTTATACTGCCATACCTTTTGGTTTGAAAAATGCAGGTGCAACGTACCAGAGATTGGTAAACATGATGTTTAAAGACAAACTGGGGGACACCATTGAAGTGTACATTGATGATATGGTGGAAAAGTCCAAGAAGGCGGAGGATCATCTCCGGGATCTTGAATGTGCATTCAATATCCTGGACCAATATAACATGAAGCTGAATCCTGCTAAATGCCATTTCGGAGTGGGGACAGGAAAATTTTTAGGGTACATGGTGACTAAAAGGGGAATAGAAGCAAGCCCGAAACAGATTAAAGCTATCCTGGATATCAAATCACCGTCCAACATGAAAGATGTGCAAAGATTAACATGACGAGTAGCGGCATTGAACAAGTTTATATCAAGATCCTCAGAGAAATGCAAGGAATTCTACGATATCCTGAAGAAGAATAAGAAATTTGAATGGGGAGAAAAGCATGAAGCAGCCCTACAAGAATTAAAGCGATATCTTTCAACTGCACCTCTGCTGATGAAGCCCGAGGATGGTGAACCATTATCCCTGTACCTTTTAGTATCAGGGAATGCAGTCAGTGTTGTTCTGGTAAAGGATCATAAAGGTTAGAAGTATCCTGTCTATTATGTTAGTAAAAGTTTATTAGATGCTAAAACTAGATATTCACACTTAGAGAAATTGATATCAGCCCTAGTTATGGCATCAACTAAGCTTAGACATTATTTTGAGACACATAGGATTCATGTTAAAACTAATTATCCTGTTAAAAATGTGCTTAGGAAGCCTGAGATGTCGGGTAGAATGGCTAAATGGTCAGTAAAGTTAAGTGCCTATGATCTAGTATATGAACCTAGAAATGCTATAAAGTCTCTGGCTCTAGCAGACTTTGTGGCTGATTTCAGTAGTGACATTCAAAATGAAGTAGACTTAGAAGTGCAACAACTAGGAGAAACTATAGGATCCTGGACATTATATACTGATGGTGCATCCAATGTAAGAGGTGTAGGATTTGGTATACTACTAAAATCGCCATAGGGGGACATATTACCCAGGCTATTCAATGTGAATTTCCTGCTACCAATAATGAAGTAGAGTATGAAGCTCTGATTGCATGATTAGAATTGGCTAAGAATATGAATATTAAATGTTTGCAAGTATATATTGATTCCTTATTGATCACTAACCACTTCAATGGATTCTATGCAGTTAAAGGTGAAAGGTTAATTGAATATCTTGAAATTGTCAAAAAATTAGCAGGATATTTCAAAGTTTTTACGCTTGAACAGGTACCAAGAGAGGATAATGCTGAGGCAGATGCTCTGGCAAATTTGGGATCTATAATCAGGATACCGGAAGGAACTCAGATACCAATACTACATATTCTGTATCCTGCGATGGAACTCTTCAAGTCTCAGGATAAGGATGTAACAAGTATCAGGGATCCTGATGATGAGTATCCTAAGGAGGATCCTAATTCCTGGACGACCCCAATCCTGAAATATTGTTAGTGCATTCATCTGTCGACTTCGTCTTATATCGAGTCTCGGGTTCGTTGCGGTTTTGGTCAAGCATGATGTCATGATGACATCATCAATGACATCACCTCACAAGAAGACAAAGCATTTGAAATCAGCTTGTTATATTTTTTATTTCGCTCCAAGTTATTTGTCTGATTTTGCTCGTATTTTAATGTTTTGATTTCGCTCCTAAGTGACATGTGTAGTTTGGAGCGGAATCAAGACAACTATAAATAGGGTAGTGTGCTATTCATTTTGTAATGATTTCCAGATTTGATACCGAGGTGCCTTTGACTGTAAACATTGTAAAATCAATATACAAGAGGATTAAAGTGTGAATCAAGCTGTTTTTACATCCGTTTCTTAGTTTCCGCCTCTGAAACGGATTTGAGCTCTTCCGAACGACTCGTTTAGGTCGCAATCCTATCCTACAAGTGGTATCAGAGCTCAGGAAGAAGAGTTCGATACGATTCAGCTTGAAAATCTCTGTTTTTCTACACTTTCTTTAAAAAATTCAAGATTTCACGGTTAAAATCGGCTAAATTTCATATATATGGTGTAAAAGTGCAAGATAACAAATCCTTGAAAGTTACACGTTAAAACTCGGACTAAAAATGGGTAAAAATGATGTTCGAAGTGATTCCGCTCGTACGAACATTTGGGATTCCGCTCTAGAGATTTTCTGATTCCGCTCCTATTTCAGTTCTGATTCCGCTCCAAACTTGAAATTGTTGATTCCGCTCCAAAATACAATCTAATTCCGCTCCAAATTGTTACTTTGGTGATTCCGCTCCAAACCATTGTGTTGATTCCGCTCTAGAACAAAATTATTTTCTGATTCACATGAAAGTACATCGAGTTGTGTGAAACATTAAACGAGGATGTTAGGTTGTATCGGTTGATCAGTAGTTGCATGTGTTTTTCATCGTTCCTAGAGTTATAAGTTGCATCGATTTGTGATTAAACAATTAAATGGGTGTCAGCAAAGTGGGATTGGTATTTGTGAGCATGTGAAATATATCGGTTCATGTGATTTGGTATTGAAATTGACGGAAAATATATAGATTTGTGTTGAATATCAAAGTTGTTGATTTGTGTGGTATAAGTCCAAGAAAGTTGTGCATGAAATATATCAAAAGTGTCTGTTGTAGGTCACGAGAAAGTTCATTGAGTTGTGAGTTGTTGGAAATTGAAGTGTCAGCCCATGTGAATCTATTGCAATTTATATCGATACATGTGATCATCTTTGTTCAAGATTTGAGGTCCAATAGAATTCGAACAATATCTGACATTAAACATTTCCATGTGATAGTCATCGAGTAGTGTGAAAGCCCATGTGTATTCGGTTAATAAAGAAAACATGTCAGTGGAATCTTTTACATTGTTGTCGGCTGCATGTGAAGTGATAAGTGTTACCAAGCCCATTCAAAGTCAACACATAATCGGCCCAATGAGATGTTGTTTAGTTTAAGAGGATTGGAAAGCCCAACAGAAGTGAATTGTTTGTCTAAGTGTCCTCGGCCCAAATTGAAGTCATTTCGTTCCAATCAAGTCTAGTCATTCAGTGATTTCACTTCAAAAACATTAGAACGAGTTCGCGAATTTTCGACACGTGTTCTAGATTGATTCAATTGTTACACGCGTTCACATTTTCAATTCGTTTAAACTGATCGTTTGCTTGTTTGTCATTAAGGTGTTTTGCCAAAGTATATCAAATTTTCCCGAAATATCTTCTGATTACTGAAGCATGGAAGAGGAATTCTATAACGCGTTTGCCACACCAGTTGCTCCGGTTACAGCTGCTGAAACATTGTACAGTGAAAATGAGACGGGAACTCATCAGAAACCGCCAAAACTTATGTACATTGAAGATTTTCAGGGATGGAAAAATCGATTTGAGAACTGGGTGCAAGCTTACAAGTTTGATGCATGGTGTTCGTTGGAGAAAGACTATGAGAAACCGAAAAACGAACGTGGACTTGAAAAGGGTTTCAGTGACTTTACGAAAGTTGACAAATTGAAGTATACTAGTGAGAAAATGATGATCAGTATTCTTCAACAGGCAATTACAGAAGATATATTTGTTTTGCTTCAACATGGTAATACAGCTAAGTCAATTTGGGAAGCATTGATTCAGAAATTCAAAGGAAGCGCATATATGATTAAAAACAAAAAGGCGTTATTGAAGAAGTCGTTTGATATGTTTTCAGCTTTCGACCATGAAACTACAAAGCATACCATTGATAGATATTGTCATCTAGTCTTAGAAATGAAAAGATTTAACATTGAGAAAGATGATGATGAGTGGGTCGATAAACTAGCTGAAGCACTACCACAACAAAAGTGGGGAACTTATTTGATGATTTTAAAACACACAAGAAAGTCTGAGAATATGAATCTGGCACAATTCATTCAAAAGATTGAAGAGCAGGAGCTGGATATTCAGAAAACCGCTATCATGACAAATCCAAATGCCAAACAAGATGTCAGTTTATACTACCGAGGGAACAAGTTTGAGGCTACTCCCAGCCCTAGTCCAAAGATTCAAACTGGTTTCAGTGCTGACAGTTCGTCTGAAACAAAAAGTAGCAATGTGACTCAAGGTGGTGGATATTCTTCATCATTCTCAAGTTTTGATCCAAACAGCACAACATCAAGTTCTCAACGACAAAACTCAACAAACCTTCAGTGCAATGTTACCTTAAACATTCAAAATGGTCAGAATCTGTCTCCGGAAGTTGCCAAGCAACACATGGCATCACTGGTTGCTATGTTAGAATCTTACGAAAGTTTGATCGGTGGGAAGATTGGGAATCCGATGCTTACCAAAGAAGATTACGACCAAATTGATGCTGAAGAACTTGAGCTGATGGATATAAAATGGTGCTTAGCGAGTGCTTGGAGAAGAGCTGAAAAGTTTCAAGAAATTACTGGCAGAGATGAATTTCGAGGAATGGCTACTTCTCAGTTGGGATTTGACAAATCGAAAGTTACCTGTTTCCGTTGCAAAGGAAAAGGTCATTTTAAACGAGAATGCAAAAACCAAGAAGCAACCGGGAATCAAGAAAAGAACAACTATTATTAGAAATCAATTTTTCATCAGTTTACTCAACAAAAGGAACCACAAACTGCACATGCTCGACCAATTGTGGATGACAAAAGGAAAATGATCGAAGATGCAAATAGAAAATCTTATTTCGGTATCATTGATCGAGATGATGAATTTGTTGCTGAAGGATTTAGCTGGGATAAATACATTCCAACCGATTCAGCTCTTGTTGCTAGAGTTCTGGGTGAAGATGAGACTAATCAGAAAAGAATCCCGATATTTCCAGATCTTGGAAGCGATGTAGATACCGATGATGAAGAAGAACATCTCAACAGAGCTAGAAAAGGCATTGATCCTGACAGTTTTAATTTCTTCTTTGCAGATATAATGGAAATGCTAAATCAGAAGAAGATTGCCAGATTAAGGAGAGAGCTGGAAGCAGCAAAAATGCAAGCTGATGAAAATATAAAGACAGAAGCTAGAGAAGCAAATGTTGAACCAGTGACTGAGAAAGTAGTTGAGAAAATCGTTGAAGTGGAGAAAGGGGTGGAGAAGATTGTTGAGGTTGAAAAAAATAATCGAAGTTGAAAAATTGGCCGAAGTAGAGAAACTCGTCGAGGTAGAAAAAGTCGTTGAAGTTGAAAAGATTGTCGAGGTTGAAAAGATAGTTGAAAAAATGGTTGAAGTTGAAAAACCATGTTTGAAGTGTTCAGAATCTTGCAAAGTTTGTGAGGAGAAAGATAAGAAGATTGCTGATTTAGAGAAGATTAAAGAAGATTTACTGTCTGATGTGAAGTATGTGAAAGAGTCATATGATGTGCTCAACAACACAGTTGATCGTATGAAAAAGACAAATACAGAAATTGAAAAAAGCAATGGATAAAATGAGCGCAACATTAATGACAAAGCAGAGCGTCATAAATGATTACATCGAAGACTGTGCTAATCTGAAGAAGGAGTTGGAGCTTGAAAAGATTGAGAGTGAAAGGATTAAACGATTGTTGCTGAGCTATACAACATGTGATTATTTGATTGATCGTGTTTATCCTACTGTTGTAGGTCTGGAAGCATTCATGGATAAAAAGACTGAAGATACTGATACTGGTAAGAAACCAAGTGTCAAGTATAACAGATGTCCGCCCCCGATCCATGAAACTTATTCTCCCAGGAATCCTAATGAGGAGCGTCTAAAAAAGGCAGTCAACATCAAGTTAAAGTCTGAAATCATTGATGAATTACTAGACAATATTGATGTTACATTCACAGTGTCTGACACTGATCATGAGTCTGAGTTATTAAAGAAAGTGGTCGATCAGGTGTTAGATATGGATGAAGAGTCAAAACCGGAGTCTAAGTCGGAAAGTTCGAGTTCATCAAAAAAGAGTCCGAGTTCACCGGTTAACAGGGTTTACAATAGAGAATTCCTGTTATCAAAATCTAATTTGAATGACGGGTCAATCAAAGTGGCTTATACTTTGTATGATTCAGACAAATTATATTCTGATGAGGAATTCCCAATAAGAAGTGTTAAAACTGAAATGATCAAACAGGTTTTCAAATTAACAGATATTAATATTTCTGAAATAAAAGATTTAAATCTTCATGAAAAACCTAAAAAATACACTTCAAGAGTCCAATAGAGATTGAACAAGAAAAAGGGTTACGGTTATGGTTATAATTTCCAAAAGAAATCAAACCATAATGGTAATCTTAAAAAGAAAGGTCTTGGTTTCAATTCTTCAGAAAATTATAAAAATCAGAAAACTTATAAACCAAAAACAAAATTTGTTTCAGGAGGAAGTTCAGAGGATGAACAGAAGAAACCGTTCTGGAAGCAGTCGAATCAAGAGTTTCTTGCTGAAGTAAAGAAGAATGTGAGAAAGTTTGCTTCAAGAGTTGACAGAAGAACCTGCTTCAAATGCCAAGAAGTTGGTCACATAGCTTGGAATTGCCCCAAGACCAACTACCAAAAACAGGAAGTTTCTTCTAACTCTGTTTTGAGAAAGACTTGTGCTGATAAGAAAGAACAACCTGTAAAAAATGTTAAAAAGTTTGAAAATTCTACTTCTGAGGAAGGAGAAAGTTCAAAACGGTTTTACAAAAGAAGAGTTGATTTGAGTAAACAAAAATGGGTGGTTAAATCTGAGGGTAATTCTGACAATGAATCTGATTCCATAAAATCAGAGGAGTCATGTGTTGAGAAAAAGGTTGATAATTCCGTTCCTGAGATGAATGAGGAAAATTTTCCATCATTGACAAAAGATTATTTGAAATCAAAAGGTAGGGTTGAGATTTCAGATCAATTCTTTGCTGATAAGAAAGAATTTGATGCTGAAAAGGTGTTTAATGGAAATGTTAAACATATTTTTGGAAAGATGGTTGCAGGAAAAGTGAAAGGTGCTAAAGAATTCTACAAATCAAAATGCTGGTGGGACAGATGTGTTCCAGAATATCCCAAGGATGGTCAGCCTTGGGGGAAAGTTTTTCCAAACTAAAAATTCTGACTTGCCGGAGCTCCCAGGTTGGTAAGAGTGGAGCAGGTATCGGCATCTTTCTTAGCAAATGATCCTACAAGTGGTACAGTTGGTAAAGTACAGGTGGTATATTTAAATTGTTATATTTTGATGTGCAAGTGGTTATGATTGATAAGTAAACCTGTAAGTGGTTAAAAGAGGTTTTCATTGTCAATGTGGTTAATCAAGGTCATTAAGTTGAACTTGATTGGACCATTATTACAAGTGGTTAACAAATATATGGGGTTCATTACATTGAGAAGAGGAACTTATCCCTAACCTACAAATGGTTTATTAAAATCAACAAAACTTATTTTCCGGAAAAACCATTTGATTAAAACAAACTTAAGTGTTTTGAAATCACAATGGAAAAATAGTTTGTTGTGAGGGGGAGTTCTGATTGTTTATGTCAAGTGAATGGCGATTTGAAGTGATTTGATATCAGTTGTCACTTTATTGTATAGTTTGTTTTCAAATTTCCTAAAATGTGTTTGCATTTTAGGGGGAGTAAAAATTTTCAGAAAATCCAAAAACATTAGAAAATTTGAAAAAGTAAAAAACATGATAAAATCAAAAATGAGTTTTGTTGTATAAAAGAGGAAATGACAGTACATCAGTGGACTATCACAGCATGCTAAAGAATTGGAAAGTCAAATGTGATAAACGATCTCACTGTGGATGTGTGAGTAGGTTTTTGCACATTAGTAGATTGTGACGAGATATAAACCTAAATTCAAACTTGCTTATTTCGTGGGTAACATCTCTCGGATATATGGGTAACCCCCGAAATCTCGTTTGAAAGTTTCCTTTTTCTGATATACTAGGTCTTTATACTCAGTGATATCTGGGGTATTATTCCTGGACTTCTGCTGAATGGAAGTTCTGACCTAGTCCTCGAATAATACTTTCAGCAATGCTTGAAATATAGCATCACCCTCAGCATATATGATAAGACAATAAAATTGCTTAGCAATGCTGTTGTAAAAAAGATCCTCTAAAGGGGACACACCCAAAAGTTGAGTCATGATCTCTCTGCTGAACGGTAGTTCTGACCTGAGCTCTCATGATTCTTCATAATTTATTCCCCTTACAGATATCATTTGTGTTATAATTACCTGTAAGACTGAATATTGGGATCTGGATACGGGAGTATATTCTGAGGTGGGACACGTGAATAAGTTTAAGTGCTTAAAACATTAATCTCGTATCTCGAAACAGTTGAACTTTGTGTGAAAATTTAAGTGGATCAGTATACTGACAATCTAAGTGAATTGTTTAGAACTTAAAATGTATAAAGCTTAACGGTGTCGGTGATTTGTCTCAAAAACTGATATGATCCTCTTACACAAACTCACAAAAATATTGTATGTAAATATTTCTTTACTGCATTTCATTTCTGTTATATCAAAAATCCAAAAAGATTTTCGGTGTGTTTTAGCATAAATTTTGAAAAATCCAAAAAGATTTTAGTCGACTGATGTTGAAAAGCTGATTTTCAAAATTCCGAGTGCTGAACATGACGAACAGGTTTGGGAAAGTTTGTTTAAAAATGTTTGAAATGAAAATGATATATATTCATGTGGTTCATCAGAAATTGACATGATAAATCTTTCTATTCAGGGTTGTGTCTTCAAGAGATTAGCAAAGTTTCTAAATTTGTTATATCTTATCTTTTACGAAACTTATGTTTTGGGTAGAGAATATGCAGGTGAATCAGGTTACGATACCTGAACTTGTGAAAGCCAGACTATGATCCCAGTACAAGTTGAGGGGGAGTCTGTTATAGAAAGAGAGTCTAAAGACGCAAGAGCTAGGAGCCAGAGATCCTGAAAGAGAATTGGAGACAGGATAGAGCAGATAGAGATCATGAAGGAAGTCCAAAGACTGAAGATTGAAAACACTTGACACTTAAGACTCGTCAACATCTGAGGGGGAGTCTGTTAGTGCATTCATATGTCGACTTCATCTTATATCGAGTCTCGGGTTCGTTGCGGTTTTGGTCAAGCATGATGTCATGATGACATCATCAATGACATCACCTCACAAGAAGACAAAGCATTTGAAATCAGATTGTTATATTTTTGATTTCGCTCCAAGTTATTTGTTTGATTTTGCTCGTATTTTAATGTTTTGATTTCGCTCCTAAGTGACATGTGTAGTTTGGAGCGGAATCAAGACAACTATAAATAGGGTAGTGTGCTATTCATTTTGTAACGATTTCCAGATTTGATACCGAGGTGCTGCCGGTTTTTCCTTTGACTGTAAACATTGTAAAATCAATATACAAGAGGATTAAAGTGTGAATCAAGCTGTTTTTACATCCGTTTCTTAGTTTCCGCCTCTGAAACGGATTTGAGCTCTTCTGAACGACTCGTTTAGGTCGCAATCCGATCCTACAAATATCTCAAAGAAGGACACATCCCAAAGGATGAGGATCCTAAGGCTTTCAGGATGAAGGTATCCCATTTCACTATTATAAATAATGTTTTGTATAAGAAGTCTCTTGCAGGTCCATACCTAAGGTGTTTGGAGGATCCTGAGACCAAGGAGGTACTTCAGGATATACCCGAAGGAGATTGTGGCAACCATACTGGGGGCAGATCATTGTTCTCAAAGGTATTAAGAACAGGATACTACTGGCCGACTATGAGGAAACATGCTGCAGAATATGCTCGAAGGTGTTATGCATGTCAAAGGCACGGTAATATATTACATCAGCCTGCTGAGCCATTATATCCTATCGTTTCCCCTTGGCCATTCATGAAATGGGGTATGGATATAGTGGGAAAATTGCCGAAAGCTCCAGGGGGAAAGGTTTTTATGCTAGTGATGACGGACTACTTCTCCAAATGGGTCGAGGCTGAAGCCTTCGTTCAAGTTAGGGATCAGGAAATGGTATCCTTCATTAAAAGGAATATCCTGACAAGGTTTGGGGTACCGGCTGAAATAATCTATGATAATGGTTCTCAGTTCATTAGTAAAAGAACCACTGATTTTTTCAAAAGTTGGGGAATCAAGATGATCACATCAACTCTAGTACATCCTCAAGCAAATGGACAAGCAGAATCCTCAAACAAGATAATTGTCAACAACTTAAAGAAGAGGTTAGGTGCTAAGAAAGGAAGATGGGCAGAAGAATTACCCTTTGTCCTATGGGCTGATAGAACAACGGTGAAGTATGCTACTGGGCAAACCCCATTTTCCTTAGTGTTTGGGGCAGAAGGAGTGATCCCAACAGAGATGGTGATACCTACAGCAAGATCAAGCTTCCAGGATCCTGAGACGAATCCTGAAGCTTTATGGCAGGAATTGGATACTATTGATGAGACAAGGGATGCAGCAAATCTAAGGATGACAGCATATCAACAGAGAATATCCAAATCATATAACAAGAATTTGAGAACTAGAAGATTTCAAGTTGGAGATTAGGTATTAAGAAAAGCCTTCCAGAATACGACCAACCTTGCCGATGGGAAGTTAGCTCCAAAATGGGAAGGACCCTATGAGATTGAATCAGAATCCGGGAAAGGAGCATACCGACTCAAGAATATGGAAGGGGATATGTTACCAAGATCCTTGAATGCTATACATCTCAAAGCTTATTTCAAATGAGTTTAGAATTTAATTTTTAACTCAGGATGGTATGGATTCTAATTCTTTCTAATATGTTTATTTAATTTCTTATTCTTTAAAACCTGATACTGACTTAAGCATCGGAGGGGTGTTAGCCAGGCCAACACCTACCTTAGTTTAACGATGTTTTGCAGAATATACTTCAGGATGTTACTCCAGGATATGTACTCAAGATGAATCGAAAGATTAGAGGATTGGCCCCCTCTCTCACGTTTAAGGGACTCTTATCCATTCAAATGTTTAAAGGTATTCACCTTTCTCTCGAGGTGGGTTTAAACACCCCGCCTGGAGCACAAGTTATCCAGGAATAATTCAAAATAGCGGGACCAGTTCATGTAAAAGTGGCTAAAAATTTCGTTATTATTGGCTATATCCTGGATCCTTAAGGTATATGAGGATTGATCACCCTCTCTCACGAAAGGGTATTTTCATACTCTCTAAGGTTTAAAGGTTTTCACCTATCTAAGTATTGGAGTTTGGACACTCCCGCCTGTAGCGCACGAAAACGTGGGTTTATCCCCAGGATACTTAGGGTTTATCCCAAGAATGTTAAGGATCTATCTCCAGGATATTTAGGGTTTATCCCCTGTAATATTAAAGTTGTTTATAAATGTGACATCAGTTATGATTTTGTTTACACACATTCTTGTCTAAGTCAAAAAGTTGCTAAGTACTCAAGTGTGCTGTGCACTAATACACAGGGGACATCCACCTTGGTCCGAAGGATGGAATTTGAACTCAATTTCCTAAGTATTCCAAATAGGGGACATTCCTGATGAAAAGGTTGCAGGAGGTTTGGGAATTGGAAGATGGAATCCATTCGCTAAATGTCTCCGGTATGATCTTTCTTTTTTATCTTTTAAAAAGCATTATATGAACAACCTAAGCTCTTAAAGTTGTGCTTAACAAAGGGTTACTCGAACATTTTTGATTTAAATGCTAAGTTGAATAATAGTATCCTGACCAAGAAATTTTCTCAGGATATTTGATATATTGTATTGGGAATAAAGGAGAAAACTACTTTCAAATCAAACACATGCAACATAATTTTCAAAGGAACAATAAATAACATGAAATAAGGCTAAAAAGGTTAGTTTATTTGTGACACCTGTGTCACTTTAACCATCAAATAAATGCCAAACCAATGAAATATGTGTGACACCTGTGTCACTTGGGATTTGTATAAATACGTGTATAGTTTGCACATATCAATTCTTGTTCGATTTCAAGCTTTAAATCGCTTTCTGGAAAGTTCTACGCGCACTGATGCGTAAATATAACCAGTTTAATGCAACAAATGTTCCGGAATAGTGAAATAGGCTTAACATACCTTAAATAACCTTCACATAACTTAGAAATAAGTTTTGGATGGTTTGGTGTGTTGAAATCAAGTTTGTTCGATCACAGGGACTATTTGTGTCAAACTACGAAACTATACAGATTTGTATGGTAACGAACATTCCAGAACTTGATCATAAGTTAAACATACCCTAAATATCCTTTACATAGCTTAGAAATAGGCTTTGAGGGGTTCGGTATGCTAGAATAAACTTTATTGATCAATAGGGACTAAAAGCGTCAAAAAGTGCACAAGTTTGCATTTTCGCGCATATCTTACATTCTGAACACATCCGGACATCTAAAAATTTATGTAAGCATTAAAATATTTTATTTTAGTGTTTGGCATGATAAAATTCCATTCGTCGCTTAATTTGGATCGTTTTTGCGTTCGTTACGACTTCCGTCGTAATTAACCAAACAACGCAACCGTACGGACAAACGAACCGACATCCGAGATATTTTTGAGCATGTTTTGAGTTCCCTATACTTTAACATCATTTTAGAGCCTTGAAATGAGGTTAACAGGGCTTAAACGTGTCAAAAACACCTCAAAATGCATGTTTCTCAAGTTCAGGGACCATTCTGTCATTTCTGAATAGTAGGGCCAGGCGGGCTGCGTGAGACCTTATGGTCTCCTTACACGGGGCGCGTGGACAGCCCAGATCAGAAGAAAGTTGTAAACAGCCTGTTTCCAGCTGTTCTACCTGATTTTATCTCTTGCAAATGGTATTTTGGACACCATGGGCTCATTCTAGGGGTACCCAAGGTATTACAAAACAAGGGGCACACATGGAGGGCTAGGATTGAAGCTCGTTTATCGAGGAACGATCCTAACGGTTGTGATTTTCCTATAAATACCCAACACCTTCATTTTTTGCAACTCACAATCTGATTCAAAAGGCTCTAAGTTGGGGTTTTAACACCTCATACCTGAGCTATTTGGATCAAGATTACCTTGCGGGGACCCTTTGTAAGTATTCCTTCGTTCTTTTATCGCTTTTCGAGTCTGAAAGTCAAACTGTGTTTGACTTTCTGCATTGACCAGTTTATGGTCAGTGCGAAGTTCGTTTGAACTTCATAACGTGAGCGTAATCACAATGGTTATAGTCCCTAGTGACTATACCTACTGATTACCACTTTATCTAGGTGTAGTGACGAGTCGTAGTTTCGGCCAAAATGCGCATTCTTGCGTATTTTGTAACCAAACTACTTATAGGTATCAAAACCGTTTGTTTTGATACCAAACCTGTTTTCTAACTTGACTAAAATGTTCTAGCATGTTTAGCTCGTCACTTTTTAGTTTAGTGCTTGTGTAGAGTCGTAAGTCAAGCGGTCTAAACAACCGCTTAGACTTACGAACTAGACTCGTTTGGTCGATCTTTAGGATCCGACCAAACACATTAGGTGACCATAGTTGTATAGGGAATAACCTTCCGAGGTTATACCTTATGGTCACTTCGTTTAGTTAGTCGTATAATAGGTAGTTTATATGCCTTAGGAAAATTACCAAAGTATGCTTTTTATGCATAATTGATATTTAAGCATATGTAACCCAAACTTTTGTCACTTAACTAATTATGCAACATAATTAAACATGTTTAGGCATATAATACTTATCATAGGACTAGTTAGGCGGCCCGAACGCGTTTTACGCGAACGACGTGTTAAAGTAGCGTAAGCTACGGGTCGTAATGGGCCGTAAGCACTTAGGTTAGGTTCCCTTTTAGTATGTAGGCCTTGTTAAACCATATCATATGAGTTCCCACACTCATTTGGTTTACGAGACCTCATCCTATCCAATCTTCCGAATTAGGTCCGGTTTATTTATGTAGTTACCTATATTAGGTACCGTTTGATTTCCGGGACTCCTCTAGCTTGCTTGGTAGTTGTTCAAGACTTCTAAGCACTCTCAAGTGAGTACATAGTCCCATGTTTTACTGTTTTCAAACTGTTTTGGGGTGAAGCATGTGTACCTATCTGTTATTTTCATGTTTTCAAAAGTATAATTGATTATACATATTTGTACTTATCTTTTTGCAAACTGAATGATTATCTATGATTTAAACTCTAATTTTTCAAAGATTATAAAATAAATGTTTGGAATAGTACTTATTTTGTTCACCAGACCGGTTGGTAGTATGATATAGCGCTATAGGATTTGACACCCCATTCCTGTTGTCAAGGAATGTCTGAAACCAATTTGTTTCTCCATCAAAATAGGGATTGCCTTTGTGGTATTTCTATAGTCTCAAAGGTGTATTTTGATGCACTAGGTCTGAATGAATTCTTAAGTCACATTATTTTTGTATATTAAGTTATGCTCCCAAAAGTATAGTTTGATATGCTCTCATATGTGATATCGTACAAAACCAACATACATTTTGTTAAAAATCTAAAACATAGTTTAATATGTTGTTTGTAATCTAAAGCATAGTTTAATATGTTATTTATAAATCCAAAGTATACTTTTGATATACTACTGAAAATTTATTTATGTTAACAACTAAAGTATATTTAATATACTATTAACTTAACGACTGGTTTTTGGGTTAGTGTTTAGATAACGGAACTGGGGTAATGTGATGAAAACATGGTAGATACGCCGCTGGTACTTCTTATATATAAGTGTTTTCATCGCATTACATACCGTGGCGTTATTAGTACACTTGGGTTAACGGTTTGGGAACGGAAATATATTTTAATATATTGCTTATTCGACTTTCTTAAAACCAAAGTATATTTTTATATATACTATGAATCTTTTTATCAAAATATTGTTTTTCAAACAATATATTTTTATACAAACTTATTCTACTAACTTATTTAATTTCCTATGTATTATTATTTTATATCATCTGATTTCTTATAAATGATTTATAAAAGAAAACATTTTTCAAGGATCATGACTACTTTTCTTAAAACATTTTTCTTTAAACTCATAAGTCCTGAATCCTAAATATAATAAAACCTATGTATCTCACAGGCATTTTTATGCTGACGTACCTATTTTTACACATGTTTCAGGTGCTGCTTTGTAATGGTTGTTGATACAAGCCACACTTAGGATGGACTCGTGCCTTAGCGACTTTAAAACTTGGAAAGATAATATTTGTATTTAGCTGATTTGTAATAGAACAAAGACTTAAATTATTTAATAAAGCAAAATTATTTAATCCATGGTTGTGAAACAATGATTCTGTTACAACACTCCCCGACGTTTCCGCCACGCTTTGTTGTTTTACGTGGTCGGGGTGTGACATTATTAACATAGCAAAAGGTTGCACTATTGGTTTCATCTCAAAATGAGACCCATCCACCAACAGTGCAACTAGTTTTTAATCATATTTACGTAAACAGTTGAAGGCTTCGTCCTGAAAACAAGGATCCCTCCACCTTCAACTGTTAATTGTTCAAAAAAGCATACTAAAGACTGATGACCAAGGGCTTCGTCCTGAAACTCAGGATCCCTCCACCTTTGGCCATCATATTGTTCTAACTGCAGGAAATTAAAAATGTTCAAGAGACAGGAAAGTAAATTGTTCAAACAACCACAATCGCCAAATTTAAAAAAGTGGATCCGGCCTAGGCATCAACATCCATCATCACCCACTTTGCTGCCTTCAAGCAGCGTCACCTTCTTTGACCATCGCTTTGACACCAGCTCCCGCTTCAGGATCAGCTCCAGCATCCTTCTCGGCATCACCACCAGCATCCACCACCATTTCAGCCGTTTTGGAAGGCTCTTCGGCCATGGGCTTTACAGGAAGCTCTATGGGATTGCCACCAAGATCTTTCAATTTCGCCTCCCAAGCGCTAACATTCCATGAAGGGCATTCGAAGCCCAGGGCTCTGGCTTCATAGGCCATTTTTAGCCTGGCTTGGAGTTGGAAAATCATGACGGATCCTCTAAGGCCCTCCCGGTAGGAGTTCATATCATGTTCGTGCTGAAGTTGAGCAGCATCCAGTTTGAGTTGAGCATCCTGGTTGGCCTTGTTGATGGCAGTCTGGGCTTCCTGAGTCACAACCTTGTATTTATCCTCGTAATGCTGTGACTTGGCGACAGCGATCGCTCCTTAGTCTGCAATGGTGGTTTCAGCCTTCTTCAGTTTAGCTTCCAGCATTTTGTTCAGCTCGCAAGAATCCTCGTATAAGTGTACTAACCGTTCAAGACCTACAATCGGAAGAACAGGTATCAATGTGTATACTTAATATATATATTCGCTATGAATGTGTAGGATATAGAATGAGGATACTTACCTGGTTGAGGAAGCTGGTCATGAACCTGCGGGATTCCAGAAACCTGTGGTTCTCATATGGGAAGACATCAGAGGTAGCAGGGGAATCTGATTCTTTTCTCTTGTGGGAGCTGGAGCCACGTGGCTTTGTGGCAGTAGAAGGCTTGGGGAAGGCAGTAGCCTTGTAACTGACAGGTTTAGATGAGGTGGCAGCTGGCTTGGGGCTTGGTTCTTTTTTTACTTGAACGGGACCGAATAGCTTTTCAAAGACTTCAAGGGTTTTGGTTGGTGCTGCATAAAGGGGAGAAATACTAAACCCTTAAATACTTTTAGAATATAATCAGTTTAATATGTATAAGAATAGCTTACAAGAATATGCTTACCAGACATGTTGGAACTTGATTTTTGGCTTGAGCTTGCAAATGACAAGGAGAAAGTTCTTTCACTCTCTGGGAGCCGGTAGATTTCTTTGATTCTTTGTTCTGATTCAGCGCTTGGAGGGGCCAACTCTTTGAAATTTGTTGCACAAAAAAGTAAAGATGTCAGTTTAGGATATAGTTTTAGGATATGTTTGGGGATATTCCTAAAACCCTAAAAACAAGTCCAGCCAGGGTGTGGTCGAGCTCAAGCTCGAAATTAATTCAGGCGGCTAAACTTAGCTTGAGCTTAACGTTGGAGTTAAACGAGCCTAAGAACGAGCTAATGAGCCGAGCCATGGGCCGAGCCGAACTTAACTTGAGCTGGGCTTGGTTACAAAATGAGCCAGCTTGGTTCACGTCATCTCAAATTGAGTTTTCTTAGCTAGTTTTTCTCGAGCTTCTTTCGAGCTAGCTACGAGCCGAGCTACGAGTCGCGAGCTTTATGAACAGCCCTAGTCAACACCCTTGTCAATAGAGTTTCTTTTCACAAAAAGGAACTTTCGTCTCCATTCATCCTCGTTTTTAGACGCTTTGAGGATGACGGGATCCTTAGAAGTTGAAAAGAGAAGGAATCGGCTAGAACCATGAGATCGTAAACGATATGCAATTGGGAGATCCTTGATGCACAGGTCAGGTATGTGGTGAGATTTTATCTAGTCCAGTGTCACTAAGACTCGCCAAACCATAGGTATGGTTTGGGAATAACTAAGGCCGGTAAGTTCAAAGAAGCGAGAGATAAAGGCTGGAAAAGGATACCGGAGCCCTATGGAGAAAGGATAGGCCAAGAAACACACCCATTCATCGAAATACATGTCCGATCGGATTTCTCGGTCGAACGGTCGTATTATTGCTCCGGCGGGAAAGGCGCCAGAGGCTTTCAGGGCAGCAATGTCAGCATTATCAAAAGAGCAGACTTCTTTTTTGGGTTCTTTGAGAAGGTTTTGTTCCTTGAAGGTGGGAACAGAATTAGCCGTGTGGGATCTCGTCCGACTAGCCATGAGGAACGGAGAAATGTTACAGAGAAAACAAAGAGGAAAGTGAGAGAGAAATACCTGAAATTGCTCGGAGTATGGTAATGAATAAGCGAGCAGATTGAGAAGATATAGGCCAAAAATAGGGGGTTAAATGTCACACCCCGACCGCGTTAAAACAACGAAACCACGGAGAAAACGTCAGGGAGTGTCGTAACAGAATCATTGTTTCACAACACATGGATTAAAGTTTCGATTTACTGAATTATTAAACATTTAACATTGTCTTAAAGTGAAACAAATAAGTTTAAACACATTGTCTTTCTTGTTTTATAGTCACTAAGGCCCCGTCCATTCCTACGTGAGCATGCATCTTAATCATCATCGACATCATCAAACAACACCACCTGAAACATATGTGAAAATAAAGTCAGCATAAAAATGCCGGCGAACACATAGGTTTTGTGTGTATGTCAAATTCATGGCTTGAATACATGTTACAATACCTTGTACGACTACTTAGAGTCGATATTTGAAAACCTTGTATTGAAAAGTGTTAGGTATTGTAATATGATTAACCAACCCAAACAAGTTGGTTAAATATTTATGAAAACCTTTTGCCATGAATCTTGACTCAAAACATTTGTTTTTTTTTTTTTTTGTTAACCAAATTGTAAATCGTTCTTGTAATAAAACTTGTATGGTTTATACCATTTAGTAAATATCGTTGCGTGTCATCGTTTGAAATCAATCGTTCGAGTGAACTAAATACCGCCACAGAATGTAATATGATAAAAGCACTTATATATAAGAAGTACCAGCGGCGTATCTACCATGCTTTTATCACATTACACCCGTCCTGTTATCTAATCACATACCAAAAACAATTCGTTCAATTGTACTTGTTCTCAAATCGTTCATGTTATCAAAACCAATCGTTCTAATCATTCAACTCGTTCGTGTTATAAACCATCGTTCAATAGTTCAAATCGTTCAAATTGTTCAAATCGTTCAAATCGTTCGTGTTTTAATTGTGAAAACTAACTTTTGGTCGTTCTCGTTGAATACATTCAAACCTGTGTTCTGACTCGTTCCAATCATTCAACTCGTATTAACAAACCACCAAAGGGTATGTTAACAATCATCAGGTTCTGTCGTTACCACATTACCCCATACATAACCATGGCGATAGTCTGATAACGGGATTTGTCAGATCCTATGGTACCATAACATACTACTGGCCGGCTTGATCATTGTTAATGAATGTCATTCGTGTTATGTAATAACGCACCAACAAGTTCGTCCACATTATTGAAATCGTTATGTTTAATATAAATCATAGTAATCATTTTTGAAAACTCGAAATGGTTTAGCACGTATGAATCACCACAAAACAATGGAAAACATTAAAATAGGGAAACTATGTACTCACTTGAGATTGCAAGGTATCCTCGATTAAGTGAACTAACAATCTCGGGCAATCAAGGAATCAAGTGGCACCTAGTATCGGATCACTATGTTAATAAATCGTCACCTAAATCGGGAGATTGGGTAGAATGAGGTCTTGTAGACCAAATGAGTATTGGAACTCATGTGATATGATTTAACAAAGTCGAAATTCTGATTCGGAACCTATCCTAAGTGCTTATGACCCGTCATGACCCGTTAAGGTAGTCTACGTTACTTTAACGCGTCATTTGCGCAAAAAGCGCATTCGGATAGCCTAACTAGTTCCTATGACAAGTATTATATACCCTAACATGTTTAATAACATTGCATAATCAGTTTAAGTGTCAAAAATTAAGTTACATATGCTTAAATTCAAATTATGCATGAAAAGGGCATTTTGGTCATTTTCCTATGGCATATAAACTACCTATCATACAACTAATTAAACTAAGTGACCATATGGTATAACCTCAGAAGGTTATTCCCTATACAACCATGGTCACAAAATATGTTTAGTCGAATCCTAATGATCGACCAAACGGGTCGGGTTCGAAAGTCTAAGCGGTGGTTTAGACCGTTTCACTTACGACCCTAAACAAGCACTAAACTAAAAGTGACGAAAACATGTTTAACTAAGTTAGAAAACTTTCATCGCAAAATGCACATAATCGTGCATTTTGACCGAAAATTTTACTCGCACTTCGACTAGTCAACGTGGTAATCAGTGGGTATAGTCACAAGGAACTATAACCATCATGATTACGCTCACGTTCCAAAGTTCAAACGAACTTTGTCTTGACCGATTCATGGTCAAGTCTAAAAGTCAAACTCTGTTTGACTTTTTTGCTTAAAATAACAAGACAAGCATGAAGGAACACTTATAAGAGTCCAATGCTTGTAGAGAAGACTAAGAATGCTCAGGTAGGTGGCCTTTAACAATGTGATTGCCTCCACTTAGAGCAGATTAGAGAAGAAGAAGAAATGAGCAAGTTGAAGTGGTTGAAACCCCTTGCTATTTATACTAATCTTGCAACCATTAGATCTTGCCAAGTGTTTTGTGTTGATCAAGGAACAATCTCAACCATACATGTGTTTAAACCAGGTTGCAAGCCTTGATTATCACTCAAATTGCCCACAAGATTGAAATACAATGGATAAAAGCCAAGGTGCAACAAGTGGTTTTCAATAAAAACAACTTTCTGTCCAGCTTAGGTTGTGGCTACCCGCGACGGATACAGCCCCAGGCTGTCGCGCCTCGCCACAGACCATCAGCAAGTTTGATAGTTTCGCAAAAATGGTCCCTGCAGCCTCTAAACTTGTTTTTTGACGCGTTTAACCCCCATTAACCCATTTTTAAGGCTCCACAAGGTTGTTAAAGCATAGGGGACTTGAAATATGCTTGGAAATATCACGGATGTTGGTTCGTTTGGTCGTGCGGTCGCGTTATTCGGTTAATTACAACGAAACTCGAACGGACGCGAAAATGATCCAAATTATGCGACGAATGGTATTTTTGCATTCCTATCACTAAAATATAATATTTTAGTGATTACAAAAATTTTTGGATGTCCGGTTATGGTCAGAACGTTAGATATGCGCGTATATGCAAACTTACGCAGTTTTTTTACGCTTTTAGTCCCTGTGATAAAATAAGCACATTTTCGTATACCGAACCCTTCAAAGCTTATTTCTAAGCTATGTAAAGGATATTTAGGGTATGTTTAGCTTATGATCTTGTTCCAGAGTGTACGTTGCTATACGAATCGGCAGACTTTTGCAGTTTGTCGCAAATAGTCCCTGTGATCGAATAAACTTGTTTTTGACACACTAAACCCCTCAAAACTTATTTCTAAGCTATGTAAAGGTTATTTAAGTTATGTTAAGATTATGTCACTGTTCTGGAGTGTTTATCGCGTTAAACTAATTACGTTTATGTAACAGTTTGCGTATAACTTTCCAGAAAGTGATTAAAAGCTTGAAATCGAACTAGAATCAAAATGTGAAATTGTCAAACACATTTACTATTGAGACCAAAACACATTGTTTCATTGATAATTGATATTTTTCTACATTGTACAGTGTTTACAGAGCACAAATGTCATAGTCTCCCCTACTTTAGGAAATTTCGTCCCGAAATTTTAACTAGAGGAAGCTTGTGAAAACAAATGTGGATATTTCGCTTTCATTTGCTCCTCACGTTCCCAAGTAAACTCTGGGCCACGCTTGGACTCCCAGTGAACTTTGACTATCGGTATTCGCATGTTCTTTGGTCGCTTGACTTCACGGTCCATTATCTCCACAGGTTTCTCGACAAAGTGCATTGTGTCATCAACTTGAATTTCGTCGAGTGGAATGTGAAGATCAGTATCGGCTAAACACTTTCGTAAATTAGACACGTGGAATGTTGGGTGAATATTCCCCAGTTCAGGAGGTAGCTCAAGTCGATAGGCAACTGATGAAACACCAATTAACACCAGGGTTAATCAGTGGGGTTATTTCTTATGTGGATTCAATCTCTCTTCCTACTCGTGAAATGACTTGGCTCCTGCAAAACAGCAACACCGTTAGTCTCGTTAAGAGGGGAATATGGGGGTTTCCCTCTTAACCAGGCTCCGGCGTGAGAATAAGTACTGTTCCGAGGGAGAATAAACAGTGTGTGTTGTGTGTGAGGGTATGGAGAGCAAGATAATCAACCTGGATGAAGAAGGGTCTTATTTATAGCCGGAGGGTGAAAGAGGGAGGAGCAGCGATGCCAGCTATAGACGCGCGCCAGCTGTCCGACCAAGGGGAATATCCTCTTGGTCTCCTCTACTGTGGTCAGTGTAGTGGTACACGTGGCGCGCCTGCGTTTGCCTATTTTGGAGACGTCGTACTGGTGTTGTCAGACTGCTCCTAGATTCGTCGCAGGCCTACCTGGCGCTTGATGACTGGTGACACGTGTTGTCCTTTATGTCGGATGGAGCATCTTTGGTGCCACCTTGATATTTTCCAGAAGCTTCTAGAAGCTTCTGGATGACCTCGTTGATGTCAGCGCCACATAGGATGGAAAAGTGGTGTGGTCCTTGCCATGTGGGCAAGGAATTGGGACCATACCTCTTCAAGTCCCCCCAGTCCAGTGTGCCTTCTAGTTGAGTTGATCGTCTAGGAGGGATTCTGGACTTATGAATGTAGTGTTTGTTATGGCGTGAGGTTTTTATGGGATCCCTAAGGAATTTGCACCTGATGGGCGCATGGCGCATGGTGTATGGCAACTTGTATAGTTGAGCCGAATGGACGCATGGCGTACCGCGCATGGGTTTTGGCACTTTATAAAAGTTGAGCCAAATGGACGCATGGCGTATGGCGCATGGGTTTTGGCACTTTATAAAGTTGAGCCAAACGGATGCATGGCGTACCGCGCATGGTTTTGACTGCTTGTAGAGTTGAGCCAAACGGACGCATGGCATACCGCGCATGGTTTTGACTGCTTGTAGAGTTGAGCCAAATGGACGCATGGCGTGCCGCGCATGGGTTTTGGCACTTTATAAAAGTTGAGCCAAATGGACACATGGCGTACCGCGCATGGGTTTTGGCACTTTATAAAAGTTGAGCCAGATGGACGCATGGCGTATGGCGCATGCCACTTGTTGTTGTCTTCAGGAGGAAGCTTTGTTTGTCTTGGGAAGGAGTGACTGTCTGGTGTCAGGTGAACAGGCGCCTTTTCAGTCATGTCAGTTACTTTATGTCATGATGGCAGGCGTTTGTTGCACACGTTTCCGAAAAAAGATGGTGGCGTCTTTTCTCTCCTCTGACGTGTCTTACCTTGATTGGATTCCCTGCTGCACCCCTGACGGTTTACTGCCCATCGCATTAAATGCGATGGGTATAAATTCAAGGGCGGTCTCCTCTAACCTTTGCTTTTCAAAATTTGAATTCCGGATTTCTCTCTTCTTCCGTTATTTTCTTTCTTCTTCTCTTGAGTTCCTCTGCCTTATTGTTTGTTTTTTCACAATGTCTGCTGCAAATCCTTCTTCGAGGAAGAAGAGGAACAAAGGTAAAACTCCACCTGGCCCGGATCAGGCGGTAATAGGGTGGAAAGAGGAGGAATTCCACAACTTGGTAAGGGAGATGGGTTTTCTTCCTGAGTGGGGTGCTCAGTACCCTACCTCTGGTTCCACCGCCATGGACGCTCCTCCCGGGTATATGACTTTGTATGCCGCTTTCTTCCGGGAAGGCAACTTCAGGCTTCCAATGACTCGATTTACTGCTGATGTGCTGAGGGGTTATGGTCTTCACATTTCTCAGATCAATGCCATCGGGCTCCCCCGTATTACTCACTTTGAGTTCGTTTGTATGGCTAACCATGTGGAGCCGACGTTCACGCTTTTTAACGTTTTCTATACTGTGACGTATACCAGTGGTTTTTATTCCTTCAGTGCTCGTACCGGCGTCGCTCCAGTTTGTTCTGTTCCATTGAAGAGTCTTCACGACTGGAAACAAAAGTTTTTTTATATTCGTCGAGGTGTTATCCCCGTGGATATGCATTACCGGTCGGTGGATGAGGGTATCCCCAAGGTTGATGTTGTTGCAGACTTTGCTGAACAAGATTGGTATAAGAAGTTGACTCATAAAGCTACTCCTATTCTTCAACTTGAGGAGATGGCATTAGTTGGCGCCGGTATGAGTATGTTATGGCGTTCGAAGAACCCTTTGGGTGTGCCGGTTTATGGTTATCAGGGTAAACGTATGTGTCGTTCCACAACTTTTTGTGTTGTGTTGTTTTTTTTTTGTGTTTTTCCTCATCTCGATGTCTTTTGCGGTGGGTTACACCTTGTTGAATGTTTTGGATCAGAGGGCCGGTGGTGCCATGGTTGAGGGGTTACAAAAGGCTGAGAAACAACCTTGGTTGGATTGTATTCGCGGTCGTTTCTTGCATCCGACCGACGAGAGTTTTTCTGCCAATGCCAACACTGCCTTAGGTGAAGATAGTGAGGATGACGATGATGATGCTGTTAATCTTATTTGAGAGGAAGTTATTGTTCTCTCGAGTGATGGGTCTGGCAGATCTTTTGAAGGCCTAACTTCTCGTTCCCCGCGTGCAGGTCCGGCGTAGGGGGTTGTGCATGAGCCGGTGAACGAGCCTGTTGAGGAGGACGTAGAGATGCCGGTTGAGGCTGCTGAGCAACTGGAGACGAGGAAAAAGGTGAAAACTAACAAATCGGAAGGGAAAAGGAAGAAAGCTGAGGAAACTGTTCCTGAACTTCCTCGTAAGCGCCCTCATACACTCCCTGTGCTAGATTACGTTGTAGTTTCTGATACGTTGTCCGGTTTAGGGACTGGAGAAAAACACCAAGAATCTGATCCTGAAGACCGCGCTACCCTAATGGAGATAATGCGGAAGAAGATGTTTGAGGATAAAAAACGGAAGCTTGACGAGCAGGCCGCGGCGCTGCTCGCGTCGAAAAGGGTAAAACTCCAGAAGGAGGATCCTCCTGCCCCTTCTGAGTCGGAGGTTGACATGGGTATTTTTGCTGAGAAGCCTGGGGATTTGTTGCAGAAGATTTATGAGGCTTCTGGTATTCGTTTTTGTAGTTTCCAGTTTGTCTTTTATATATATATATATATACATATTTCTTTTTCTCCTTTCCTCTGAATGTGCTGCTCATTTTGGAGCAGGTGCCAAATCAGCCAAGACTGGACACAAGATTGATATTTCCAAAATTACTCCTCCTGCCTCTCCGCCTTTGAGGACATTTGGGTTGTCTCCTCCTCACGAAACCTCTGGTGAGAAGAGGAAAGAGGATGTCGTGAATGTGGAGCAGGTTGGGGAGGGTGGTGGTGATGCGGGTGGTGGTGATCGTGGTAAAAATATTGACGTTGAGGTGGAGACGAGTGAGACCACTCCGCGTCACACGATATATACCAAATGTCTGCTGGGTGTTGGTGGTGGAGCAACATCCGGGGTGGTTCGGAGTCCTGATTTTGAGCGCGTTCAAGGCGGATCCTGGGATACACACAACTCTGCATGTGATGATCTACCCCATGCTCCTCGCAGGCATCTGACTCAAGGCTCCCGGATGATCAATCTTGACAATTATCATGAGTTTTTCTCTCTGTCTCTCCCCCCAGCTGAAAGGTTATTTCAGAAGAGGCGCCGCCGGTTGGAATTATTAGAGGAGCATGTTCGAGCCGGGGTTACCTTCTGGTCCACTTCTCAGGAGATTGTCCGTGAGTGGAAGTTGATGGGGGAAGACACTCTTGAGTTTGAAAATGAAAAAAGGTTATTCGCGGAAGAGAGAGAGAAATTCAACGCCGAGAAGAAGGGGTTGGTATGGAGGGTATCTGATGCAGAAGAGAAACTTGCCCAAGAGAAGCAAGCCAATGCTGATAAGCAGAAAAATTGGGAAGCTGCGTGTGAGCGTACTAATGCGGAGCTTAAATCTCAACGTGACGCTATTGTTCGTTTGTCTGGTGCGAAAACAGAGCTTGCTGAGGAAGCTCAGAAGGCACGCGAGGCGTTTGAAAGGAAGGAGAAAGAGTATGTCGACCGTATTGCAAAACTGGAGGACCTTGCTGGGCAGTATGAGACTGCTGATCGTCTTCTTCAAGAGAAGACTGTTGAATGCAAGGCCTCTGAACTCCTTGCTGAGGAAGCATCAGCTGATTGCAAGTGGTTGCTTTCGCGCGCGGTGCCTCTGGTAACCTTTTTTGTCTTATTTTATGGTTTTCGTGAACTGTTTCTCTTATTTGTGTGTTTCTTGCAGATTGCTGATCGCATAGTGAACTCTCACGAACTGGCCAACTATATGTTTGAGTTGGGGCAAGCTGGTTATAACAGCGGGCGCAAGGATGGATATATCGAGGGCAGAGCTGCGGCTGTCAATAAGGAGAAAGAGCATCACTTCGAGTTATGGAAAGAGGATTGTAGCGCTGCTTATGCCGCGAAAAGACAAGAGTTTTCGTCTTTGGAGTTTGCCGTTGTTAAGGCTGCGCAAAAATTGGCTCGAAGATCTGATGGTGTCGTGTTGTTGAAAAAAGCTCTTGGAGATGAGGGTCGTGCGGCTGGAGGCGCTGGTTCCAGTTATCCGGAATGAAGGTTTCCGGCCTGCGTGCCGCGTATGGCCTTGGATGGCCTTGTAATCAGTTGACAGTCTTGTGAACAATTTTTAACTTTTACTTACCTTTCGTGTTTCTGATCAATTGGGTATGATTGACGTTGTTACGTTAATACTTTCCTTTTTTATGCGAATTTTGTTAATGTCATAATATGTGCATGTATAATTACTTTGATTTCAGGTATCACGAATGAGTGATGGCGCTGACAGGTTATGTTGTGTTGTGTTTATTACAACGTTTTTTTCTGTCGTTTGCGCGCTGGTTGGTTCGTGAATACGAAGTGATCGAATTACAGGTTATTGTGTGGACCCAGCTGTGCTCAGCCTTGGGGGTGCTTACAATGCTTGTTTGTCCTGTGTTCGATGTTTTCGTGTTTATGTGGGCACGAAGTATTTGTTTGGCGTTTGTTAGGCTTTAGTTGTGTATCAGACCCGGCTGTGCACTTGTTTGTGACAGGCCTTGGAGGTCTACAACGTTTCCTAATGGTCAAGCCATTGATGTTTTCGTGTATGCCCAAAGTAATATATGCAGTTGTGACAAAGAAATTTGCATGATAGAAAGATAGCCAACAGTTTCCGGGTTTGTTGTCGATGGTGCGCAGCTTATAGGCTCCTTTTCCGAGCACTGTGTCGATGACTTATGGGCCTTCCCACTTAGGAGCCAACTTTCCGGGTTTTTCAGCATTTTAAGCCTCGTTGTTTCTAAGGACGTATTCTCCCGGGTTGAAGGTGCAGACTCGGACTTTGGAGTTGTAATATTTTTCCAGCTTCGTTTTGTTCTTTGCTTCATTTATTGCCGCCATTTCTCTCCTTTCTTCTAGGAGGTCAAGGTCGATCCTCCTCTCTTCTTCATTGTTGATCAGATTCATTGAGAGCATTCATGGTGATGGCAATCCTATCTCCGCTGGTATTACTGCCTCTGACCCGTAAACCAAGCTAAACGGTGTTTCTCCGTTGCTTGTCTTGGGCATCGTCCTGTGAGCCCACAAGATGCTGGGCAGTTCATCTACCCAACCTCTTCTTTTTTCTCCCAGCCTTGCCTTGATTCCATCAACAATACTCTTGTTGATGGCTTCAACTTGACCGTTCCCCTGCGGGTGCGCGACCGAGGAGAAGGTGTGCTCAATGTGTAATTCTTTGAACCACTGTTGAAGATTGTCTTCGGCGAAGTTGGTTCCGTTATCCGTGATGATCTTGAGTGGTAATCCAAAACGACATATGATTTGTTCCCAGATGAATTTTTTTACGACGGTGGCCGTGGTCGATGCGAGGGCCTTTGCCTCTACCCATTTGGTGAAATAGTCGACTGCGACTATTATGAATTTGACAGCTCCTGGGGCTTCGGGGAAAGGTCCGACCATGTCTATTCCCCACTGTTGAAAGGGCCATGCTGTTGTGACTGGCACCAATTCATTTTTGGGGCGCATTGTTTTGGGGGCGTGTCTTTGGCACCCGCTGCATTTCCTCAACTCTTTAACCGCATCTAAATGCATCCCGGGCCAATAGTACCCCGCATTCATGACTTTTGCCACCACCATTCTTGGACCGGCATGTATACCACAAATTCCCTCGTGCACTTCTCTGATCAGATAGTTTGCGTCTTCTGGGTCAACGCATCTTAACAAGGGCCCGAGGTATGATTTTCGGTATAAAATCCCATCAGCCATCTGATAATGTTCCGCCTTGTATTGGATTTTCCTTGCCTCCGCTTTGTTCTCCGGGAGTATTCCAGATTGGAGGTACGCGATTATCGGAGTCATCCAAGACGTTGTTCCTAGTTGAATAGCGCTTACTTCTCTCAATGGCACTGACGGGTTGCTTAAAACCTCTATGCGCGTCTGCTGGTTTATTCTCACTTCTATTAATGTGGTGCACCTTGTAGGAATAGAAGGTTTGTAACAGCGTCTTTGCTTGACTCAGGTAGAGCGCCATTGTGTCTCCCTTGGCTTCATACTGCCCGTTGATTTGTCCAGCCACTAACATGGAATCTACATGCGCTTCGATGTGTCGTACTACCATTTTGATCGCCAACCTTAAACCAGCAAGGAAAGCTTCATATTCAGCTTCATTGTTTGTGCTTTTAAAATCCAGGCGTATGGCGTAGGTGAACTCATGTTTGTCAGGGCTCACCAGCCGGAGCCCGGCACCTGCGCCATCTTCATTAGACGCGCCGTCTGTGTATAACAACCATGGTTCTTCTACTTGCTATCTTTTGGCTTTTTCCATCGCCTTACATTCTCGATCCTTGTCGTCCGGTACCTCTGTCATGAAGTCTACAAGTACTTGGCCCTTGATCGCCGGTCTTGGCCTGAAAACCACATTATGACCCCTGAGCTCTATCGCCCACTTTGCTAGTCTCCCTGAAATCTCTGGCCTTGCGAGGATGTTGCCAATATTGTAGTTTGTTAGCACGTGAATGACGTGGTTGGCAAAGTACCTGCGCAGCTGTCTTGAAGCGTGGATCAAAGCGAGTACCAGTTTCTCCATGATTGCATACCGGGTTTCTGGGTCAGTCAGGGTTCGTGACACATAGTAGACTGGTGTTTGGACCCCTTGTCGATCGATAAGTAACACTGCTCCTACTGCTCTGTCGGAGGCTGATAAGTACAGCACCAGAGGTTCTCCCTTGACTGGTGCGGTTAATGTTGGCAACTTGATAAGGCAATCTTTCATCTCGCGGAATGCACTCTCGGCTTCCGGAGTCCATTGAAATTGGCTTTTCTTCATGCAATTTCGGAGAGTTTTGATAAACGGGAAAGATTTGGCTGCATGATTGGCCAGGAAACGGTTAAGTCCATTGAAATTGTATTTTATCAGGATTCACTTTGAAACCATCTTTTGTAACGATGAAACCCAGGAATTTCCCCTATTCCATGCCGAAAGAACATTTCGCTGGGTTTAGCTTGATGCTTACTCCGCGCAAGGTGGCGAACGTTTTTTGGATGTTCACCAGCATTGTATTCTCTTCTTTGCTCATAATGACTAGATCGTCCATATATACCTCGATGTACTTGCCGATAGCATCGTGGAAAGTTTCATTCATGAGCCTCTGATAAGTCGCGCCCGCATTTTTCAAACCGAAAGGCATCTTGGTGTAGCAGTATAGCCCTGTCGGTGTGCGGAACGCGGTTTTGTCTTCATCTTGCACAGCCATCTGTACCTGGTGGTACCCCTTGTAGCAATCGAGGAAACATTTCCATCGGAATGTGGCAAGCGAATCAATCTTTTCATCAATGTCTGGTAAGGCGTAACAGTCTCGTGGACATGCCTTATTCAGATCCTTGTAATCTACGCACATTCTCCAGCTACCGTTGTTCTTTTGGACCATCACTGGGCTTGCTACCCACGTTTGGTATCTGACTTCTCTGATGATTCCCGCATTTAACAGCTCCATCACCTGCTCTTTCATGGCATCGTGTTTTATGTCTCCTAAGTGGCGCTTGGCATGCACCACAGGCTTTGCGTCTTCCGAGACGTTTAATCGATGCTCAACTATGTGCCGTGGAACACCCACCATGTCTGCCGGTGTCCAGGAGAACACATCCATGTTTTGGAACAACAGTTTCTTTAGCGCCGCGCGCGTTAGGTCGGACATTGCAGGTCCTATGGTAACTGTTTGTTCTGGGTATGCGCTGTTCAATACCCATTTTTCTGCTTCTGCGCGTGGCGCTGGTTTACTTGCTTTTGCAGGTCTGAGCTCATCTGTTGCTAATACTTCTTTGCTTGCATATATGATGGCTACTCCCGTTTCTGTTGGGAATCCCACAGCTGAGTGTGGGCCAGAGCAGATCATGCTGAAGTCGCCTTGGGATTCTCTTCCCAACAGAATATCGTGCCTTGAATGTGCTGGCAGCACCATGAATGTGACTTCTTCTGTTCTTGAGTTTCTTCCATCCGAGAGCAACACTGGGAATGATATCTGTCCTAGAGGAAAAACGGCTTCATTGCAGAAACCAGTGAGCGGGTAATCAACTGGTTCTAAGCGCGCCTTATTCTCCTGATCGAATTGATTAAAACATTGTTCATATATGATATCTGCAGTGCTCCCCAGATCGATGAAGATGTAATCGGTTTGGTAATGCCCGATCACGCCCGAGATGACTATGGGTCGCCTTTCTCTTGGGCCTCCTCTTACAACCGGAAAAACAACTTGTTTCTCGCGCCATGAGTCGTCTTGCGCGCGCTTGTTGTAGTTTTTTCTTGGCCTTCGTGGGCCCCCTTGAACCATGTGGGTTTCTAGTTTCCGGAGTTTTTTGTTGTCTGGTACTTCATCTCTTCTTTGTATCTGGCGGTAATCGCGCTTCCCGCCCTTTACCAAATGAGTGAGTTTTCCATCTCTCAAGGACCTTTCTATTTCTTGCTTTAAACTGAAAAAATCGTCAGTTAAGTGCCCCGTGTCCTTGTGGAACTCGCAGAAAAGATTGGGATCTTGGCCCCTTTTGTTTCGCATTTGAAGGGGTGGTTTGAACTGGTGATTCTCAGTGGCTAAGACCTCGGAAGGGGTCTTTGTTAATGGTGTCCACTGTTTCTCCCTGTTTTCTCTTTTCACCTCTTTCCGGTGAGCTATCTGATTGATCGTGTGGCGCGCGTCCTCTCTTACTGGGCTTCTTTCTCTGTGACCGGATGCTTTCCATGGTTGGCTTCTGCCTTTTTGCTATGTCGGTCGTTGTGGTTGTATCCGCGCTGACGGTGGTCGTCACCGGTCAACTGTCTGTCAGACTGCGCGATAGTTTTGGCTGCCTCAATGAAGGTTTCCCAATCTTTGGGTCCTCCGTCTCTTCCTTTTACACGCTTGATTAAATCATCGCACTTGACTGCCCTCATGAAGTGTGCGCGCATCATCTTCTCGCCCACGTCACCAATCTCCAAACATTCTTTGCTATATCTTGTAATGAAATCTTCCACGCTCTCGTGGTCTCTGCGCCAGATGTTTAAGCAATCAGCTGGGTCTCTGGTGTGTCGACGTTGCTGAGAGAAATGTGCAAGGAACTTCTCTCGGAAATCGACCCATGACTTGATTTTTCCTGCTGGCAAGCTGTCAAACCAAACGCGCGCTGCGCCTATGAAGGTTTGAGCGAAGAGATGACACCAGGTTGGTAAATTCCATCCGCCTGTTGCTCCAGCGCCGTTAAAAACTTGAAGGTGATCGTCTGGGTCTGTCACCCCGTTGTATTTGCCCACGTTGTGTGGCAACTTCGTTTTATCAATGGCAGCCGTGGCGATCTCTCTAATGAATTTTGAATTCTCAGCCATGTCGTCTGGACGATAGCTCAAAGTGTAATCATGCTCTGCTTTTGGGTCATAACCTGCGCGCTTGCGAGGTTTGTACGCTTCATGCTCTGGTGGCAGCCTGCTGAACACTGTGCTTTCTTTGTACGTCTCTTCGTCATCGTCAAATTCGTCTTTAATGTTGCGCGGGCCTAAACGACTTTGTATTGGCTTTTTTGGTTGGTGAGAGTACTGCACGTAATTGCTTTCCGTCTCGCCGTAGGTGTCACGCGTGTCATGCGCGCCTGGCCTTCTAATATGTGGTGGTGGTACTGATTCAGGGCGTAAATTGAATGCATTGGTCTGTTGAGGCATTGGCGCGCTCAAAGGCCTTTGCAGTGGAGTGACAAATGCGGACTGGTTGGCTTATGCCTGAAGCAGGGCTTGCTGCGCACTGAGTTGGGTGTAGACAAGGTTTATAGACGCCACTTGTTCGGCATACCAGGAAGCCAGAGTTTTTCCTTCGGGTAGCCCTAGTAATGCAGAGAAGTTTAGTTGTGCTTAGTCCGATGGAGCTGAGGGACCAGCTTCATTGCTCTGTGTTTGCACTAGTGGAGGTGTTTGTTGGACTACCTCTGACGGAGGCTGGAAAGTAGCTCCGTTTGTGGTCTGAGTGATGATCCTAGTTGGAGTTTGGAAAGTAGCACCAGTTGTGTTTCGAGTAACAACCCTGGATGCACTTCCAAAGATACTAGGAAACTCATTGTTCATCGGCCCTTCTTGGATAATTTCATTCCTTTGACCCCGTTGGACGTGTACGTTGTCCGAAACGAGTTCAAAGGAAGAAACGTCTCCATCTACCGGGTGAGAAGGGTTTTGTTCAGCCATTTTTGCTGAGTATTTTTCGAAAAGAAAAGAGATGAGAGTGGTTTTTGCTAAAAGCGGATGGCGCCAATGATGAAACACCAATTAACACCAGGGTTAATCAGTGGGGTTATTTATTCTGTGGGTTCAATCTCTCTTCCTACTCGTGAAATGACTTGGCTCCTGCAAAACAGCAACACTGTTAGTCTCGTTAAGAGGGGAATATGGGGGTTTCCCTCTTAACCAGGCTCCGACGTGAGAATAAGTACTGTTCTGAGGGAGAATAAACAGTGTGTGTTGTGTGTGAGGTTATGGAGAGCAAGATAATCAACCTGGATGACGAAGGGTCTTATTTATAGCCGGAGGGTGAAAGAGGGAGGAGCAGCGATGCCAGCTGTAGACGCGCGCCAGCTGTCCGACCAAGGGGAATATCCTCTTGGTCTCCTCTGCTGTGGTCAGTGTAGTGGTACATGTGGCGCGCCTGCATTTGCCTATTTTGGAGACGTCGTACTGGTGTTGTCGGACTGCTCCTGGATTCGTCGCAGGCCTACCTGGCGCTTGATGACTGGTGACACGTGTTGTCCTTTATGTCGGATGGAGCATCTTTGGTGCCACCTTGATATTTTCTAGAAGCTTCTAGAAGCTTCTGGATGACCTCGTTGATGTCAGCGCCACATATGATGGAAAAGTGGTGTGATCCTTGCCATGTGGGCAAGGAATTGGGACCATACCTGTTCATCAACCTTTCCGATTCTTTCAACAATCTTAAATGGTCCAACGTATCGTGGTGCAAGTTTTCCTTTCTTTCCAAATCTCACCACTCCCTTCCAAGGGGATACCTTGAGTAGGACATGGTCTCCGACATGAAATTCCAAGGGCTTGCGTCGCATGTCCGCATAACTCTTTTAACCGATTCTAGCTGTCAGAAGATTATCGAGAATTTTCTTGACTTTGTCTGTTGTTTCCAGAATGAGTTTAGGTCCAGTAAGCTGAGCTTTACCGATCTCATTCCAACAGACAGGTGAACGACATTTTCGACCGTATAAAGCTTCGAACAGTGCCATATTGATGCTAGCGTGATAACTATGGTTGTAAGAGAACTCAATCAACGGTAGATGCGAATCCCAATTACCACCAAAGGCTATCACACATGCTCTAAGCATATCCTCCAATGTTTGTATCATCCTCTTGGATTGTCAATCCATTTGGGGATGATAAGCAGTGCTCAGATTTAGTTGGGTTCCCATAGCAGATTGCATGGTCTTCTAAAAGTGATATGAGAATCAAGCATCACGGTCAGATATGATGTTCAAAGGAACACCATGACAAGATACAATCTCATCAACATAAATCTTGGCAAGTTTATCAGCAGATAGATCCTCGCGAATCGGTAAAAAGTGAGCTAACTTTTTAAGACGATCAATGACTACCCAAATGGCATCATGACCTCTAGATGTGCGCGGCAGCTTAGTGATGAGATCCATCGCAATGTTCTCCCACTTCCATACCGGTATTTCTGGTTGTACAAGCAAACCAGATGGTCGCTGATGTTCAGCCTTGACTTTGAGACAAGTTAGGCATTTAGATACATACAAGGCAACATCCTTCTTCATACCGTCCACCAGTACTGAGTACGAAAATCCTTGTACATTTTGTCAGCACCAGGATGGATAGAATAACGAGACTTATAAGATTCATCCATCACTAAAGTGCGAAGATTATCTTGTTTCGGAATCCACAAACGATCCTTGAAATAAAGTAACCCATTGTCTTTCGTTTCGAGTTTAAGCTCTCGTTGACGTGGTAATTCCTTACCCATCAAGTCTTGTGTAACACAAGTATGTTGAGCTTGAGAGACATGTGATTGGATATCGGATAGAATTCGAACACAATGAAGCTTGACTCGTTCCTTTCGACTTAGTGCATCAGCTACGACATTCGCCTTACCAGGATTGTAGCAAATCTCGTAATCGTAATCGTTCAAGAGTTCAACCGAGCGTCGTTGTCTCATGTTCAGCTCCTTCTGAATGAAAATGTGTTGGATACTTTTGTGGTCTGTGAAAACCACATACTTCGTGCCATAGAAATAGTGTCTCCAAATTTTGAGAGCAAAAACCACAGCGCCAAACTCAAGATCATGAGTGGTGTAGTTCTTTTTCTGAATTTTCAATTGTCTTGATGCATAAGCTATAACCTTACCTCTTTGCATGAGAACACAACCAAGGCCTAGATTCAATGCGTCACAATAGACAACGAAATCATCATTGCCATCGGGTAAAGATAAGATAGGAGCATTAAAGAGTTTTTGTTTCAGTGTTTGGAAAGCTTCCTCTTGTTTGGGTCCCCACTCAAAAGGCTTATTCTTCTGAGTCAAAGCAGTGAGAGGAACTGCAATCTTTGAGAAGTTCGCGATAAATCGATGATAGTAACCAGCAAGACCAAGAAAAGAGCGAACTTCTGTAGGTGTAGTAGGTGTGTTCCAATCCTTAATAGCTGCGATTTTGGAAGGATCCACATGAATACCCTGCTCGTTGACAATATGGCCCAGAAATTGAACTTCTTTAAGCCAGAATTCACACTTGGAGAACTTGGCAAAGAGTTGTTCCTTCTTCAGGAGTTCCATTGTCAGACGAAGGTGTTGTTCGTGATTGGCTCGAGAGTTCGAATAAATAACAATGTCGTCAATGAATACAATGATGAACTTGTCTAAATAGGTTTACAAATCCTATTCATTAAGTCCATGAAGATAGCTGGGGCATTTGACAAACCAAAAGGCATGACAGTGAACTCATAGTGACCATATCTTGTGCGGAATGCAGTTTTGGGAATATCTTCTTCGAGTACATGAAGCTGATGATACCCAGAACGCAGATCGATTTTGGAAAAACATGTAGCACCTTGCAGCTGATCAAAGAGATCATCAATTCGTGGTAGGGGATATCGATTCTTGATGGTGAGATTATTGAGCTCACGGTAATCGATACAGATACAGAAAGATCCATCTTTCTTTTTCACAAACAGGACTGGAGCGCCCCAAGGTGAATAACTCGGACGGATGAATCCTTTGTCAGACAACTCTTGAAGTTGTTTTGATAATTCTTGCATCTCAGACAGTGCAAGACGATAACGTGCTTTAGCAATCGGGTTGGCATTAGGTACACGATCGATATGAAACTCGACTTGATGAACTGGAGGTAAACCAGGCAGTTCATCAGGAAACACCTCTGGATAATCGCGTACAATCGAAATATCTTGAATACACTTGTTCTAGCCTTTCTGCTCTACGACATGTGCCAGGAAGGCCACATAACCTTTCCGTAGGTATTTTTGGGCTTTAGTACATGACATGAGTTTCAAACCATTCGAAGGTTTCTCGCCTCGAACTTCTAGAACTTCACCAGATGAAAGAGGAATACGAACAATCTTATCGAAACAAATCACCTCAGCATGATGTTTGGTGAACCAATCCATTCCTATGATAATATCGAAGCTTCCAAGTTGCATCGGTGTGAGGTCAATAGGAAAAAGATGGTTATCGAGGTTCAATTGACAATCGCAAATGACAAAATCGAGTACAAGAGGTTCACCAATAGCAACTTCGACAGATAAGGGTTTTCTTAGTTTAGTTCTAGGCATCGCAAGTAAAGGCTCAAAAGTTAATGACACAAAACTTCTATCGGCACCAGAATCGAAAAGAACAGATGCAGGTTGATGGTTAACAAGGAACGTACCGTTAACGACTTCATTATTAGCACGAGCCTCGTTAGCGTTGATGTTGTATGCTCGCCCATGAGCGGGATTTGCATTCGCGTTCACTGGTTTTGGACAGTTGTTCCAGAAGTGACCCATTTCTCCACAGTTATAACATGAACTGGGTGGGAAAGGAGGTCTAGCAACATTTCCCTAAGCCCGTGCTGGATTCTGTGCAGCTTGATTCGGGACAGCTCGACAAAAATTGTTCGTGGGGCAAAGTCTACCACATGATGTACATTGTCGACACACTGACTGAGCTGAATGATGACCATTGCACCGGTTACAGTACGGTGCAGTACCAGCATATGGCTTCCTTGCAGGAGTCTATGCCGGTTGGTTCTGAGCATTCTGATTGGGTTTTGTAGTAACAGCAAAATTCTGGGAAGCCTTACACTTCCTCGACCCTTTCAATGACTCACCTTTCTTCTTGTCTTTCCCCTTGTCTTGAGTGGTTGATTGTTTCTTGTCACCCTTGCGGGTTAGTTTTCCCTTTCTGGCCTATGACTCAGTCAGGGTTGCAGCCAACTCGATGGCCTGACGAACAGTGGTAGGGTTGCTACCAGTTACAATGTCTTGCACAGAGTCAGGCAAACCATCAGTATACCTCTCGATTGCTTTCTCCAATGGGGTAACCATAGTAGGACACAATAAACTCAGCTCCTCATAACGATCCGTATAAGCACGGTGTTCTCCCCATCCTGTTTAAGATCATCAAACTCCCGTTCCAATGCCCTTATTTCGTGTGGGGGCAGAACTCTCTCATCATGAGAGCCCGAAGCTCTTCCCAAGTCTGTGCCATAGCCACATCGGCACCCCTATCTCTCATCACCCCGTTCCACCATGTTAGAGCATGTTTCTCAAAAACACTAGATGCGAACTCGACCTTTCGCTCATTCAGACATTGAACATGTCTAAAAGTGCTTTCTAGACTCTCGAACCATTGTAGGAGTGCAGTTGCTTCTTGAGACCCAGAAAATTTCATTGGTTTAGCCGAATTAAACGTTTTGAAACTGCACTGAGCATTGTTATTGTTGTTATTGTTATTCGCTTGATTAATATGAGTTATGAGGTTCGGAATCACAGCAGCAATCTGCTGAGCGACTAGGGCTGCGAGTGCAGCATCCTGTGTTTGATCACGTCTAGGAGGCATATTCTAAAAAGAACAAGGAAACATGAGAAATGAGTGAGATTTGCCAATTGGATAAACAAAAGAGGTATTGAAAACATCGACGAAACATAAGGTAGGTGATAATTTTTTCGTTACCTCAAACAAACAAACGACATACAGTGACTTATCAAAGTAAATGGGTCATAATAATGTATCGCGAAGACATGCTTTAGCCTATAAGTGGAAACCACCCCAAGAGTTCCCATGTAAGATTGACTGGTCCGATACTGCAGATTTGTACGAACACTCTAGCCTTAGACAGAAAACTCGAGGTACAGGCACCCACCATTCCAGATTGCACGTGTTCACATTATAAGACCCAAACTTTGACGAGATTTGACAACTTGAAGGCAAAGACTTAAAAAAAAATCATCTAAGAATAGATGATTGATTTTCAAAACGGATTTGTATTTTGTGTTCTTGTTGTGGTAGTCACCTAAAAATAGGTGACGGTATTGTTTTAGAATCTAAACGCAAGTAAACTCGCGTTAGGGTCCTAGGAAGGTTATAGTCTAGGTCAAAGCATTACTAATAACCTAATTCCCTATAACCATGAGCTCTGATACCAACTCTTCTGTCACACCCCGACCGCGTTAAAACAACGAAAACGCGGCGGAAACGTCAGGGAGTGTCGTAATACAATCATTGTTTCACAACACATGGACCAAAGTTTCGTTTTATTGGATTATTAAACGTTTAACATTGTCTTAAAGTGAAACAAACAAGTTTAAACACGTTGTCTTTCTTGTTTTATAGTCACTAAGGCCCCATCCATTCCTACGTGAGCATGCATCTTAATCATCATCGACATCATCAAACATCACCACCAGAAACATATGTGAAAATAAAGTCAGCATAAAAATGCCGGCGAGCACATAGATTTTGTGTGTATGTCAAATTCATGGCTTGAATACATGTTACAACACCTTGTATGACTATTAAGAGTCGATATTTGAAAACCTTGTATTGAAAAGTGTTTAGTATTGTAATATGATTAACCAACCTAAACAAGTTGGTTAAATATTTATGAAAACCTTGTTGCCATGAATCTTGACTCAAAACATTTGTTTTTTTTTTTTAAACCAAATTGTAAATCGTTCTTGTAATTGAACTCGTATGGTTTATATCATTTAGTAAATATCATTGCGTGTCATCATTTGAAATCAATCGTTCAAGTGAACTAAATCACGCCACAGAATGTAATATGATAAAAGCACTAATATATAAGAAGTACCAGCGGCGTATCTACCATGCTTTTATCACATTACACCCGTCCCGTTATCTAGTCACATACCAAAAACCAATCGTTCAATTGTACTTGTTCTCAAATCGTTCGTGTTATCAAAACCAATCGTTCTAATCGTTCAACTCATTCGTGTTATAAACCATCGTTCAACCGTTCAAATCGTTCAAATTGTTCAAATCGTTCGTGTTTTAATTGTGAAAACTAAATTTTGGTCGTTCTCGTTGAAAACATTCAAACCTGTGTTCTGACGCGTTCCAATCGTTCAACTCGTATTAACAAACCACCAAAGGGTATGTTAACAATCATCAGGTTCTGTCGTTACCCAGATTACCCCCATACATAACCATGGCGATAGTCTGATAACGGGATTTCTCAGATCCTATGGTAGCATAACATACTACTGGTCGGCTTGATCATTGATAATGAATGTCATTCGTGTTATGTAATAACGCACCAACAAGTTCGTCCACATTATTGAAATCGTTATGTTTAATATAAACCATAGTAATCGTTTTTGAAAACTCGAAATCGTTTAGCACATATAAATCACCCCAAAATAATGGAAAACAATAAAATAGGGGAACTATGTACTCACTTGAGATTGTAAGGTATCCTCGATTAAGTGAACTAGCAAGCTCGGGCAATCAAGGAATCAAGTGGCACCTAGTATCGGATCACTATGTTAATAAATCGACACCTAAATCGGGAGATTGGGTAGAATGAGGTCTTGTAAACCAAATGAGTATTGGAACTCATATGATATGCTTTAACAAAGTCTACATTTTGATTCGGAACCTATCCTAAGTGCTTACGACCCGTCATGACTCGTTAAGGTAGCCTACGCTACTTTAACGAATCATTTGCGCAAAAAGCGCATTCGGATAGCGTAACTAGTTCCTATGACAAGTATTATATTCCCTAACATGTTTAATAACATTGCATAATTAGTTTAAGTGTCAAAAATTAAGTTACATATGTTTAAATTCAAATTATGAATGAAAAGGGCATTTTGGTCATTTTCCTAAGGCATATAAACTACCTATCATACAACTAATTAAACTAAGTGACCATAAGGTATAACCTCAGAAGGTTATTCCCTATACAACTATGGTCACAAAATATGTTTGGTCGGATTCTAATGATCGACCAAACAGGTCGGGTTCGAAAGTCTAAGAGGTGGTTTAGACCGCTTGACTTACGACCCTAAACAAGCACTAAACTAAAAGTGACGAGTTAAACATGTTAACACATGTTTAACTAAGTTAGAAAACTGATTTGATATCAAAACAAAGTGTTTTGATACCCGAAAATAGTTTCGTCACAAAATGCACATAATCGTGCATTTTGACCGAAATTTTGACTCGTCACTTCGACTAGTCAACGTGGTAATCAGTAGGTATAGTCACAAGGGACTATAACAATCGTGATTACGCTCACGTTGCAAAGTTCAAACAAACTTTGTCTTGACCTATTCATGGTTAAAGCCGAAAGTCAAACACTGTTTGACTTTCTTGCTTAAAATAACAAGACAAGCATGAAGGAGCACTTACAAGAGTCCAGTGCTTGATGAGAAGACTATGAATGCTCAGGTAGGTGGCCTTCAACAATGTGATTGCCTCCATTTAGAGCATATTAGAGAAGAAGAAGTGATGTGTGTAAAATGCAACATATAAATTACATCAAATAAGGCATAAGAACTAACCCTTTTTTAGTACTAAAGTTGGAAAAAGTGTGCTTTTGTCTTCCTTTTGTATTTTCAGGACTAAATGAGCATAAATGAACAAAAGGAACAAATATGCAGCAAAATCTAACATAAATACAAGAAAAGGAACAAACGTGGCATGCCCGACCCCTCGACAGCATCTTCCCAAGCAAAAACAAGTCAACAGAAGACTGAACATGCCCCGTGCCCAGCGGACACGGGGGCGTGGCCAGGCACTTACCGAAAAGACAAACTCATAGAAGTTTCTATTCCCAGCATGGGGGCGTGCCCAGCTCAACACGGGCCATGGTCAACGCTAAGATTCGCAAAATCTTGCAAAATCTTGATAGTACAGATTTGCTTCTTCACACGGGGCCGTGCCCAGTAAACACGGGGGCGTGTGGAGCCTAATGAAGACAATTGCAATTAATGAAGAAAGAGAAAGCGGATGGACACGGGGCCATGTCTAATGAACACGGGCCGTGTCCAAGCTTTAGCACAGGTTATAAATAGGGGTGCTTGGCTCACTTGCAAATCATCCCTTGGCAAACCACCTCTCTACCACTTTACCCACACTCCACCACCATCATAACACCCACATCCACCACCATCATCCATCATCCATCTAGAGTGTGTGTAGTAGTCTCGGGATCCAATATTGATAGTAAGAGTTCTTGACAATCAAAGGCCATGTTTGCCTAAGTCTCTTACATCACTTGGTGAAGACAAGAATTTAGTGTAATACTTTTGATTTTTAATCTTTTTGCACTTTTTATTTGGTTTTGTATTAATGACTTTAATAACTAGTTTCATATGTTGAAGGTGAAACTTCCTTATCATTTGTCCGTGGTGTCTTGGCATTATTTTACTGTCTATATAAAATAAAAGATTTACACCATTCATATCTCTACGGTCTATATAGAGATATGTTGGCTACCTGGTCGGGGGTTAAGGGAATGGTTTGGTAAGGTTCTTGCCTTGTTCAGTGTATAGATCCTGCATCGACCTGGGTCAAGCTTACTAGGACCTCTTTCAATACCCACTAGTATTGGATGGCGGGGGTGCGAATGGCTTGATCCCCTCATATGTAAACTACTATTAATACATTAACCCGGCTACTTGGGAGTATATCCATGCTGACTCAAACCACTTAGCCGAGGGTAACGTCACCTTTAAAAGAGGGGCCTACCACATTACGCATTAATAACTTAATTATTTATCTTTCAATATTCTGACCCTTTATGATTGTATCCTTGTTGACTCAAACTACTGGGTTGAGGGTAACGTCACCTTCAAAAGAGGGGCCTACTACTATAACTAAGATAATCTTTTAAAAAGTGCAAAAGTGTGGAAATCACCAAAGGTTACACTAAAGGCGAGTCGGATCCAAGTGATTCATCTTGTCTATCTGTTTTATTTTACTTTTATTTTCATAATTTTTTAGTTTTTATTTTCATGTTTAAAACATTTTCTAAAAATTTTGATTTGATTAGACGTTGAGGATAAACCGGTACTAAAAGCTCTTGTGTCCTTAGACGACCTCGGTATCTTACCAACGCTATACTACGCTCACGATGGGAGCACTTGCCCATATGTGTGTTTAGTGTTAGTAAAATATCGTGTTTTATAAATTTAAAACTTGACTAAAGTGTTAAAAAGTGCTTAAAATATACATAAAAATATATCACACCTAACACACATCAAGTTTTTGGCGCCGCTGCCGAGGACACAAGGATTTTAAGAAAGTTAGGAAACAATGGCCTAATCATTTTTCTTATTTTTCTTTTTTTTTAGGATTTTTCTTAATTTTCCAGCTTCTGCAGAGCTCAGCACGGGGCCGTGCCCAGCATCGGTACTGGCAGTTTTTATTTTCCGAGTTACACAGAGTTGAGCACGGGTCGTGTTGGTGCAGCATGGGGCCGTGTTGAACTCCCTAGTAACAGGGATCTGGAAAAAAAAATCACTGTAACTTCGACCACGAGGCCGTGTTCAGCTTAACACGGGGCCGTGGTGAAACTTCTGACCAACAATCTTTTTGTTTTTTATCGCAGGACTTGGAACCCAGGCGCCATACCTGAACTTCCTATGCAGTGCATGAGCTCCGGTTCCAATAAAGACATAAAAGAACCTCTAGATAAACCCAAACGCTTTCTAAGAAAAAGACTTAAAGCTAAAAACCAAGAGAAAGTTTCAAGGGACCCACTTCCAATGGCGGATCAACGTACTCTAATGGATTACCTAAGGCCCACAGTTGGTAATCTCGGCGCCGCTATCAATGCACCGAATGTCGATACCAACAACTTCGAACTTCGGCCGCATTTGTTCCAAATGCTCGAAAACTCCGTAACTTTCCATGGGATTGCGGACGAAGATCCCCATTTACATATTACCAACTTTTTGGAAATATGTGACACTTTTCGGATCAATGGAGCATCAAATGACGCCATCCGCCTCCGAATGTTCCCATTTTCACTAAAAGACCGAGCTAAGGCTTGGCTTAACACCCTCCCAGTTGGATCGGTAAACACCTGGGATGAACTAGCCCTAAAGTTTTTGTATAAGTATTTCCCTCCTTCAAAAACAACTAAATTAATGACTGAAATTAATACATACTCACAAGAGGACGGGGAATCCTTATATGAAACTTGGGAAAGGTTCAAGGAGCTACAAAGAAAGTGCCCCCATCACGGTCTTGCGGTATGGCAACAGGTATCCACTTTCTATAATGGGTTGTTGCCACACACAAGACAAATACTTGACTCTAGCTCTGAGGGACTTCTAGGTAATCGTCGTCCAAATGAAATTTATAATCAAATTGAGGAAATTGCTCAAAACAATTTTCAGTGGCACACTCCTCGAGGCACAAAATCTATTGCCCCGAGCGCCCATAAGGTTAATGAAAGCACCTCTTTACAAGCTCAAATCGAGGCCCTCTCTTTAAAAATCAAAAAGTTAGAAATGGAAAAAACGGCCTCGGTTATGGCTTGTGATGGGTGTGGTTGACCACATGAAAATTGGAGTTGTATGAAAGAAATGGATAATCAAACAGAAACGGTAAACTACCTTGATAATAGACCTTGGACGTCAGGTCCCCCGACGGGTACCTACAACCAAGGATGGCGTAACCACCCTAACCTTGGTTGGAGAGAACCCGACAATAGTAGTAACCAACAAAATCTAAACCAACGAACAAACTTTCAACAACCAAGAAACGAGTCACAACAGCAAGGGGGACGAGAGAGGCTTGAAGATACTATTTCACGCTAGTATTCATCTCGGATCAATTTCAACAAATGGAATCGAACTTTAGAAATCAACAAGCTAGTATTCAAAACATTGAAAAACAACTAAATAAACTAGCTCAAAATTTCTCCAAGAGACCACAAGGCGCGTTACCCAGCAATACCGAAACCAACCCAAAGGCGCAAGTACATCTCATCGCATTGAGAAACCGTACCGTAGGTCCCAAGGAGGCTCCGCTTCCTCCAACTAAAAATGGTCCATCTAACCAAACCGCAACTTCACCAACACCCCAAAAAGAGACGACTCCTCCACCTAATCAAGAGCCAACCAAGAATTCTCTGGTGCCTTACCCCGGTAGGTTACTTCGCCAAAAGACCGATGAGCAATTCACTAAATTCATAAACTTACTAAAACAATTGCATGTCAATATTCCATTTGTAGAAGTCCTGATATACGTTAAATTATACATGTTTTTATACCCCAAAACACTTCCGTTTTAAGCGTTTTTTTACCGAAACCGCGACGTTTAGGTACCAAATCCGGTACTTTTATATTTTCAGGTCTTAAACGAAGAACAAAAGACAAATCTGATGAAAACAGGAAAATTCTGATGCATTTCTGATGAAACGGGCAAAATTCTGATAACTGCCAGGTGTGGCACGACCGTGCCATCTGACGGCACTACCGTGCCGATCGTTCGATCTCGGAAGCACTGCCAGTGCAACAGCCAGTGCCGATCTGTTCCCGGGCCGCATGACCGTGCCACCCGCCGCATGACTGTGCAATGGCCAGACCAGGGTTTCTGATCAACATTCTGATGACCCGGCACTACCGTGCGACCAACGGCATGACCGTGCCGATCTGATGACCCAGGCAACTTGTCCACTAGTCCACTTGGCTGACTTGGGATCGGAGAAATTACATCACCCGACAAGACCTGACCGTACGGCCGCGCGACCCGATGGCACGGCCGTGCCAAACTTAAAATTGCCTATAAATAGCAGCATTCGCTACTGATCAAAATGTTGGGGTTTTCTCCATGTTTCTGGGCGATTTCTTGGTTACGAAGCAGTCCTGATCAGACCCATTTGAAGCTTAAAGATCGAGTGGAAGCATAACCGATCAAACCCATCAATTCCTTGCTTGTTTATGGTTCGATTCCTTGTTCTTGAACATGTATTCTGATCATTTTGCAAGGTATGAGCTGATGTTAGTTTATGTTTAATGTAGTATTATGTAATAGTAGTAATGAACTTGTTTCTTGAATAATCTTTATGTTGTAATCTTGTTTGTATGAAACTTTTGTACTTTTTCATGTTTGAATCTTCATGATTATATAACGAACGTTTAATTGATGTTGAGTTCCTGATTATGTTTGATTATCTTGGATAATGAATCTGTGGTTAGTGGGATGGTAACTATTTCTTGATTAATCACTTGTTTGTAAACTTGTTTACACCATGAGACTCGAGAGGGGTATTGGTTTTATCTAAGATATATCTTATTTTGATTAGGAATGCTTTCTTGCACGTAAGGATTCTAACGAATTATATGGTGTTGATTACATGTTCTTGCATGCAGTTTATGATCCTTGTTTAGTAGTTTTGGTCTGAAATTGCTGACATGGTAGATTTGTATTCGAGACTTGTAAAGGTGAAATATGTTGTTATATGATCTACTTAAATGCTTATCCTCGTGTATTGTGACCATCGGTATTGCTTTCTTTGATAAGTGAGGTTAGAAAACTCTTAGCGGATGACTAATCTATCTTTAAAGGTTCACATGAATTAATATCAATAGCTCGCTAAAGAATGAGTTTAGGTGGTTAACGTGTGTTTATCGCATTAACTTTCCGAAGAATCATCATGTTATAAAACTCCTACCGGATGACTAACTGTCTCGAAATTGGAAAATTAATTAAGTGCTTTTGTGACATATCTGATAGATAACATGTTTAGGTTGTTTATGAAACAAGATAATAGTATATTTATGTTTTAGATATAATTTAGTTAATTTAGTTAAACAACCATTCACTTATCCTTTATCTTGTAATCTGATGACAAAGATTTAGTACCTAATAACGCCTGTGTTCCATAGATCGATATCTGGCTCTTACCAATACTTGCTGCATATATGACGGGATACACTTGTCCTTTGTTGTGTGTGTTTTAATGTTAAGGTATAAACCATTTTTATAAATATTAAAACCTACGTGAGTGCGAAGTTCACTTTAAATAACTGTATAAATTATGTGCGCCTCGCACGTCACCAAGTCCTCACTCAAATGCCTAAATATTCAAAATTTATGAGTGGCTTTCTCACTCACAAAAGAAAAATTGAATCATTGCAATTAGTTAATTTAAGCGAAGAATGCTCCACCTTGCTACTCAACAAACTCCCGTAAAAGAAGATCGTTCCCGGAAGCTTCACCATCCCTTGTTCTATTGGGGGATCACCCATACGCAATGCACTAGCCGATCTTGGGGCTAGCATCAACCTCATGCCCGCATCAATGTTTGACCGACTCGGATTAGGGAAAACAAGCCCTACAAAGATGAGGGGCATACAACTCTCCGATAGGTCCATTAAGTATCCAAAAGGTGTCGCCGAAAATCTATTGGTAAAAGTCGGAGACTTTGTCTTCCCGGCTAACTTTATCATACTAGATATGGAGGAAGATACCGAGGTACCGCTTATCTTAGGAAGACCATTCCTAGCCACCGCCCACGCAATGGTGGATATGAATGATGGGACATTAACATTGAAGGTTGAAGACAAGGAAATGGAATTTGGGGTTGGGAAAAGAGTAGAAGACGACGACCCGGTCAACTACATGAAAGTCATAGACTCAAGTTTGGATGATGCTCTCCGACGGTGCAACATGGGATGCAAAACATCCCACTTGGGTAACATATGACTGACTTTGGGTCTAGCCAAGGACCCTTATAAATGTGGCGCACCACTGCGGCATTCTGCGGAACTATCCTTAGTTTTAGTTTAGATTAACTTTTATGATTTCTAGTTTAGTTTTAATTTTCAGGAATAAAACACACTCGAAATGATGCAGGTTACTAAGAGAAACTTGAACCCACACCCCATGCACAAAAACAGAGCCTCCCGATATTTTTTCTTCATTACAGCAAGTTCAGCACGGGGCCGTGCTCAGCCCAACAAGTCCCGTGCCCAAGGTTCGGCAGAAAATGCCCAGTTCAGGTAACTGGACACGGGGCCGTGTTCTCTGAACACGCCCCAATGCCCAGCCTTCTGTTAATTATGATACTGGCAATCTGAACACGGGGCCACGCCCGGATCAACACGGGCCTGTGTCCAGACGCCCAATAACATAAATTTTTGTTTTTAAACACCTTTTTACACATTCAATCAGCCTAAAAACTTATTACTGGGACACATTGAGGACAATGTGTAATTTAAGTGTGTGTGGGGGGGGGGGGGATGCTAAAACCTTGAATTTTGCAAGTCCTAATAACAAGCCTTACACAAAACTCTATTGGAACCGCTAATCACCCCAAATTTTTTTCAAAAACTTTTAATTTTTTTTACTTGTCTTGGTTTAATTTGGGAATAACAAGTTCTAAAAAGGTTATATTTTTACAAATTTACAACAGATAGTGTCGTGATAAAAAGAACCAACATAAGAAAATTATAAAAAGACATGACAAATCTAGTTAAAATTTGATTATATATATTTTATCACATTATAAACCCATTCCCACAGAAAGTGAGTTTTGAACCTTTATTGATCATAAAAATAAACATCTTTAAACTAAATGCTCATTTTACGTTTCTTGTATGAATAGCCGCTTGGTTTCTTACGACTCTAGAACTTGCCATGGTAGAAATAAGTTCCATGCCGGTCTCGAGTGTTTCACAAAAATACATCTTCGCCCGAGTGTTGAGTGATCTCCCGTGAGGTATGTGAACTTGTATATAAATGGAATTTTAAAGAGGCATGTTATGCCCAAATAAGTAATTTCTCTTATGAAATGTTCTAAATAAATCATAACGAATATGATTGTAAATAACATAAAAATAAAGCCTAATAAAGATCTTGGATTCCCGACACTCAAGACAAGCCCAAAACTTCTCTTCTACCCATTCCATTTGGGAGTGTAAGCCACATTAAAAAGAGTTTTGCTTGAGGACAAGCAAAGATTCAAGTGTGGGGGTATTTGATGTGTGTAAAATGCAACATATAAATTACATCAAATAAGGCATAAGAACTAACCCTTTTTTAGTACTAATGTTGGAAAAAGTGTGCTTTTGTCTTCCTTCTGTATTTTCAGGACTAAATGAGCATAAATGAACAAAATGAACAAATATGCAGCAAAATCTAACATAAATACAATAAAAGGAACAAACATGGCATGCCCGACCCCTCGACAGTATCTTCCCAAGCAAAAACAAGTCAACAGAAGGCTGAACACGCCCCATGCCCAGCGGACACGGGGGCGTGGCCAGGCACTTACAGAAAAGACAAACTCATAGAAGCTTCTATTCCCAGCATGGGGGCGTGCCCAGCTCAACAAGGGCCGTGGTCAACGCTAAGATACGCAAAATCTTGCAAAATCTTGATAGTACAGATTTGCTTCTGCACACGGGGCCGTGCCCAGTGAACACGGGGGCGTGTGGAGCCTAATGAAGACAATTGCAATTAATGAAGAAAGAGAAAGAGGATGGACACAGGGCCGTGTCTAATGAACACGGGGCCGTGTCCGAGCTTCTGCACAAGCTATAAATAGGGGTGCTTGGCTCACTTGCAAATCATCCCTTGGCAAACCACCTCTCTACCACTTCACCCACACTCCACCACCATCACAACACCCACATCCACCACCATCTTCCATCATCCATCTAGAGTGTGTGTAGTAGTCTCGGGATCCAAGATTGATAGTAAGAGTTCTTGACAATCAAAGGCCATGTTTGCCTAAGTCTCTTACATCACTTGGTGAAGACAAACATTTAGTGTAATACTTTTGATTTTTAATCTTTTCGTACTTTTTATTTGGTTTTGTATTATTGACTTTAATAACTAGTTTCTTATGTTGAAGGTGAAACTTATTTATCATTTGTCTGTGGTGTCTTGGCATTATTTTACTGTCTATATAAAATAAAAGATTTACACCATTCATATCTCTACGGTCTATATAGAGATATGTTGGCTACCTGGTCGGGGGTTAAGGGAATGGTTTGGTAAGGTTCTTGCCTTGTTCAGTGTATAGATCCTGCAAGGACCTGGGTCAAGCTTACTAGGACCTCCTTCAATACCCACTGGTATTGGATGGCTGGGGTGCGAATGGCTTGATCACCTCATATGTAAACTACTATTAATACATTAACCCGGCTACTTGGGATTGTATCCATGCTGACTCAAACCACTTAGCCGAGGGTAACGTCACCTTCAAAAGAAGGGCCTACCACATTACGCATTAATAACTTAATTAATTATCTTTCAATATTCCGACCCTTTAGGATTGTATCCTTGTTGACTCAAACTATTGGGTTGAGGGTAACGTCACCTTTAAAAGAGGGGCCTACTACTATAACTAAGATAATCTCTTAAAAAGTGTAATAGTGCGGAAATCATCAAAGGTTACATTAAAGGCGAGTCGGATCCAAGTGATTCATCTTGTCTATCTGTTTTATTTTATTTTAATTTTCAGCATTTTTTAGTTTTCATTTTCATGTTTAAAACTTTTTCTAAAAATTTTGATTCGATTAGATGTTGAGGATAAACCGGTACGAAAAGCTCTTGTGTCCTTGGACGACCTCGGTATCTTACCAACGCTATACTACGCTCACGATGGGTACACTTGCCCATATGTGTGTTTAGTGTTAGTAAAATATCGTGTTTTATAAATTTAAAACTTGACTAAAGTGTTAAAAAGAGCTTAAAATATACATAAAAATATATTACACCTAACACACATCAAGACGAAATGAGCAAGTTGAAGTGGTTGAAACCCCTTGCTATTTATACTAATCTTGCAACCATTAGATCTTGCCAAGTGTTTTGTGTATTGATCAAGGAACAATCTCAACCATACATGAGTTTAAACTAGGTTGCAAGCCTTGATTATCACTCAAATTGCCCACAAGATTGAAATACAATGGATAAAAACCAAGGTGCAACATGTGTGTAGGATCGTTGTTCGACCTGAATGAGTCGTTCAGAAGAGTTTTTGGATCCGAATCAAAGGCGGAATCAATGAAACGGACGCTCGAAACAATTATAATGTCTCTTGTATTGATATAATAGTCTTACAGTACCTGGAGACAATTCGGCAGCACTTCGTTACCGAATCACAAGACCTAATTCCGTATGAAATGACAAACCAAGTACCCCTATATATACTAGTGCTAATTCCGTTTGAAATGACCAAGTGTCATTTCAAGCGAAATTAACAAAGTTAATTTCGTTTGAAATGCCTCTTGGCTGTTTCAAGCGAAATTACTCCTAAACACGTAAAACTCAGTTTCTAGCACCCGAGCACTGGTTTATCCTATCCTATTTCATGACTCGATACAAGATGAAGTCCACAGACATAGTGCACTAACAGACTCCCCCTTGGATGTTGACGAAGTCTTCAGTGTCGAGTCTTTATCATGACACATCTTCAGTCTTGATCAGTCTTCATGCTCTTTCCAAATTGTCTAACACTGTAAGCATCCTTCAATCTTTATCTTCTTTTCTCTATCTTTGAATGTTGTACCAGAATCTGTCTCTGTCTCTAACATTAACAACTTCTTCAGGCTCCCCCTTTCGTCAAGCTTCCGTGCTCTAGGGATCGACACCTTGCTTTCAGGTTACAAGCTCCCCCTTGCTTTGAGCTCGTCTTCAGACTCCCCCTTAGACTCGGCTATCGGGATCGTAGTCTGGTACAATATCTGCAACACTCATACATTTATAAGTAACAACATTTTGAACTTCCAGGATTGAAAATCTGGCTTTTTCAAACTTTCTAAACTAACACTTTTCAACAAATTTCATAATTTGTCAGTTTCAGCGAACCGAATCGGAATTTGGCTCTTTTTCAAAGATTTTAACAATATAAGTAACCAACTCCCTCACAGTTAATCATCCAAGTCCAAACTAATGACCTTGGAGATATCACAAACTGTTTTTAATTTTTGTTAAAAAAATTCAAGTCTTAAATTAATGAACTTGTTTTATTTTCAGAAACACAATCAGCTTACTTAGATTTTGAAACTCAGCACTCAGACATTGGTTGTCGAAAATAAAGCAGAATCAAAAACATTTTTGTATTTTCTGAAACATAAAGCAATAAAGAAATATGTACAAACATATTTACAGACAATATTTTTGTTTGAGTTCGCGTTAGAGGATCATATCAGTTTATGACAAGTCACAAGTACCGTTGAGCTTAGTTACACATTAAGAATTAAACAATTCACTTAGATTGTCGATATACTGATCCATTTAAATTTTCACACAAAGTTCAACTGATTTAGGATACGAATTAGGTGTTTCAAGAACTTAAACTCATTCACGTGTCCCACCTCTTGAATATACTCCCGTATCCAGATCCCAATATTCAGTCTTACAGGTGAGTATACCTAGATGATATATGTAAGGGGTTAAATTGGGAGGGCCGTGAGAGCTCAGGTCAGAACTTCCGTTCAGCAGAGAGATGACGGCTCGACTTTTGGTGTGTCCCCTTTAGAGGATCTTTTCTTCAACAGCACATGATTAGCATTTTTCAATGTTGCATCATTTTTTATGCTGAAGGCGATGCTATGTTCAAGCAAGCAGAAAGTATTATACGGGGACAAGGCCATTGCTTCCGCAAAATCAGAAGTCCCGGGATAATACCCCAGATATCACTAAGCATAAAGACCTAGTATCTCAGAAAGAGGGCTCCTTCAAACGAGATTTCAAGGGTTACCTATATATCCAAGTAGTGTTCCCCACGAAATAAGCAAGTTTGAATTTAAGTTTATATCCCGAAAAAGTTTACTAAATGTATAAAAACCTATCGGCATATCATCAGTGAGACTGTTTAACGCTATATAATCATTACATTTCTTTAGCATACTGTAACTGTCTACTGATGTACTATCATTTCCTCTTTATACCCAAAAACTCAATTTTTGAATTTTATCATATTTTTGGCTTTTTCAAATTTTCAAATGTTTTTGGATTTTCTGAAAATATTACTCCCCCTAAAATGCAAAATCATTTAAAGAAAATTTGACAACCAATACTGATAGCTTTGTCTCTCCATCCATTTTCTGCTAGTGTGTACCAAATTGCAGAAAATCTAGCATATAAAGCATCAATTACCCCCATGATTTACAACACATTGATTTTTTACAGTTTGAAAACCATTTTTCAATCTTGTGAAATTAGTCATGTTTGTTCCGCCGTGAGGGTTTCGGCATATTCAATCAACAAATTTTTGAATTTTTTGAATTTTTGACAAATTTAAAAACAAACATATGTTTGGTTTTTCAAAATTTTCAATTTTTAGGGTTTTTGAAATATGGTTTATTTATTTACAGAAAACAAACAAACTCCATGTTTCAACCAAACCAGGGTTCAGCAGCCTCCACTTCCCGTTGTGCCAAGCTGCTCCGAATACCATTTCTTGACATTCAAATTTCTTCGGAAGCACCTGCACATTCAAACTACTCATTTACTTGAACAATTTAGCCCAGGTCTGTTTGACCTTAGGCATTTCAACACAATAGGCATCATTTAACTTCAGAAAATCTGTCATTTTGAACAAAGACTTTTTCATCTTTGACTTCAACTTTCTCATCTTTTACCGAAGTCACTTGTTTCTTAACACTCCATGTTTGACCTTTCGGAGTACCTCTTTTGTAAAAAATTGACTCTTTTTGAACATTTTGTTTGTGAACAACAACTTTTGGTTTCCAAAACTCGTTCGGTTTTGTAGCATCAACATTTGTTTTCCAACTTTGAGTTGTTCTGAATCTGGGTGTGTGAGAATTCCAGGTCTGTCTTGAATCGAACCTATTTGGGTTTGATTTCCAAGTTTGGTTCGAAACAAACTTGTTTGTGTTATACCTCCAAGTTTGTTTTGAATCAAATCTGGTCGACCTTTGTTTCACATCCTCAGATTTTTGTTTCTCAATATCTTCAGACTTCTTTTTGTCAACATCCACAGGTTTCAGATTTGGACATTTGCATGCAAGATGTCTAACTTGATCACACTTAAAACATGTTCTCTTAGACACATCTTTAACCTGTGGTTGTTGCTTTTTCTTTTGAGCATAGAACTCTTCATTAGACTGATGCCTAAATTGGAGTTCTTTTTCTTCTTCGGAACTTGTTCCATGAACAAAATTCATCTTTGTCTGATAATCTGACGGTTCATTTTTATTTCGATTTTGTTTCTTTTTATAACCCAACCCAGCCTTCATGTTTTTCTTCTTGTAACCAGATTTGTTATAAAAAGTTTTGTGACCTTTTCCAGCAAACTTTGAAATATCAGATTTTTCAATTTCAACCATCTTGAAAACTTTATCAACCTTTTCTGAAATCACATTCTGAATCGGGAATACAACATCTAAGAATAATTTGCCCGATCCAATCATGGTATAGACCAATCTTTTTGAATCATCATACAGATTTTTCTTAGATTTTGAGTTTTTCAGGTATCCATCATGAAAATTACCTTCATTTTCATCATGTGATTCAGATTTACCTGTTTCAACTGACTCTTCTTTCAACACACTTTCAACGACCTTACCTACCACCTCTGAATCACTAGAATCATCAGATTTGGAATAGGTTATATCAATGTTATCTGGCAATTGATCTACCATGTTGAAAGCTTTTTCGACCTTTTCATCATCATAAAACACAAACTTTTCCGGTGGTGGAACTTGATGAAATTCTGAGCCAATGCCTTTCTTGTTTTGCTCAGAATTTTCTCCATCCGGTTTTATGTTGAAAATTCTTTCAACCACATATGACAACACGTGGTAACTTTTTAACTTGTTATTATCCTGTTCTAAATCAGCAATCTGACGCTTTAGCTTAGCAACATCCTCAATGTAGGAATTAACAACTTGTTGCTTTATTTCATAATTTCGTTTATACTCCTTAGTTGTTTCAGAACAGTAATTCAATCTTGATTGAACAAATTTCATTTCACTTTTCACTTTTTCATATGACTCTTTTGTAATGTGATATGCCAATTTTATTTAATATCATATTCCTTTTTCATTTCTTGACAAATAATTTCTTTTTGATCACATTCTTCTGTCATTTTCGAAACATTTTCTTTCAAAACTTCATTTTCTTTTTCTAACTGTTTACATTTTTCTAAAAGTTTTTCATCATTATCTTTTAAAACTTTTTCGTTTTTTAACATTTCTTTATATTTATTTTTGAAAACTTCTTCTATTTTTGTGAATTCAAGATCTCTTGTTCTGAACTTTTCGTCTTTTTCAGTACAAGCACTGCACGTTTTCATGCATTTCTTGCACTGTTCAATGATTTTGATTTGAGTTTCAGAATCAGAATTTACCTCAGTGATTGGCACTTCGGTGTTCTCTGCTGCATCTGTCTGATCAGCATCCTTCTGCTTTCCTTCAACACCAACCTCATCACCAGCATCATCAGCAACCTCCAAAATCTCATTCTTCACTTCAATCAAACTTTCAATTTTCTTCTCAGCTTCTACTACCAGCTGTTCTTCCGTAACAGCTTTCTCAACCTCTTCATTCACCTCAACTTTTTCTTCAATCTTTTCTTTCTCAGCAACCTTCAAGTCTTCCTCTTTAACAACTTCGACTTTAACTTCCTCAGCTACCTTTTTCAATTCTTCAACCATACACTCAACATTCTTCTTCATTCTTTCTTCATCCCTCTTCCTCAAGCTTGAAGTCATAACATCTCTTATGATTTTTCCAAGCTTTTTCTTATATGATTTATCTTTCACAGCATTTGAATAATATTCTCCGGCTCGAGGAATTACTAGAAGAACATCATCATAAATTATGTCCTTCTTGGGAACAACAGGTTCACCATGTCTGTTGACATAACACTCTCGCTTCTTATCCCATCTTTTGTAACTGACAACATCTTCATATTCTTCTTGCATTTCATTCATTCTGTTCCAAGCCATGCTTATTTCTCTGTATGTTTTCTCATTCAGAATCTCTTCTCTAGTTTTCTCTTTGACCTCAGCAACAACATTTTCTTCTTTGTTTTCCTCTTTTATTTCAGCAACAAAAACATAATGATTGCTCTTTGATGGGTTTCTGCCATGAGCTGTACTTCGAATATCCACACGATCTTCTTCTGGAAGAATCTGACTCCAATCATATCCTTCATCATCATGGATTACAGCACATGCTCTTGACTTATCTCGAGGTTTATCTTCAATCAGCTCTTCTTTGCTTCGGTGGTAAATTGCCTTTCGGTAATAGTCATCATTGAATGGATGTTCATTTCCACCAACCGTAGAATTGTTGCATTCTCTCTTGAAATGACCTTTTTGCTTACATTTGAAGCAGGTCACTTTGGACTTGTCAAATCCAAGTTTTGTTGATGCACCGCCTAATGATTGTTTCCCAGTAATCTCTATATATCTCTGAGCTCTGCGGATGCAACTTGCCAAACACCAGCGAATATCGATAAGTTCCATCTCTTCCGGATCAATATGGTCATAGTCTTCTTTGGTTAACTCCGAGTTACCAATTTTGCCTTCAACTAGACCTTCATACGATTCCAGAACAGATGCAAGAAAACTCATTTGTTGCTTGGCTGCATTAATGCTCATTGTCGGGGAATTCTTCAATTTGAGAGCAATGTTACAGAGAACTTCTTCAGATTCTTCAACACTTGCTTTTGATGAAGACGAATGATATCCCGGATTGTAACTTGACGAGCTTTCTGTGGCTCTTTTGTCCTCTCACCACTGAATGCTGTCTTTGGTGATTCTCCAACTTTCACCGAAGGTAAATTACATTTGTAATAGAGACCAACATTCTGTTGATGTGAAGAACTGCTCATCTTGTTTTGTTTCTGCAATTCAAGCTCATGACTTTCTATCTTTTCTAGCAAGACATCAAGAGAAATTGTATCATATAAAGCATCATTTTTCAATATGAATACAAACGTTTGCAACTGATCAGCTCGTGGTAACGCTTCTATGATCTTATCAATTATTTCTTCTCTAGTTTTAACAATACCAAACTGATCAAGTTCAATTTTCAAATGACCAAATCTCTCTATCATTTGTCTAACTGATTCATCTTTTAAACTATCAAACAAATCAAATTCTTTCTTTAATAATGCAATTTTATTTTTCATGATTTGTTTACCCCCCTCAGCTTTAACCCTTAAGGCTTCCCAGACAGATTTCGATGTTCCGTCATGTTGCAATAAAGCAAACATGTCATTCCTGATTGAAGATTGAATCAAAGCAATCATTCTCTGTTCTGCTGAGAATTCTGCTTTGTCTTCTTTGGGTAAATTCTTGAGTGGAAGCTCTTCTCCTTTATCATTAGTCGGCCTTTTATACCCAAATTCCAAACAAAACCAGCTTTCATGAGCATAAGCTTTTGCCCAGTTGATGAACCGATCTTTCCACCAAGTATAGTCTTCAATGCTTTCAAGAGTTGGCGGTTTTGAATGTGTGCCGTAAAAGTTATCATGTTTAATGTTCTCATTTATCGCTTTTGTAATGGTTTTTGGTGTGACAGTTGTAATTTCAGATGATTCGGATGTAAATGCGTTGTAAAACGTATTGTAGAACTCTTCAGCCATGATGTGAATTTCTTGAATTACCTGGAGACAGAAACAGACAAACAAACACAATCAGTTTAAACAATATCAAACAACTTGACACAAACTGACACTCGGTTGACTTGAAATGATCTTGACGCGGAATAACCACTTTCAAACGGAATAGTGATTTCAAGCGGAATCACTTTGGTACGAAATCACTTTGAAACGGAATAACTTGTTCAAACGAAATCACTTGGATGACAACTTCAAACGAAATCAGTACTTGAAGCGAAATCAGAACTTTCAAACGGAATCACTTGTTTCAAGCGAAATCTTCAAACGGAATTACACTTTGAAGCAAAATATCTGATTTCGTGTGAACCTTTTCAAACGGAATTACCCTTTTCAAGCGGAATCAGATGTAATTCAAACGAAATCAGTAATCTCGTATGAAATTGCCTCAATTTTTCAAGCGGAATTAAGATGTTCGTTCAAACGGAATTAACTTTTTGGCCCATTTTTGTCACTTTTAATCCGAATTTTGGTCTAATTCTCTCAAGCCTTTGTTAAAACACTGTTTCGCATGTAATGTGTGAAATTCAATCCATTTTATCCGTAAAATCTTGTGAATTTTGAAAAAGAAGGTGTAGAAGTCAGAAAACTGATGAAATCAAGCTAAACTCTTCCTCCTGAGCTCTGATACCACTTGTAGGATCGTTGTTCGACCTGAATGAGTCGTTCAGAAGAGTTTTTGGATCCGAATCAAAGGCGGAATCAATGAAACGGACGCTCGAAACAATTATAATGTCTCTTGTATTGATATAATAGTCTTACAGCACCTGGAGACAATTCGGAAGCACTTCGTTACCGAATCACAAGACCTAATTCCGTATGAAATGACAAACCAAGTACCCTTTGTTAATTTCATTTGAAATGCCTCTTGGCTGTTTCAAGCGGAATTACTTCTAAACACGTAAAACTCAGTTTCTAGCACCCGAGAACTGGTTTATCCTATCCTATTTCATGACTCGATACAAGACGAAGTCCACAGACATAGTGCACTAACAATGTGGTTTTCAATAAAAACAACTTTCTACCCAGCTTAAGCTGTGGCTACCTGCAATGGATACAGCCCTAGGCTGTCGCGCCCCGCCACGGACCATCAGCAAGTTTGACAGTTTGGCAAAAATGGTCCCTGCAGCCTCTAAACTTGTTTTTCAACGCGTTTACCCCCCGTTAACCCATTTTCAAGACTCTACAAGGATGTTAAAGCATAGGGGACTTGAAATATGCTTCGAAATATCATGGATGTCAGTTCGTTTGGTCGTACGGTCGCGTTATTCGGTTAATTACGACGAAACTCAAACGGACGCGAAAACGATCCAAGTTAAGCGACGAATGGTATTTTTGCATTCTTATCACTAATATATAATATTTTAGTGATTACAAAATTTTTTGGATATCCAGATATGGTCAGAACGTAAGATATGCTCGTATATGCAAACTTATGCAGTTTTTTTACGCTTTTAGTCCCTGTGATCAAATAAGCACATTTTCGCATACCGAACCCTTCAAAGCTTATTTCTAAGCTATGTAAAGGATATTTAGGGTATGTTTAGCTTATGAACTTGTTACAAAGTGTACATTGTTATACGAATCGGCAGACTTTTGCAGTTTGTCGCAAATAGTCCCTGTGATCGAATAAACTTGTCTTTGACACACCAAACCCCTCAAAACTTATTTCTAAGTTATGTATAGGTTATTTAAGGCATGTTAAGATTATGTCACTCTTCCGGAGTGTTTGTCGCGTTAAACGGATTATGTTTACGTAACAGTTTGCGTATAACTTTCTATAAAGCGATTAAAAGCTTGAAATCGAACTAGAATCAAAACGTGAAATTGTCAAACACAAATACACAAATACTGAGACCAAAACACATTGTTTCATTGATAATTGGTATTGTTCTACATCATACAGTGTTTACAGAGCATAAATGTCACATGATGAGTAAAATTCGCATGGGAAGTTGTGGCTGGTCACTTCAACCGTCTTATCATCATAATTGCCTCAATCGATGCGATCAGTCTAAAATATATCCGTTTAAATTTGAGAATTCTAACAGATATATTTTGGGGACAATTGTTATGGGTGATTTTCTGAACCCATATCCTAAATTATATCCTGACTTAATTATTTTTTATTATGACCAGGATACCGGATCAGGATATTGGTAGCATCTGCTGCGATATCCTGATAGCTACTAGTCGATCACGTGCAGGTTATGGTTGCTAGCTCCTAACGTTCATATGGACTTGTTTCCTGAAGACTCGGCCTATTCAGTTGAAAGAAGATCGTTGAAGGCGGAAGTAAGGGTCTCCAACGTTCTGTAGGGAATATTTGAAGTATCCCTAGTTTATAGGATAGTTTGTTATTTCTTTTTTTACTATAAATAGGAGTGTACGGATCGATAGAGACACAACTTCACTCACTGTTTTACTCTCTTAACAGTTGCAATCACCCACAATCACATTCACCAACACTCACACTTGAAATTCATTGTAACACTTAGCTGATCCGTACAATATCCTGCACTGTATCCTGAATTCTGAAGTAATAAGAAGAACAAGGCAGCCGACGATTGTCAGCTCCCGAGGTTTTATGCTGGAGATCTAGATTGATCAAGGGCTTTACTCGTACATCTCGTGTCCACCTTCACATTTCTGCTTATTGTTTGATTGTTCGTATAGCCCATTATCCTGAGCTATATCCTGAAAACTGTTTTTGCAAACAACTAAATCAATACATTTTCTACAAACACTGCTAGCACACTACCTCACAAAACTAATTTGATCACTTGATTGCTTCGGTAATTTTTGACCAAAACACCTAGAGTTTGAGCAACTATCTAACCTAAGCTGGATCGCCTCATTTTCACACTTGACACAGGCCAACTCCTTTTGTGCTTCCTCGAGCCTAGTAATGTAATTATTTATAGCAGTTTGTTTTCTTGAAACTGTTTTTACTAGCTCGGTCTTATCTTCCCTTAATGTTTCAATTGCTTTCTTAAATTCTTTTTCATGATTTTTATGGAACAAGTTGGCTTCTGTGCATTTTGAAAGATCCACGATCAAAATTTGATTGTGGATAAATGTCACGTCATACTTGCTTTGCAAATCATCATATTTGCTATGCAAGTCAGACAATCTAGCACCTAAATCAACACAATTATCACATTTATCAGATTTAGGTTCATCAACACGTACCTAACTTGACGAACTGCCAACATTAGCCATGAAGGCTGAATGATGAGAAGAAGAAGAATAAGAAGCTTGATCCACCAGAATTGATCTTTGGACATTCCCTGCTTTAGCTTCACCCAAAAGCTCCTCAACATCTGCATTAATGGACTCATGTGACACTTAATCCATACCGTCTTCTCCTAAACTTGAGGTTTCCTCATCTGAGCTTCCACTATAACCAAAACTGTCTTCATCTGAGGATTCTCCACCACACGCTTGTTTTTAGATCATTGACAACTTCAGCAAAACAAGCTGTTCCACCCTGATCACCGCTATCCAATTGAATCGACCAGTCACAACTTTCATCAACTTGCACCACAAGAGCTCGGTTATTGTTTGATGGACCTGCTTGATGAGAATTATTTGCAGGCATTAAGGCACGTTCATTATTGTAACATTCCCAAAATTTTTATTTATAAAATAAAAACCTATGTTATTAAACGGATAGATCATGGGTAAGTTGACCGTTAAGAAATATGAATTACCTAGACGGGCCTAGGAACCACTTAATAATTAAATTAATAAATTACATTATATTTGAACCTACTCCGTTTTTAATGAAGCTTGATTCAAAATGTAGATAAGATTATTCTCGTTCTAATGACATATTCATTATTTTATAAAACGTCATATTTTAGAAGTTATACGCGCCAAATAAGTGAAGCAGCTGAATTAATTATAATATATAAAATAATAAAATAATAATTAAACTAACATATGAAAATTTGAGAAAATACGTGTGCATGAAAACAATTCCTATTTGAAATTCATGTATGTACGTGGAAGCCAGTAACAAACCAAAACATGGAAATTAATGTTGGGGAGTAAGTGTACACCTTGCCGTGGAAGCCAATCTCAAAAGAAGAATATAAATAGAAGCAGTCTTTCACACAATTCAATTGCTCCTCTCAAGCTCCTTCTCACCATCTCCCTCTTTGTCTCTTTAATAATTCTTTTATTTTCTTTAGTATTTCACCCCTATAAAACTCAAAAGCCCTGCCCCGTTTTAAGTGTTGTAACCCCTGATCATTGAGTTGATACCCTGTCCGATTGATTTAGGACCCACCAACGCTTGTCAAGGCCCTACCCGACTAAGTACGTTGGGGTTCTGTCTCGTGACATATTGATAAAATTGAACTGAGTTACTATACTTAACGCGAATGCATTAATCTATACTATCTATTAAAGGAGGTTAGAAGCTGATGTAATTTTGCCTACGTGTCAACCATTCATCTATGCCACATAGTCCAAGGTGATGTCATAAATCCGGTTTTTATTAAGATAAATTACTAATTTTTTTAGGAGGGAATTTCAAAATCAAATTCAAAATTCAAATGGTAATGAAAATCCTCCTCTCTCTCAATCAAATATAGTCCAGCCTTCAAATTTCAAAATGATTTTCAAAATTCAAAACATAGTCATCTTCACACCTCTCTCTCTCTATCTTCAACTCAGAAGAACATCGAAGCCCTAACCAGAGTCAACAACAGGTACGTGATCTCCAATCGTAAACCCTAGAGCTTCTATAAACATCATCCATCACTCTCAAAAGTTCATCAAACAAGGTTATTTGTTAGGGCACAGTTCAATAAATTTCTACAGTCCATCTGTTTAACAGCGGCGATGAAGAGAAGCACTAGATCTTTCGTGCACAAGGTTCTCCGATCACGAAAACGATATTTACTGATCGATACGAGGATGAAGATAAGTGTCTCAGAATCTGATTCTTTTTTCGATACTCAAGTCAACAAGTTTAATATTTATGATCACAATTTACAAATTAAAAGCTTTGATTTGGAGAAATCGAAGAAAGTGAGTGTAAATGGAACCAATGAGGTTGTTGGAATCGAATTGGTTGACGATAATGCGAGTAGAGTTAGGCGATTTGGAATTGTTTATACGAGGAAACGGAAGCGGTGTGTGTCGGTAGATTCGGGTTTAAAATTCGACGTTTTTGATGAAAGTTGTGGTTTAGATAAGGTGTATGAGAGGAAGAAGAAGAAGAAGGTTAGACTTAATTTGGAGTCTAGTTTTGGTGGAAAATGTGTGTTGAAGAAAGGGCCTGATGTGTTTGCTATTTTATGTGGTTGTGAAAGTGATGAGAATGGTAGTGGTGTTTATCGGTTTTCGTGTTTTGTGAGCTTGGTGTTGAGGTACTTGAGGCTGGTTGAAGTTTTTTCATGGAGACAGTTTTCGTCGTTTTTGGAGTTGGAACCGAATTCGAGTGTTTACTTATCGATCGACAGTCGGTTTGTGCAGGTATGCTGTGTTATTTATACATTTATGTTTAAGTTAATAGTTTATTATAGATGCATTTAGAAGAATGATTTGCTGATGATGTTTATTGCATAGAAGTTATGGTATTTGATGTCAAATGATTATATTGAGTTGCAATTTGTACGTGTGTTAGAAACATATATTTAGTTAAGATGTCAGTTACAGTTACAGTTCGATTTCACCCTCTTGGTTTCCTCCAGCTGCCACCTTGTGGAAGGATTTGACACCTGTTTTAATTTAGGGTTTACAATAATTAACCCTAAATTTGATGGTGGAGCAGTCATCTACGCTTACACCTAAGGGCTTCAACTGACGACTTCAGGTATGATTACTGATTATATGTGGTTGCGTTGTTGCGGTTGTTGATTTTAGGGTTAACTCTGTTTTTGATTTTACATATGTTTGTATGTGTTGCAAGTGTATGTGAGAGAGAGAGCGAGAGAAAGAGAGATTGTGTATTGATTATAGAATTGGTGATTTTAGATCTTCTGTGCAAGGATTGCTAAACCAATCATAAGTTTATTGAATTTGCATCATGTTATGTTGTTTTCGATTTTGTATCTGTTAGTATCAGTTGCATCCTACAAGTGTGTGTTGATTATGAAACTGGTGATTGCAGATCTACTATACAAGGATTACCAAAGTGACCATAAGTTCGCTCTCACTACCTATGCCGCCAACGGAGTTGTATGTTCTCTCTCCCTCTCTCTCACACACACATACAAAAATAAATATGCATATAAACATCTGAATATGATTCATGAATGGACATATGGTTAGATTATTGTGCTTGATTCTGGGTTGTGATAGCTTGCTGTTTATTTAAGAATAGGATGCTTAGGAAGAATAAAATTATACTGATTTATACTGATTGTGCCTGTGTTTCTATTTGATTTTGTTTTAATATAGAAGCACCCTCGCAAATCTGCAACGTTAAGTGTTGTTCCAAATAGAGCTGCAATTAATCTGTACAAGATGGCGATTTCAAGTCAGATCCGATTCATGGGTAAACCTCAAATTGGTATTTAAATTTTCTATCTTTCCTGTAAATGGTAGGCTCATTATTGAGAATCTGATGAAGGTAAGCCTTATGCTGTTTTAACGATTGTATTTTGGTATCAACTTATATGTTTAGATGAATCATCAATATTGTTTCTAACATTATCCAAATTATATTTACAGTACGGATTATTGATCAATTCCAATTTTTGGTTCAGTTCAAGATCATTAAGAGATTGGCCACTTCTGATGTGCTGGTAATACTCTTTTTTTAGTCTTTGTTGCTAGGAATGTATACAAAATAATTACTCCATTTAGTACTTTGGTGTTGCCGTCCTCGATCTCTAAGCTTAAGATCATCCTTTTCTTTAACTGATTTTGAAGAACAAAGTGATCTTGTCAAGGTAAGAGTTATATGTGCTTTCTTTGATTATCCTTTACTGGACTTCAACATTGTTTAGACTTCAGATTTTATTAGTTTTTTTTTTCTATTCTTCTTTTCAGTATACATACAGGAAGCTACTTGAACAAGAAGATCAAAGTCGTACCATTGTTCAGATTGTGTCGCCTTCCTCTTCTAAAGCCCATAAGCAGTTTTGGGGCTTGATGCCATTGTTGGGGGTATCACCTCGTGAAGAGAAAGCAATTAGCTTCATAAAGGAAGATGGTACACTTTTTTATGAACTAATTATTTTAGGCAGATTCTTTACCTCACTTATTAATATCAAAACAATTGCGCAAGTTGTCCAAGAAGAAGCAGGATAATGGAACAGTCAAAGGTATGCGCAGATGGAGATTTGCTGATGCATTGAATTTAGGGTCTTATCCGTTAGGACAAACGTCTGATAGTTATTATTAAAGCTTAGAATTTATGGCCAAAACAAGTCAAAATTGAATTTCATATATGTTTTGCTTTTTTTTTTACATATGTAGTGACGGTTTAAAACCAATACAATGATGTTTTGCCTAAATATATTAATGTATACTTTAAGGTTTTGCTTATTACTGTTCAACTTCAAGTTATATTTGGCCTTACTAAATGGTTTTTCTGTAGCCTGGAGAAACAGTCGGAAAAAATGGTGGATTGAATCGCCCTATATGTGCTATAGTTATTCCATAATATAAATATCATTATGTGAAAAGCAAAAAATAAAAAAAAGTTATTACATGTTTAAGAAATCATGTTTTTTTTTCCAATAATTGTTGGTTCAGTGCAAAGTATTGCTTTAGATATTGTGCCATGGCGGTCTAATAGGCTGTTGTTATGCCACTTTTTGCAAGAAACATGTAAAAAGAAATTGAAAATGACAAAAATGTCCGTAAGTCAATAAAGAAGCCATATTTAATCTAAAACATGTTGAACCTCATTAACTATAGCTGTGTACATTTTCCTTAAATAACTCATAGATATAAAATGGTATATTAATGTTCCATATGAACCTTGCCTTTAATTTACACCAAATAGCTCATTTCATGTGATACTGTGATGTGGCAGAGAATGGAAATGATCCCTTAGACTGGTCTACAAGGATGAAAATAGCTATTGGATCAGCTAAAGGGTTGGCGTATACATTTACATGAGGATTGTGAGTTGTCAATTAGTAACTATTTTTTATATACTTCTTGACAACAATTTTCAGCCAAAGGTAGCAGTTTTACTTTTCTTTTAGCATAAATATCATCTTATGTTATTAATTGGATTCTTATATTCAGGTAGCAGATTTTGGGCTTGCACGCTTTATTTGTGATACAGAAACTCACATTTCCACATGTGTGATGGGAACCTTCGGGTAAGGGTTTTTTTCATTTTTCTTGTCATTTCACACACACACATATATAGGGTTAGTGTAAAAAGTTTTTTTACCCTAAAAATGCTAAGCAGGAACTTGAACCATTGATCATAGATAATGAATGAATGCCATGTTTAGGGCTGCCACGTCATATGGGGTTATGGAGCAAAATGGGTGGAGGGGTAAAATGGGTATAGCCAACCGTTGTTGACTCTTGACCAACTTCATTATAGCCAATCTAGGTGCCAATTTGCACATAGTGTTTTACACTTGTGTCTTAAATTACACATGGTGTTTCTTAGTGAACTTCCCCCTAGAAGTGAGGCTAATATTATAATGCAAATGCAGTCCACAATCTAAACTACTCCAAATCGAATTAGTCATATGTTCCATCTTAGTTAAATATAATTTGTTCTTTGAATCATATGAAAACAGATGTACAATAAATTTAAGTGCTTGAACCAAATAAGATGTGTTGAATCATTTGAAAAGATTTATTATCTATTTTTAGGCAGTCTTTTTTTATTTTTTATTTTATATAAGAGCTCCAATAAGCCCAAACCATGAAACCTTGGTTTAAAAAAGCGAGCTTAAAGCGTGAAGCGATGAAGCGCTAGGGTTGTCGCTTTTTTGGCTCTGAGGCGACAAATCACGTGAAGCGTTTTGAAGCACGCTTTAAGCCCGAAGCGCCAGTGGTTTGAAGCGACGCTTCAGCCCAATCAGGTCAGATTTAGGTTTTTAATTTAGGCCCAATAATCTCTAATAGGGTTTAATTGAGGCCCGCTACTTCTTTACCCTAAAAAAAGAACGTTGGTAACATCTTCAGCCGCTCCCTCCCTCTTCTCCGTTGATTCTTCATACTTTCTCCAATAATCGACTTTAATTTATGTTTTAATTATGTTTTTTATGTGTTAAGTGTGTGTTTTAATCATGTTTTTATGTTTTTTATTGATTAACAAGTAGAATATGTCATACTGATGTGTATGAATTTTTTTTTTATTTTGAGCGCTTCGTATACGTGAAGTTCTCGCTTCGCGCTTGAAGCTTCGCTTAAACCTTTTGGAACCAAAACGCTTCGGAGCGCCTCACGCTTTTTTAAACCAAGCGTGAAACCATACCGAACCGAATGCAACTGTTTGGTTTGGTTTGGTTCAGTTTTAATTTTCAACAGTTCGGTTTCAATTTCGATTAAAAGAAAAACTTTATGTGATTTGAGTTGACATAACAAGACATATCCTTAGAGAAACCACTTAAAGAGGCCTCCTAGAATCAACAGGTTGCATATTTTCACCTTATTAAGTCAAGAAAATATACCATCAAACAAAATAAACAAATTTTCTTATACTGTTATGACCCGTACCAATTGATCGTTTTCAAAAACGACCGATTGTATCCTTTTAGTGCTTTTATATTCTAACCTTAATATCTTTTGCTGAATTTGCAGATTATTTGTTGAGACTTATAAACTTTTTTTTAGCTTATCCTGTTGACTTTCGCGATGAAGAGCTTTTGTCAAATTATATATCCTTCTTCAGGTTTGCTATATTTCAGCCCGTGTATTGATTTTCTAAAATTATCTTTTCTGATTATCAAATGCTTCAGCTGTTAAAGGGACACTTTCGTCATGTAATGTTGGTTTCGTGGCGTGAGTCGGAAAATATTGATACTTCTATTTATATAAATGAAATACGATTTTATTTTTAATCTGTTGATTTTCATGCATCATTGTATCTAGAACTTGCTTCAAAAATTACTTTCTTAACCTTCAGGTTACTGATACAGAGAAGAACCATGAACTCTCTAATTGGATTATTGAATTGAAATTGTAGAATGGGAAACCGTGGTGACGATGAATGTGGAGCCTAGAGATGAATCATTTGTTGTTTCTGATGCTAATGTAAATTTCTTACTGCCTCTTTGTATATCATGATATGGGTCAATATGTTTGTAGTTATGTTTGATAATGGTGGTTATGTTTGTAAACATCATGTTTTGTGTGTTATTAAAACTGCATGCAAGGTGTTTGGTGAAATGCCTGTGTAAGATTTATGTGAAATCGGAAAGCGATCCTATACAAAATAAGCAGTTTATGCAGTTCGGTTGAGTTTTATTGGAGGTGTGTGTGGTTTTATGTTCATTTGGTGCGGCTTTATCGTTTTGCGATACGTTCTGTTGATTATCCTATCTTAAAAGAGCCTAACAGGCACAATGCAGTTGTCGTTTTACCGTTTACAGGTCAAAAGTTTAAGCCTGGTTTGACTATGCAATATATGTACCTATTTATACCTAATTTATATCTATCTTTTATGCGATTAAAGTGTTCTGTTTGTGTTTGGAATGTTTTCGAGGCTGCAGAGAAGAATGAAGTCCATTGCCAGTGGTAGTTCTCGGCGTTAAGCAAAAAATACGTTCCCACAATTGTCACACAAATGGTCACGATGATAAGAATCAGGAAAACAAGCAGCGTAAATCCGTCCCATAATTGTTTACTACATTATCAAGCAAAGAGAAAGAAGAAGACTTTATGGCAATGAAAGGGTGTAAACTCCCTCCAAGACCTAAGAAAAGAGCCAAGATTATTTAAAGAACCTTACTTGCAATGGAGGTAGAAGACAGGTGTGTTATTACTCATGTTCAAGATAACCTCTTTCGTGTTCATGTGAGCAAGAAGAGAGGAAGACACAAAGGATGTGTCAAACACAGTTCAGATGATACAGGTTCAGGTAATAAGAAGCAACCAGTGATAGTGATAGGGTTTCTTCTTATTACCTGAAGCTGTATCATCTGAACTGTGTTTGACACATCCTTTGTGTCTTCCTCTCTTCTTGCTCACATGAACACGAAAGAGGTTATCTTGAACATGAGTAATAACACACCTGTCTTCTACCTCCATTGCAAGTAAGGTTCTTTGAATCATCTTGGCTCTTTTCTTAGGTCTTTCAGGGAGTTTACACCCTTTCATTGCCATAAAGTCTTCTTCTTTCTCTTTGCTTGATAATGTAGTAAAGAGGACTGGTAATCTAACCACCATTATTTCTATGCATTTTAGATACTCTTTTTTATGTACTATTGTTAATCAGTCGAACAAGTTTAATGTATAATAGTCGAACAAGTTTAATGTATAATACGAATGTGAATTCATTAAATAATTTCACATCATATTTTACATATAAACGTAGGCTTACATTCAATGTTTACGATGTACCCGCGTCCACCTATGATATATTATAATCTGTTTTTTAGTATTTAAATGATATATTATAATCTGTTTTTTAGTATTTGATTTCGATCGTTATTAAACATACCCGTGTGTTCACACGGGTCTTACAACTAGTATTTTATTAAATGGTATAACAACCCTCCTAAAATATTTACGACACTCCTAAATATATCCTAAAATATTTATAACATCCCTATACGCCTTAAAATACACCCCGTATACGAGAAATAGCCCAAAATACTTTTCTTTTATAAAAATTAAATAAAAACAAAACTTAATAGTTCCTCGCGGGGCGCGACATACCCTTGGGTGTCTGTCGCGGGGCGCGAGCGCCTAGCCACCAGGCGCAGCCCGGTGCCACCACGTGTCGCCACTTGTCGAGTCTATATTCGTGACTGGTCAACCCTAAAGCCCTAGCCACCTATCTCGCGAGCCGCGAGAAAGACAACCTTGGATGTCGCGGGCCGCGACCCGTTGTCGACCAGGCACTATAAATTGAGAGTTTCGGCTCTTATTTGAAATCGTTCATCACACACAAATCTCTCTCAATTTTTGTGGTGTAGAAGTTATACCCGGGTATTCTACCCACTAAAATAGCGAAGCTTTGCCTCGATGTAAGTATCATAATCCCCGGTTACGTATTAGATACGCTGCCCAATTGATCTAGTGCTCCGTAACGGCTGTCGAGGTTCTGCCCGACGTAGTCGTTGGAATTCTGTCTCGGGGAGGGTATAACTAATGTAAAATTTGGGTTATTATACTAACGTGTGTGCATTGTTTAATTAATAGATAATAACCAGGAAGTCACAAAGGAAAACCCTAAAGTAGCAATGTGAGTAATATCCTTTTTGTGAACCTTTTTGCAAACTATTTTTACAAAACCTTAAATTAATTTTATATATGATTAGCAGTGATTGAGTCTTTATAATTCTTCAATTACTGCCGGTATATTGGGGTTTTGTATACAAAATGTGGAACACGTTACCATTGGACAATGAGATAGCCAATGAGTAATATGACCCACCAGTCATGGATTGACAGTACTGAATGAGTAATTGTGTAGATATAAACATTGTAATCGCTCTCAATACTGTGAAATGATAAAACTTTTCTTGATTAAATTGGGGATTCACTCGCCAGTATCTCTTGCTGAAAAAATGTTTTTAAACGCGTTTCAGGGAACTTATTATAAAGCTAATAGAAGCCAGTTGGAGAGCACTAAAGGCTTAGAAGAGTGGCTATAAAAGTTACCTAAATAAAAAAAAAGATCATGTTTTCAATAATTAGGGTTTATCCCTATAAATGTATTATAAAGAAAACTTGGGTTTTTTTTTCCTATTTATCTATTTTAAACATTTTGGTGTTTAACTCTGATAAAAATATTTCCTAACTACGGTCCTGATGAAAATTTCCGCTGCCAAATTAATAAACACCGTGACCATCTGACTGGTTCGCGGCTCCCGCTCCCAGGGTGGGGTCGGGGGCTGTGACAATTATTCCTGGTTTGATTCTGATTCTGTTGGTTGCCTTGATTTCTGAACGGATTCTGGTTCCCATGCTGAGCTGGCTTCGTACATTCACGTTTGAAATGACCCCGTTCACCACAGTTGAAACACTTAACCGCTTGCTTATCAAACCCATACTTGGTATCTTTCTTGCTTTCCAAGCTAATTCTACCAGTTCTTTCCATAAAATCTTTTGCCCGCCTCACTGCACTAGCAAATGCCCACTTAATATCCATCAAATCCATTTCATCCTTGTCTACTTGCTAATAATCTTCTTGAGTCAAATTGATGTTTCCAATTTGCCCTGCTACCAACCCATAGTACGCTCTCACCAAAGTGTTTAGAAGCTCCATATGTTCTTTTGCCACCTCGACACTCACTTTTGAAAAACTTGAAGTGTCTAGCCCAACTGTGTTTGGATTAGTTGACTGACCAGAATTGACTGTTGATGAAGTGTTTCCATAACAAGCTTGTTGTTGACCTTTATAGTTTGGATCAAGAAATGATGGTACTCCAGTAGACTGATAGCTTTGCTCTGAGGAAGCTGGTTGTGGTGTTCCATACATATCGGTGCTTGAGACAAAAGCCGTTTGTAGCTGAGCATGTTGAGCAGGTCTTGCAACCGTGCTGGTACCTCCATAGTTTCCATAGTACATCTCGGGATTTTGTGGAACCTGCAATCTTTTTGCCTTCCTGATTTCCTCTTGACTTTTGTTCTCCAACAGTTGAATGAAATCATGGATGTTGGTTGTAGCTAGCGTGCCATTATATTTCAGAATCTCCAAGAAACCATTCCATTGAGCTGGCAATGTGTCGGCAAACTTAGTGACAACCTCTTCCGGAGTTGCCGCGACCTTAAAATTACCCATCTCACTCAGCAAATGATAAAATCGACTTGACATGTCTCCCAACGACTCCCTTTCCATACACATGAAGCCGTCGAACTCCTTTTCTAGTAGATCATGTCTCAATTTGCGTGACGACGCATTTCCTTGACCTCTCGCCTTTAATGCATCCCATAAACCTTTTGTCGTTTTGAATCCCACAAACTGATGATAAATATCTTTGTTCAAGGCTTGAGTTAGAATTGAAAATGCTTTCTTTTCTAAATCATATGCCTTTTTATCATCGACAGAAAGATTCGCAAATGTCGTAGCATTGGAACCAGCTTCTTCAAGTGCTTGATCGAATTCCGTGGTAAAAGACGACCACAACTCCGTGTTTTGCCCAAGAACATACGTATGAAATCTCTCTTCCCAACTGGGATACTCGTTCAAATGCATGAGCTTTGGTGGGCGGTTGTTACTACCGGTTTCATTTTCGCTCAAAAGAAGATTTTGAATACTTTGGTTTTGGTTTGTAACAAAGGCCCACTGATTTGCTGTAATTGAACTTGATTGTGCTGATGACAAAGACGTGGGAGTCTGAGCCCATGAAGGGACTGGACCTGAACCTTTACTCGTATACATATCCGCATTGGGATCCGGTTTCCAATCCCACCAGTCAGAACTCATATTTGGTTGATATTTAAATGAGAAACGCTTAAAAAAAACCAAATTAAACAAGTTTTGGTGTGAAATGCAAGTCTTCTGTGAAAAATGGAACTTTGAAACCACGAAGACTCAAGTCCCACGAAGTCTTAAGTCCACGAAGACTCAAAACAAGTCCCACGAAGATTAAAGGTTCACGAAGATTAATGTCCACGAAGAGTTAAGTCCCACGAAGACTTAAGGTTCACGAAGAATCAATGAATCTTCATCGTTGGGATTCTTCGCTAGGAGTTTTCGTCAACTTTAGTTGGTGAGAAATTTTCAATCAAAATCTTATCTTACCTCTGCAACAGTGAGTAGGTAAGCAAAGTTGTCACACACCCATACTTTCTAAAGACAAAAGTTTCAAACAAACATCATTTGATTACCAACTTTGTCAAACAAATAATATTTTAAGTTTTTCAATAAATCAACTATAAACCAAACCCAGAAATTTCAAGAACACGATGAAATCTTATGAGTTTTCCGGCCAAAGTTTTCCGAACACAAGTTTGCCAAAAATTTTAAGAAAAAACTAATCCTTTTATGAGATTAAAAAGGTATTTATGAAAATTTTTAACAACAAACAAGTTCTTCAGATATTTAACCCATAAAACTTTCAAAACACAAACTTTTCGAAAAACGGTTCAAGAAAGATGTTCGAAAAAAACGACACACGGCTCAATTTTAACAAGGATGAGAGCCCTGGCTCTGATACCACTTATAGGTCCCTAGAGGAGGATCTAGTAACCGTATCCTTGTTACCGAACACACCCGCAAGTGCGAAATCCAAGCGGGTAGGCAACCAAGCCAAAGAACACGATAATACAAGACAAAGATTCAACGTTAAAGCTCAAAGTGTATTCAACCAAAAGAGTTTGTTTACACAGATGGTACAAGATAATGCCCTAATAAACTCACTGTGTGCTCTCACACTATACTCTCTTTGTCTTCTCTATATTTGTTTGTTACAAGCTGCCTTTATATAACAAAACTTATCCACTCCTCCACAAAGAATAGCTGGGCCCAACATGAAAGTCCTACGAACACTTGATCAGCCCACGAAGAATGGACATCCACAGTGACGGATCTAGAAAATTACTTAAGGGGCAACCTTTCAAAAAAAATTTTTTAACATACTTCATACAATGTAAACGAAACAACGATAGTAGCGCGGTAATAAATAAATTTAAACACGTACCTAAATGAGTTCTCCTCTTTGGTTTTTGAAAGCTTGAAACCGGGTCATGACATCCTCTTCTTTTACTTTACAAAAACTTTCTTTTTCGACCGCACATCAAATGAGATGCTTCTAACAAGTCTTGACTCTTTTTTTTGAAGATGTTTTGATAGAGCATTTGTGAGGCCTAAGATATCGTTCAACAAGTGTATGTAAAACACAAATTCAAGACTCTCAAAATATGATAGAATACCTGACGCATTGGATCGTTGTTGAAAGGTCTCTCCATCTTGTTTAATAAAAGTAAGTACCTCAACAACTTCCGGAAATAATTTCAAAGACTACTAATGAGAGTTTGTTTTTTCATCTTTCAACTTCCAAATTCCCTAATTTTATAAGACAAATAAAATTAAACAATAAGCCCTAAATCAATTTCACATAAACCCTAATAGGCTATAACAATTGCACATAACTATAACTAAAAAACTAAATGAAACATTTGTAATTTGCAATTAAACAAACATAAATTATTCAATTTTCATGAGGAATAAAGCACTAACTACAATACCCAATTGGAATTTGGAAAAACACTTACTTGAGATGGACTGCAGACTGGAGTGGCGGACGATGATGACAATAGACCCAGCAGCGGCGGTAAAGGGCGGAGGGAGGGGAGGTCGGCGGCAAAGGGCGGACTGCGGAGGGAGGGTCCGACTCGGCGCTGCTTCTACTCGTTCAAGTGGCTGCTGCTTGTCTGTGCTTTGTTTTGTTCAAAAAAAAAAAAAGACTGATAATGTCACATGGGTGATGGGCCATTTAATGGACAAATGTTCATTGGACAACTCAAGACTGATAATGGTCGACAATCACAATTCACAACTCAAGTTCATTGGACCTTTTTTTTTTTTTTTTTTTTTAAACAATGGGTATTGGGTTGGGACTTGGACTATAATAATTGGGCTTACAAGTCTTGGGTAATTAGTTGTGTGTATAAATTTTTTTGGGCTTTCAAAAGGGGTAACATAATATTTATCAAGGGGCAACAAAATCCGAAAAACGCAAAAAAAAAAAAAAATTTACACTATCGCGGCCGAGCCAAGGGGCAACCCGGGCTACCCCTTGACATGAGGTATGTCCGCCCCTGGACATCCACGAAGAATAGATGATTCTTCATGGAGAGTCTTCGCCGAAGGATTCTTTGGTTACACAAGGGTCTTCGGCTGCATATTCTTCGTCGCTTTGATTCTTCGCCTCTATGATTCTTCGTCTCTTTGAGTATTGTACAAACAATGTTACACAACATACAAGATACATTAGCACAAAACACAGCTTATGCAAAATGTACAACTCTCACAACACCAATATGTTGCAAATTATACTATTATATAATATAATATATAATATAATATATAATATAATTTGTTTTGGCCCAATCAGATTTTTTTGAAGAAATTTGCTAATTGAATATAGTACACTTATACGAAATTTCAATCCTATCCTATCATATCTTATAATATTGTTTTACAATTTATATTCTTTATTTTCATTATTTAATTTCATCCATTCATATCAAATTCTTATCTATGTATTAAAAATTGGGCAAATTGTCATATTCTAGTTATTTGTTTTTAATGAACGAAATCTTTGGCCGTAAAGACAATTGGCCAATTTTATTACAAACTGATATAATTAAAAATCTAGGTACAAAATGAACTATTTTATACTTTCAGATCCACCTTTGGTTTAAGGTAATACAACAATATGTATTGCCAGATGTTTGAAAAAAAATAATACAATAACATCTATTTTCACGTGAAATAAACACATTAGGAATAGCAGATCGAATATAAGTGGTTGAAGCTCGAAGTAAACAAGAGATCGTCCATGAAGCAGTTGATTTCTTGATCTATATCACCTTTCAAAGAGAGGCAGAAGAAAAAAAAAAGATTGAACAACACATACCAGGAATCTTTTTTTTTTCTTTGGGTAAATTTCAATTTTCGTTATTTATATTCACACCAAATTTCACTGTATATCCTTTACCTATTAAAATGTCAGAAATCATCCTTTACGTTTTATAAATTTTGCATGGTTTGTCTATTGACAGTAACTTAGTTAAAATTTTATTTAACTTTGAGAAATTTAGTCATTTTATTCATTTATTTAATAAAGTACATTAAAAATAAAACTAAAAGAATAAAAAAAGATAAAAACGCCCCTTCACTCTCTAAACACCATAAAAAGACTAAACTACCCCTATGTGACCAGACTTAACTGAAAATGTTAACTGGGTTAGTGTCAAAGGACAGATCATGCAAGTTTTAAAATGTAAAGGATGAGTCCTGGTATTTTTAAAGGTAAAGGACACCCACTTAAATTAGGTATAAACATAAACGACAAAGAGTAATTTACCTTTTTTTTTTCTTGTAAGATAACAGGGTTGAAGAAACCTACCATACGAAAGACCATGAGTTCTAAGGTTGCCTCAAATGAAGACGCCACTCGTCGACAAATGCCATCTTGTCTTGATCCATGTTCGGTACACGCGTTTCAAGTCTTTTTATAATCTCAGAGGTCCGTCCAAGAAGATTAACTGCATCCATAACACTATCCTCTCGCCTTTCTATTGCACTTTCATGGCATTTCATGATTACAACTCTTGGTATGTTGGTGAGGCAAGCAGCCAATATGTCGGCAATCATATTAGATAGTCGCGTAAACAACTCAGCTTCAATAATCTCCAAGTTGTTGCTCTCATACGTATGCACAATTGCTTGTGTAATTCGATACATTGAGTTGGCAGCGATTACCTTTGGAGGAAACTTCTCTTTCTCCATCGGTTCTCCATTGCTACTTGTGTTAAATTCGTTTAAAACTTCTTCTGCTTTATAAGTAAACAGTTGAATAATCTCTGTTGCTGTTTTTCCTACATAAGCACTTCTTTTTAAAGTGGTCTCCAACCAATTGCATTTGTTTTTAACCTCATACCACAATGTCACAGTTGCCCTTTGAATATTTACATACTCAGATGCTTTATTTAAGCCTTCCTCAACTATATGAGTTAAGAAAAGACCTTCATGAACACTATCAAGCAAGTTGTTGACTGCGTCCTTGTCAATATTCGGGATGATAAAGGCGATGCAGGCTAAGCTTATTATTGGTAAGCTCCAGCTATTAAAAGATTCAACAGGAAGTATAGATTGAATTTGATCTATGTCAAATGCCGTTACTCCTTCGAAAGAAACTGATCTTTCAAGAAGCTTTAGAAGATTGTTATGTTGTTTCTTCTCAGCCTTCTCAATCAAACAGTTCAAAGAAGCTAAAAGTCTTTTCACTGGATATTTAGTTAGCGGTACATCATCTTCGAGTAACAAAACATAATTGCTAAGGTCGTCGTTTGTGTCATGATCACAGCCTGAGGCAGTGGGTGGAGTAAACAACATTGCTTTCAGTGACTTGAAATAATTAGAACAATTTATGACAAAAATAATAACCGCAACTGGAATGAGCTCGATTATTTTGCATGACACTACAATTACCTTCTGAAATCCAATGCAAGTTATTAAAATGTGGCTTTTCAAATTATGAAGATGACCCATCTCAATTGAGAAGAAGCTTAGAGGATTTTCTTTCCACTGACACAACTTTTGAGTCCAATGGTTCTCCACTTTAAACACCGAAAAATGTTTCCTATTTCGATTAGCAAACGCATTGAAACTCAAGACAGTAAAACATCTACTTATTGGGGCAATTGAACCCATTACAACTCCAACAATTTGGATCATGGAAATTTGAGACGTTGACTGTTTATACACAGGATTGGTCTTTTTACGACTTGACCGAGTAGGCCATAACTGCCATAACAAAGATATGTGCATGACCATACTAACTGCACAAATTATGCCAGATGCAGATGACAATGGAGTGCTAGCTACCACAAATTGCGGGCTACCGGTTTTTGCCATTATCCAATATTTTCTCATATGTTGTTTTAGATTCTGAAGACTAGTAGTAAACAATAGGTTCTCTTGTGGATTTTGATCATTCATGATGCCTTGATACTTGAGTTCTAAAACTTTTTTTGAGGTTGGAATGGTTATAGCAGAGGAGATCAAAATTGTTAGCAAGAAGAGTAACATACCCATATAGATGCAAGCGATTGTCATGAATGGATGCTCGTTAAAAATAACTTGAGTCTTAATCTGAATGCCAACATTCACAATCAACGTGATAACAAGAATGGATAAACCCGTGACATTTGCAAAAAGTGACTTGTTGTCCATCGACGCCAAAGAAGGCATGAAGTTACACATCATTACGCACATAAATCCCAAGCCTCCGAGCTTTGCAACTTGGTCCTCCACACCTGGCATTGGCGTGCTCAAATCCATAGGTAGTTTTATAGCCACGGCTATTATAGTGATTGAAGCGGCGTTGAGTGAAAAAAATTTACTTGGAAACCAAAACTTGTGATATCTCAAATCATATGACAGATCCAACATAATGGCATATAGACAAATAATCGATGCTACCGTGATGTAGTAACCAATTACCACCATGGGTTCGCTGTACTTATCCTCGGTTTCTATTGCACGACAAACCTCCGCCAAAGATGAGCCATTTACATTGATGAAGTCTTGAATCAGACGCGACTGATTTAACTGTAAGTTGATATTTTTACAAAATTCAGCCATATGTGGAGTTTTTGGCCAAGTAGTATACTAATGTGTAAACTGATGCAAAATGTTTACCAAATAAAAACTAAGCATCTCTTTTATAATAGTTTGTTGACTTGTTGTTCATCTTCAGAAATTTCAATGATCTTCAAAATGCCAGTTGAGTGGCCCTTCATGGCATTATTGGACGTTGACTTGGTATATGAACATAAAGTATAAATCATTGACTTTGGAATAAAATAAATTATCGAATTAAGGAATCATAATTATTATATTTATATTTATTATTATTATATATATTAAAAGGTAGCTTTCAAAGATAGTATATTTATTCCTTTCAATAAAAAGATAGTATATTTATAATAGTTAAGTTATTATATATATATATATTTTTCGAAGGATGATGAATAGTAATTTCAATTTTAAAATAATATATAGCTTTTTAATATTTTATTATATGAATATATTTTTTAATATTTATTTTTAAGTTTTAATATATTTTAATTTTCTTTCTATTTACTTTAGCTTTTAACGTATTTTTATTTTTCCTTTTATAAAACTAAATTTTCTTTATCATTTATTTTGTTTTCAATAATATTTTCTTCTTTTTTTAAATTTACCTTTACTTATCAATTAATTTGATATTTCTTTAATAAATTATGTTCGTTAATTTTTTTCTGAAAACTTAAGTGCGTAGTTGAGTTTACTTTTTACCCTCGATTAATATAGGTTTAATAAAAACGAATTTATATTAAAAAATAAAGTATTTATTTGCTATCGTAAAATGATACGATGATAAATTGAACCGATTCTAACGGTTTGGCTTTCTAAACAACATTCTACATTTTCAAATAACGTTTGTTTTATATTATTGTTTGCTCCGTTTCGCCGCAACTCGCGACTGAAAAAACCCTAGTATATATTAAATGTAACTTTCAAAAAATTTAATAATTAAATTAAACAAGGGTGATAAACTGCCAAAAACGATATCGTAACAAGGGCGGTACCGTAATATCTTTTCGCTTTCGTTTCGTGACTAATAAATATACCAAAAACAACGTCGTAAGAAAGGCGGCACCGCAACAGATACAATGGGTCGTGTGGCTGTAGACAAACTACCAAAAAAACGACGTCGTAAGCATACAACTCATTTGTGAGGCCAGAATAGAGATAAGATGAGTGTGTGGGGACATGGAGTAATAGGGGTGATGGTGCATAGTATCACATGGTGGTCCGCATGTACAAATTTGTTTATGGTCTTTTTACGTGTGGAGAGTAAAGACTATTTTACAATACAGTTGGAAGCTTTTGGGTCACAAGTACAAGTTTTATAAATGTTTTTTTTAGTTTTCAAAAATTGTTAATTTTTTTAAGAGTTATTATAAAAAAAATAGTTCTCTATGTTTATAACGGGTTGCAAAATGTGTCAGTACCTTCAAAAATTACAAAAAAAAAAAAAAAAGAAACATATTATGATTAATAACCCTTGCACAATCTGTCCTTTACCAATCACCATTAATGGCGCCGCTAAAGGTGCCATTTTCTTGCAGTGATTCCCGTCAACGGGATTTACATTAAAGGACGGACCGTGCAACAGTTTTCAAACATAAAGTACGTTTTCTGTAAATTTTTAAAGTAATTGACACACTTTGAAACCCGCTATAAACATAATGGACTTTTTTTTTGTAATTTACTTTTTTAATGCATTATTGTTTTTTTAGAGAAATTTGAATAAATTTTGATAAATGTTTCCAAAGTTAGAGTGAGAGTGTTGTATACTATATTATAATTCTTTATTAATTTCTATGTATTAAGACATCCAATATCTATTTGATAAATAGTTTTAACTAGCCGTACTTAGGGGTGTTCAAAAAACTCGTGGCTCGCAGCTCACTCGAAACTCGCTCGAAAAAAGCTCGAAGATAGCTCGGCTCGAAATTGGCTCGATTGTTAACGAGCCAGCTCGGCTCGGCTCGGTTTGTAAACGAGCCGAGCTCGAGCTTGGTCTGGCTCGGCTCGTAAGCTCGTGAGCTGGCTCGATAAGGTTTACATCCTTCACTTTTTTGTCCCACATCGCTTAGAAAACCAAAACTAAGTGAGTATTTCCCCTATAAAAGAAGGTAAAGACAATGTACAAAGTGAATTAACTATTTAAACTTCCATATTTAGCCATATGGTTAAATTAAATGACAATTATAGCCCTTAGTCTATGAAGAAATTCATTTTAAGGGCTTTTTAAGTAGTAAATTTTGCGGTTTTTTGTTAGTTCGAGCTAGATCGAGCCGAGCTAGCTCGAATTCTAATCGAGTCGAGCTCGAGCCTCAAATCTCAGCTCGATTTGAAATTCGAGCTCGAGCCGAGTCAGCTCGAATCGAGTTCGAGCCGAGCTCGAGCTGGGTCTAGCTCGGCTCGGCTCGTTTACAGCCCTAGGCCCGTGCTTTGTAACAGGGTTGATCAGTATCAGTATCTTTGGATATGGTATCAGCACTCGGTATAACAACCGAAATAAATATGCCGAAGAGAATACTGTTGGATATTTTAGTGTAATTTGAGATTGTGCGTGACATTCAAATAAGAGTGCACGCTTATTTGAATGTCATCGGAACTAACAGGGGATCCAAGGGGGCAGCGCCCCCGAGAGAAGCGGGGTCCAAGGGGCGGCAGCCTATGGCGGGGTCCAAGGGGCAGAGCCCCTGGCTGGGGTCGAGCTGAGGGAGTAAAGGTGTTTTTGTTCAAAATGAAAACTGTAAGCAATTGTGGAAAACTGAAGATACGCTCTCTCAAACGATTTTGAAAAACCCTAGACGAATTCCAGTTCGTGAGAATCCCTAACAAATTCTCTCAACCAAATTCTCATACAGAAATCTAGAATCAATTCTGATTTTATCCGATCAAATATTGGTAGCCACTCCAATTGTTTGATCTGAAAGTGAATACACGACTTCAGATTTATCCAAGCAATTTTGAATTTCCCCAACAAATACCGACATGTATTTTACATCGATCGAAACTATAAAATGAAACTTACATCTAATGATATAATTGTGGTGTATTAAAAATCAGAAAACATTAATGTTTTTAAACAAAAGTCATCATCATCATACTCAGTAAATCACACCAACAGCAAAGCTAAGGTAGGATCTGAGGATGGTAAGATGTAGACAGCCTTACCTCTACCCATTAAGAATAGAGAGGCTGCTCCAGTGAGACCCCCGGCTCGATAGTAGTTTTGCATCAAGCCTTGGACATAAGGCACATGAGACTCAGCGATTAAGACAACGGCCGATTGGTGCATGGACTCCCTTGTCTTTCGGCTATCAACGCCACCATATGATGCATGATTAACCATCCCCCTCTTTTAATGTTATTTTCATGAAATCAGTAAAATAACGTTAAAATTAGTGCACTTTCACTTTTGCCTCCCTAACGTCCACACATATATACATTATATGCATCCTTCTCTTTTAACGTTATTTAAAGAAAAGTGATAACCTTAAAGAAAATCATTAAACTCATAGGTTTTTAAGTTTCTATAGTAAATTTTTCTTTCTATTTAGATTCAGACACAAGCAACTAACTTTTATATGTGCTGAAATGGATTATGAAGTAGAAAGGGAAACAGAAGATGTCGATTCGCGTTTGAATTAATCGAAAACTTTAAAAAAACAATATTTATGACCGCTTCCATAACATCGATACCTATGCCCATAATTAAAAAAGAGTGAATTTCAAGAATTGTCCTTTATCTTTATACCTATTTTCAGGCGTTGTCCTTTATGTTCAAAATTGACGAATTTTGTACTTTATGTTTTCAAATAATACACGTTATGTCCTTTACCCTAAACCAGTTTGTAGGATCGTGAAACGACCTAACGAGTCGATCAGAAGAGTGCTCAGACTGAATCAGAGGCGGAATTCATTGATTCGGTCTTCGTTTAGCTTGTATTCACTAATAAATGTCTTGTTTATTGATCTTGAACAGATTTACAGTACAGAGACACTTCGACAGGGCTTCGCCGTCGGAAATCAGAAAGTTACAAATGAATCCGTTTGAAGGGTATTTATAGAGGAGGACCCTTCCGTTTGAAGGTGACATAACATGCTTCAAACTGACAGCTCCTTCAAACGGTGACCCCCTCAAACGGTCAGGACATTCTTCAAACGGTCAACCATGTCTCAAACGAACAGCCTCCAATTTCATATTTCAAGTAATTCTATTTTGTCTTCTAGTTCCATGATGCAATGATGATGTCACTCCATGATGTCATCATCAAGAATGATGACATCACTCTAGTTCATATCTGCACCGAACCCGAGACTTGACATAAGACGAAGACGACAGATGTATGCACTAACATACTCCCCCTCAGATGTTGACGAGTCTTAAGTGTCGAGTCTTCGCATATTCAGTCTTTATCAGTCTCTTCTCTTTCTTAGCATATACCAGGATCTTCTCTTTAGCTCTAGCCTCGTCAGACTCCCCCTCTCATCATGATGGGATCGCCATCTGGAATTAGCTATTACCTTGAGATCAATTCCTGGATTTATCTCTGTTTAAGCTCATCTCCTGCACAATCTTCTCACAAACACATAAGATTTTACTTAAATCAATAAGAAAACTTACTAGTAATAGTTACATCAAGTTCAAATTAATGACCCTGATTAACTAATTTCAACTACTTTCTTAAATCAAAATTTTTCAATTCAGTACACACACTCCCAAACCAGCTCATCATGTTCAGCACTTGAAATTTTGAAAAACAGCTCTTCAACATCAGTTGTCAAAAATCTTTTTGTATTTTTCAAAATTTATGCTAAAACACACCAAAAATCTTTTTGGATTTTTGAATATAACAGAAATGCAATAAAGAAATATTTACAAACAATATTTTTGTGAGCTTGTGTAAGAGGATCATATCAGTTTATGTGACCAATCACTAGCACCGTTAAGCTTTAAACATTTTCAGTTCTAAACGATTCACGTTGATTGACGATATTGTTATCCACTTAAACTCAATCTAAAAACTTTCGAAATGCTTATCGATACGTTAAGGTATATTAATTTTGCACTAAATTCTTATGGACCCCACGATCTCAGCATATCCCCTCATCATGTAATACACTGACTCAAGTAATGTCTTTAAACTTTTATCAACTGTGAATTATTTGAAAACAAAGCAGAATGTTTAAACATTAACAATCAGGTCGATACTTCCGTATACGCAGAGAAAGTCCAATGTTTAAACAAAATAAGAAAAATAAAACAAGTTGAAGTTGTTTAGGCTTTAACCACCAGGTCGATACTCCCGTATACGCAGAGGAGGTCTAAAAATTAAACGAAACACCAAAGAAAATAAAGCAGAACGTTTAGGCAATAACATCCAGGTCGATACTCACGTATACGCAGAGGATGTCCAATGCTTAAACAAAATAAAGAAATAAAACAAGTTTAAATCTTTGCAAAATAAAATGCACAATCACAGCGACCTTTCAGCAAAGTTGTGAAAGTTCACAGACTTAACCAGTTTTATGTCTTTCGACAATCAGCGATTACTGAGTAGGCACACAATCAAGAAGGACAAAACCAAGAACTACACTTTTGACCGTGTTTCCCACTAGAACTAGGCTTTTTGCTTTAGGTTTGTATCGTTATCACAAATCTACTAGTCTAGCTGAGCCTATCGTCACATCTTTAGTGAGATCGCTTATCACATTTTATCTCTCCATTTCTTTAGCATGCTGTGACAGTCCAACTGATCTACTATCATTTCCTCTTTTTCACAACAAAACTCATTTTTTTTTCATTATGTTTTTGTCTTTTTCAAATTTTTTAAAAATTTTTACTCCCCCTAAAATCAAAATATGTCTCAATTTTGATTTTCTGAGAAAATTTGAAAATGAACTGTACAAAGTAAACTGACAACATGATGAGAATCACTTCAATTCTCCATTCACTTGGCATAAACAATCAGAACTCCCCCTGACAACAAAACATTTTCCCATAGTGATTTCAAAACACTTAAGTTTGTTTTAATCAAAATGGTTTTTCCGGAAAATAAGTTTTGTAAGTCTTTTCACAAATTCGGGGATCTTTCATCACTTTGTTTTCTTCAATCACTTGTAAAAACTAACATTTTTAAGATCAATCCTCAAATATCACTTGTAGAAAATCAAGTACAACTTAATGTCCCTGATTTACCACTTTTAAATCGAAATATCACTTTCGTGAATTTCTCAAGAAATGTGCCGATTCATGTTCCACGCTTACCAACCTGGGAACTCCGGCAAGTCAGGTTTTTCATTTAAACAGATTCACCCAAGCCTGACGGTCCTTGGGTGATTTTGAATTCTTGTTCAACAATGGTGGAAAATTTGCATCATCCATTGTTAGACCAGAATTCTCAACTTTTACCTCAACAAATGACTCCTCTGGTTTTAACGAACCAGAATCATTGCCTGAATGTGGCTTGTCTGACTTTGATGAGCCAGATTCATCGCCGACATGTGGCTCCTTTGTTTCCGAAGAAACAAATTCATCACCATCAACTTTCTTCTTCTTTTCCTCTTTCGTCCTCAGATTTGTATCTGATGAATGCGTTTTGCTTGATTTGTTGTTCTTTGGTGAGCAAGACGATTTATCAGAACTTTTATCTGTTTTACCAGTTGTATCCGAGGACAAAATCCTTTCGAGATATTCTCTCGCTTTCTTCCTCTTCTTTCTCAGTCTGTCTTTCTGCCCCTGCGAAAGCTTCACTTTCTGTTCGTGAACTTTCTGTTCTTGAACTTTAGATTCTTGAACTTTCTGTTCTTTGGGCTTGACATTGACTGATTTCTTTGCCATTTTCTGAGATTCAGCCCTCGATCTTCCGTTTGATCTCATTGGGCAGTCTCTAGCAATGTGACCTTTTATTGGCAATTATAGCACCTCCTCATCTCATAACTCCAACTCTGGCAGTTAACAGCAATGTGTCCTTGATAACCGCATCTGTAACACACTCTGTTATCGTACCAATCACCATCTTCAGTCCAAACATTCAGATCATAGCACTGTTTGGCTTGGTGATAATCATTTCTCCTATTGTTTGCTGGATTTGGCTTTTGAGCACTGTGGTCAAACCTTCACCACTTATTACCAACAGTTTTTGAGTTTTGATTTTCTAATTTTTGTGATTTTTTATCACGATTGGATGATTGAACTGATGAGCTTTTATTTTCTTTTTGAACATTTTTCGGTTTTTTATCCTTTTGTTTTTGTTCCACATTCTTCTTTACAGGTTTTTTGCGTTGAGCATTCACCTTTTTCAGTAGAATATAAAACAGTTTCTTTAAACATTTCATTTAATTTCAAAAATATTTTTCTTTTTTCAACTTCATCATCAGTTTTCTCATCACAATCTTCAACTTTGACTTTGTCAAAGTTTGTGACATTGTCACTTATTGGAACTGAATTGATCGGTTTTGGACAAGGAATCGAAGAAGTATTCACAAAACCTTTCAATTTCTCTTCAAGCTCTTTGATTTTATTCCGAGCATTTTCAGCTTCATTTTCAAGTCGAATGATTTTCTGAAGATGAGAATTTATTTCAATTTGTTTTTCAAGATTATTTTTAAAGATAACAAATTTCTCATCTTCTAAAATCTTCATTTGACTTTGAAAATCTTTTCCAATTTTTAATTTTTCATTTTCAAAATCTTTTTCGTTTTCTTTCAAAATTTTGTTTTCTAATGTCAAACTGTCCAAATCATTTAACAGTTTGACATTTTCAGATTTCAATTTCTCATAATTTTCCTGTAAAACAAGAATCTGTTTAACATCAGCTTGCTTCTCATCCTTCAACTTTTTGACTTCCAGTGTCAAACTTTCCGCATCTTTCAAGAGTTTGCCATTGTCAGCTTCAAGTTTATCACATTCAGAGCACACTAATTCAGAACCAGGTTCTTCTTTCACAGATTCTTCATTCTTTGGAATTTCCTTTGTTTCCATCTTGTATGTTCCTGCACAAAAGAGTTTAACGAAATCAAAAGGATTCATATTTTCATCAACATAACATTTCCTTTTAATATCATATTTCAGAATACTCTTTGTTGCAAGACACACACGAATTCTTTTATCAATTTCAGTAATTACATCCAATTCCAATTTTTGTAAATTCTTTTCCATTTCGTTAAAAAATTCCTTCTTTTTCTTATATTCCTTACGAAACTCTGCATTAACCTCATTAAAGAACTGTTTTGGATAAAGTTCTGTAAAAAAATCCTTCCTTTTTAGTTCAAACAAGAATTCATCCCATTTAGCAGGTAATGCATCTGCCAATTTTGATATCTGTTCATCTCTTGATACTCTAATATATTTTTTCCTCAAATTTTCTGTTAAAATTTCAAATCGTCTTTCCAACTCATCCAACGTTTCATCCTTTTGACACATGAAATGTTCAAAACTTTTAACCCAAATGTCCGCACTTACATTTTTATAATTGCTATCCACAGTTCTCATATACCAACGATTTAAATTTTCAAGATAATCGTTTTCTTTTTCCTCAAACATCATTTCCATATTTTAAAAACAACCTGTTCAAACAATCTGATTGGGCCGATCAATTAATGGGCTGACACTTCTCGATGAAATCAAAATCACATGCAAACTGAATTCACAACCTCGACAACATTAATGTCTTCTAAATTCTCATTGGGCCGAGAGAATGAATCACATGATCACTTATTTAAGTTGATTACTTGGGCCGAGAGAAAGTATGATGTCACAAAATCTGATTCAATTTCTAATGCAAATTTGATTGGACCTCACAATCTTAGTGGTCAACAAAAATGCATGGGCCGACAACATCAATACAATACTCAGCACAAATGGGTCGGTGATATTAATAGTTTCACATGCAAACCCATGATATCAAATGTCAATTTATGAGAATCACGTGCAACTACCCAATTCAAGTTTCAAGTTTCACTTGATAGAACCGATACAAATGTAGACTGACAAACTAAAATCACATGCTATTTCTTGAACCAAGCACTCACATGTGACCGACTGACATCCTCAAATTCAATATTACACACAACACAATGCACAATCACGTGAAATATTGAAACACTTTCAAACGGGAAAGGTCAGTTTCAAACGGTCCG